>VZSE01003130.1:229945-404766 GCA_013398275.1 Promerops cafer | reverse complement strand
CGGGGCCGCCGCTACTGATGGGATTGAGGGGAGGAGGGGATGCTGCAGCAGGGAATGCAGGGATACGGGCGGACCCAGGGATACGGCAGGGAGAGAGGGCGGGAGTGGGGAGGCCGCAGTCTGCGGGGAGCTGCGCTGCGGCCGTCCGGGCTGGGCTATCCTGGGCGGACCCGCCTGTCCGGCCGGGGATCCCTCCGGGCTTTGCCCCGAGCCGAGGGGAGCAGCCGCCGCCGTTGTCCGGCCCGGTTCCGCTTAGCTGCCTCCCCGGCAATAAGGCCTTTGATTAAAAATCCCGGCCTGGTTATGGAGGGCGGGCAGGGGGAGCAGTGCCTGCCTGCTGTTCCAAGGGGATCTGCCGAGCTCCAGGTGCGAGCAGGGACTCCGGCTCCCTCACACTTCGGGGCCTTAAAAGCGGAAAACGCGCCGGCTCTTGGCGGTTCTGTCCCCGCTGGCGAAGTGCCTCCCCTCATCGAGGAGCCCGCCGTGCCGCCAGAGTACACGCCGGGGAAACAAGCTCCTTTCGCGGGCATTTTAAACCCATATCCTCTAAGAGCTGCAGGATACTCTTGTTGATCAACGTGTTTTATTTTAAGGTGGTATAGACTCAACTGCAGAAGCACATCAGGGGATTTTGTGCTGATCTCTTTGCAGGGCCGCCTGTGGGGTGGAAAATGGCAGCTGCCCACCAGCGCACCGTGGCAGTTTTCCTGACCAGAGGTGTCAGGGATGCGCTGTGGTGCTCAGGGGATTGAAAGTCATCTCTCAGACAACATGTAACTTCAGTTCGTCCTTACTCAGAAGTCAGGTGGAACGGGAGGAAGGCCATACAGCCCCCAAAGGTCACTGGATGTAGGTGAACTTCAACGTTCTCCTGAAGCCCACCAAGTCCTGTGTCTTCTGGAGCTCAAGGGAAGGAAAAAGCTCAGGCATCTGCTTCCTCAGTTCAGTAACCAACAGATGACCCTCAACTGGGTTTTGCCATACCAAGCATCTATATAACACTTTCTTTTTTAAACTGGCCATTTTACCAGCTGATATAAAATACCAACAGTCTTACATACCCAGTAAGATGGAATATGCAAAATGATTAAAGTCCCATATGTTTGTTCAGAATCACTCAGCTGTATGTAAACTAACTGGTGCAAAGCTAGAGAGGACAGTGACTCCCACCCTGTGCTTGCAAAATGGCAGAGCAGACTCTTGGTGAATGAAGAAATGTGCAGAGAATTTACAAAGCTTTTTGTGGAAAAACCCTTCAAGAAATGTTAGAAACCACTACAACTGTAAGTGATCTTGTGATGGGTAGAAGATAGGATTAAACTAATAAGGAAAGGGTTTCCTTCCTGTGCTGGGGTACAGCCTTGGTATGACAAGAGCCCTGTGCCAGTGTCTGGGGTGCTGCTGGTCCTTGACTGCTACAGTCACAGCAGTGCCTCTGTGGTAGGAGCCTGCTCCAAAGCTGTGGCACACAGGCAGTTTTACAGTGAGAGTAAGGCATTTCCTGCTGGCTCTCTGCTGAATTTGTGGAAATTGGGATTGAAGCTGGGGGTGGGGGATGCCTGATGACAGCAATAAAAATAAATTGCTATTGCAGGGGTAGGTGGCCCAGATCAGATAGCACTTCCTATAGGGGTTGGAGACACGTCATCCAAGTTCATCCTGAGCATAGATTAACCATTAATAGGGTTGCAGAGGGAAAATGAAGACTAAGAGTTAAAGGGATGTTAGTTCCTTGGACTTTGGCAGCGCTTGGTAGGGCAGTGAACTGAAGAACCAATTCCAGAGATATGATGGGTGTGGATATTTCACTTATTTACTTAGGTTACTGTGTTTTCCTTAGCCAATTATAAAGTCTTTCCTTGTTTTAATTGCAGACCAAGTGTTTGCAAACAAGGATGGATACCCAGCAAAGGCAGTCACTTCCCCTATATTTCTGGTTTTAAAACTGAACCCTGGTTTCTGCCAGCATCGCTTGACAGAAGTTGCACATCAAGCCAGTTTTTTTCAGTGTTCTTTTCAACCTGAGTCAGGCTACAAGTAAAACCATGTAAGCTGCAGTTGCACACAAAACCCAAGATTTTTTTGTTGTCTCCTTGTTTAATAGCCTGTCCAGAAATAAAAGAAGGCATCCGCATAACAACTGGTGATACACCCACTGGGCTGTAGTCAGCTGTCGTGCCACAGAAGCTGTGAGGAACAGGTAACACCAACAATGACTGGTGGCACTTTTATTTGCTGGGAATTATCTATGTACCAGATGAGTAATTCTCACAGTACACCCGTGGGATGGAAAAATATTTTCTCTGCCTTATAAGAAAGACTTTAGTCCAGAATATTTGGAAAGCCAACAAAATAATTCAGTGTAACAGGCAGAAATTCGTCCTCATACAGTCTGTCATTAAGACACCCTGTCCTAAAAATATACCCAAGTTGTGCAAACATACCCCAGTATCTTTCATAATTATCATGTGTTTGTTTCACCCCGTTCTTGTTTTAGTAATATCACAATAATATTTTCGTCTTATTGCTTAGCTTTACAAATGTTTACAGTACCTAAAACAGAACTTATGATAATAAGGAATTTATATCTTACAATAAGTTAAGCAAGCTGTGATAGCAGCAGAGGGAATAGTGTGGAATGAGGAGGATACAGTTGAAACAATGTAGTTTTATATATTAAGAACATGTATGTTGAGTGTTCCAATAGTTATTGTTGGTATAATAGAGTAAACAGCCTTTTCAGGGACAAAGGTTTGTTGTTTTTGGTGAGGTATTCTGGATATCTGGTTTTGCTGTGGAAACCATTTCTAAAGTCAAGAGAGACACCACATATTTCCCAGCAGGTGAATAATGCGTGTGACAGATAGATCTATTACATGCCTAGGGATGAGACTCAAGAATGGCATTTATGTGTTGACAAAATTTTGCATCCATGCTTTTCTGTTCTCTAAAACTTCACTTTATAGACACATGTTGTACTGATACAGCATTTCATCTCCCAAGCAAAATTTTGTAGTATTCTGCAAAAACAGTGCTGGCTCCCAATTTAGAGGCTGTGTTTATAGACATGGGATGGTACTATTTGAAAAGGGGTCCTACAGCTGTTGCCTGAACTGTAGTAATAACTTAGGTTATTGGAAGGGATTGCAGGTAGCTGCAGATGGAGCACGCAGTGGTTGCACTGTAGGAGGACACCGAAGACCAGCATGTGTGAATCAACCAACACTTGTTCTATAATCTGTTTCACTGTAGTTTCACATAAATCTTGCTGCTGGAGCAAACTTAATCCTAGTGAACAGAGAGATCTCGTCACTGAAACTGATGGCTGTTGCAGAACTTTAATTAGTCTCGGTACCTGTAATAATGCGTTTAGTAACACGCTTTAGTGTTTTTAAAGACTTGTAAATCTACTAGTCTTTCCCTCTCTAACTGCCTTGCCAAGACCTATTTCTCCTGTGAGGTCTACAGAAAAGTCCAACTACAAGCACTAAATGGTACCTGGCAAAATTGATGCTTAATATTTACCTAATCCCAAAACAATGATCATAAATGTGTATGTATATATAGGCATTGTAAATACGGAATTATCTTTCTCTTCCCTCATGCTTCTTTTATTGGTCTTTGGAGTCTTATTTGTAGTCGTAAGGATTTTCTGTGAATGGCTGAACGGAATAATTTTACCTCAGAGAGAAATTGCATCATGCTGATATCACTACACTGGATCTGTACTGGCCTCATCCCCCTGGTTTTAGTCTTCATTTAAAACTAATGAGAGTGTGGCCACCACTAGCATACACTTTTCTGTGAAGAATGAAGCAGGTTTGGCCCTGCTGAAGTGTCCAGGGGTGCTGTGCTCTGAACAGAAACAAGATAGCCTCTCTGATTAAAGAAGAGGAGAGGAAGTAATGGAATTACATTTATAACTGTATGAAATTGCTATAATTTGAATCCTGCTTTTATGATGCAGACTAGGAACTGACCAAAGTCACGTCTCATTCTGACCTCCAAATAGGACCCTGTGTTTGCACTCTGACAATGCTGTTTCATCTCTCAATATGTTGTTTTCTTCCTGTGAAAGTGGGGCCAAGGCTGCCAAAGCTCTTAGGGCTGCTGTAAACCTTAATTAATGTCAGTGTAGCAGTCTGAGATTCTTTTTTTATTTTCTTTTCTTCAGTAAAATAAATCTAAGACTGTTATTTAATTTCTCTCTTGTTTTTGTAGTCTGTAATTGTCTGCAAGTTTTCAAGCCTTCAGTCCCTCCAAAATCTGGTTCTTTCCTGTGGATTTCTCTATCTTTGTTGATGTTTTATTCTACTGTGTCCAGAATCTGTTCCCTGTATTATGCTATCTTCAAAAATTGAACTCAAGATAATTCACTCCCTTAAATGAAGATATTTAATGACATGGAACTCTTTGTCAGATCAAATGGCTTCTTAAACAGAAGAGTTCTGAGGAAGACCACGTATTTATTTGTGAAACTGGATGGATGCAATTTCTGCCACTACCACACAAAGTACAGATAATCCATTGATTCAGAAAGAAGGTGGATGCATTTACATTATCTGGCTGATGCCTATACAAAGCTAGTGTTGCTCAACCTACAGCAGCAATAACTCAGCACGAGAGCTGCTTCTAAACCTACTCTCTTTGCAGTGGTTCATAGTTTCTATTGATCATAATCAAGGCTTTCAATGTCCTTTGCTCTAGAACGAGTTCCTCTTCTGCTGGTGAACACTCAGGGCTGTATTATGGACTTTTATTTTATTAAAAGGCTGTACTTAGAGGTTAATTCAGTGAGGATCTCACTGTGAAAGTGATTTTTTAAAAAGAGCTGCTAATGTCATGTAAGTAACATTGATGGAAGGGATGAAGAATGAGGAAACTCATGACTGAGAGATCTGTGATTGGATGAGGAAACAGGATGAAGTGAGGAAGAATGGGATAGATGAAAGAGGGAGGGAACACGATGACTAATTTGGAAATCATATGGGAAGGAAGAGTGATTTAGAAAGGAGAAGTCAATGGCAGGGAGTTTGGCAAGAAAGAGGGAGGGGGGAAAATACTTGTAAAACCCAGCAAATTCAGTACTTAGATGAAAACAAGACCAGGAAGAGCCTAATTTGGAATGTGAACCCAGGGTGGATGGACCTGGATTAATTTAATGGCAGAGAAAGGCTCAGAGTGCCTAGCTTATTACAAAGAGTGTGCAAGAGATCACACACTGGTCTCGATTTCCCCAAGGTTGTGGAATTTTCAGATTAGAGGTCTGACCAATTCAGTGGTTGTTTTAAAATATTGTTTTGGTTTATTTGAATTTTAATGAAAGAATATTGATTTATTGAAAACAGTGGTGCCTCTATTTTATGTTGCTTATTTTTAACTTAAGAATTGCATAAATAGCATCAAAGGTCTAAAATACATATTTCGTTGGGAGAATAGCTACAGACAATGACAGCAGATGCAATTCAGACAGAAGTCTGTTTTAATCAGAGGCAGGACACTTAATGTAAAGAGACACTTTCATCATGGTCTGCAGATTGAAATCACAATATTGTGGCTTATCAACAGTTGGCATTTTGAGTTTGTTTGCTAAATTTTATTTGGAAGCAGAGGCAGCAAGCCCCACCTCTCCCTTCATGGATTAAATTTGCAATCAGTCATCACATTTTAAGTTAGTGATGGAAGTAGCACAGGTAACAATGACTAGAAACCAGCACTTCTATTGTTTGCCAGTACTACATTTTGCAGATTTGATTCCTTCTGCAGTGAAAACTAACAGAAAAAATTAATTGCTTTTCAAAATTTGAGACACTTGTGGAAAACATTCTTTTGTAAGTAAAGACCTCTTGCCGCTCAGCAGGTAGCTTCAGGTCACCTCAGGAAAATCTTGAAATCTAAAATCTTGAAATCATGGAACCATGGAATGGTTGGGGTGGAAGAGACCTGAAAGATCATCCCGTTCCAACTCCTCTGCCATGGGCAGTGACACGTTCCACCACATTGCTCAAAGCCCCATCCAGTCTGATGTTGAACACTTCCAGGGAGGAGGCATCCACAGCTCTGTGCAACCTGTGCCAGTGCCTCACCGCTTTCATAGTGAGGAATTTCTTCCTAACATCTAATCTAACCAGTTTAAAATGTTATGTAGTGTTCAGTAATGATCCCACTCAAGCCAATGCCAAAAAAAGCCTCCTTGATCTCAGCAAGAGCATAAGTGAACTCGTAATTCCTTCTGAAACAAACAAAACTGTTTGGACTTAGTTTTATGAAAACTAAGAGTGGTTTATATCTTTGCACGATGTCAACCATTTTTCTTTGTAAACTGTCACTGCACAAATTAAGATATTTAATTATATGGAAACGTTAGAAGTGTTATTACAAGTGGTTTTTGAGGTAGAGAAAGGCAAATATTTGTACTAGTTTAATCAAAAAGTGTGAACATAACAATGGCTCAGATCCTCGTGTGTGGATAGCACTGGGAATAATTGTCCTTGTGGGAGGAGGTGCTGGCCAGTGGTACAGCTTCATTTTGTTGACAGTGCTCCCTTAGTGATGGAAACTCCCTGAGAGAGGTGAGAGCAGATCTGCTGGCAGGAGTGCTCCCTACCTGCATCCATGCAGGAGGGTGAGGTTAGCCATGCATCACTTTGTCACTGTTTCAAGTAACCCAGCTCACCTCTGCTGAAATAAGCTGGGCCTTGCTTAGGCCTCCCTAGGCATCAAAAGGAGGGGCAACGTCCAGCACATGGGCAAAGATAAGCACCAGAGGTTGTGTCATGGACAATAACCTCTCCCAGGGGGCATACACAGATCAGGAGAAGGACATTGCTCTACAGCCACAGTCATTCAGGGGACAAGTTTATGTGACAGTGAATTTTTCTTAAGGCAGTAATGTTGCTATGGATTAATTCAACTCAATCAATCAATCAAAGTGAAGACAAGGACTAAAAGTACTAATTAAAAGCAAATATTTCCAATCAGAGTAAGTTTTAGCAACTCGTAACTTGAAAGTAATTTGGCTGGTTTTCCTCAGTTTTTGCAAAAGTGACTAAAATAGACCTGGCAAGCTTCAGAGTCATGCAGCTTTCCAAGCCAAAGTTATGATGAAGGGATGGAAACAGGGTGCTATAACAGAAGCTAGCTTCAGCCTTAACCACGGAGATGTTGCTGCTTCCCCTTAACATCCCAAACTATGCCAAAACACACTGTAGGCAAATTAAAATCATTAAATGAAATGGAATGTTTCTAAAACTTCAGTCAAGTAATGTCATTGAAACATTAATCATAATACAGCTATATCTCAAAACCTTTTCTTCCCCAGTTAGCTCAGAACACCAACAATTTCCACGTGTGGTGCATCGGGAGGAAGCAAAGTCCAGCTACATTCATCACCTGGAGCCCAACATTTGCTGCCATCACTTTCTTGGCTTCCTCCTAAAGCGCAGGATTTCATTTTGGAGTCCATGGAAATTGGGTTTCCAATTTTCCAATGGAAATGAAAAAAGATTTTTGAAGATGTTAAAAAGATTTGTATTTTTACAATGAAGAGTGATAGCCATAGTTATGTGTTCTTGAAAAAAGACATCGGCAGTTACCAGCTGTTCTTTTGGCTTTTCCAACAAAGTGAAGATTTTCTTCCTTGACTGAATAATGAGGGAAGTGGTGAGTGGATGTATAATTAGCTGCCAGCTATGGCTAGCACAGCTCTACACAACAGCAATCCTACAGTCACTAATCTCACTGCTGTCTCCTACAGGAGAAGGAAATAAGCAGGGCCGAGGTCTCTGAACCTCATCGTCCCTCTGGTCAGGGACACTGACAGACCTGAGGTGCAGAGCTACAGGATATTCAATTTATTGCTCCAGTTTGCTTCAGGGCCTTTCCTAAGACTTAATTCCCTTGCCCTGCAGTAAAAGTGATAATAATAAAAAGGTCTGTGATTCACAGTTGAAGCACTGTATCTTGCTTAAGTTAAACAAGTACCTAAGTGCTCTGCTGAACTGGGGCCAAGGGTGGATTACTGAGAGAGCTGGGCAGTCTTCCCATCTCCAGCCAGTTCACCAAGTAGTCTCAGGCTAATCATGGAGTTTTCTGGGGCTTAGTTTCCTGCACATGTTTATCATAGGGTATCTATTCTGACTGGTAAAGATAAGGAGATAGTGAAGGAACATGAAAAAACTTCAGAACACGGAAGAGGGAAAGTGCTGTAGAGAAAACAGGCTTCTGCATGTTGGATATACATTGCACGTTACATTCTCCTTATGACCTTTCTTTAGTTTCTGGACTCTATTCAGTATTCATGCAAAAACATCAGGCAGCTTATTAACAGAGAGCCCACTTCCACTTTAAATGGCAAGAGAGTAGTCTGAATCCCACCAGAACTAGTGGAAGAAGATCCAGCACTGCATGCAAGCAGCATTCCAGAGCGGCTCAAGCTGTGTTGCCTTGAAGCAGCCTCATCATCCTGGCAGCACTGGCCTGCTGTAGGATGTGAATCCAGCAGATTTTTTTTCAGGCTGTTGCCTTCATACCATACAGCAGCCTGAAAAATTAATGCAGCCCTCTTTGGAATGGCTTACTAAAAGGGAAATGGAACAACATCTTTGTCAGTCGGTGCCTGACCTGCACTGGGAGAGTTTCTTCTGATCAGATATGGAGCTTTTAAGGCTGTTTTGCATTTCTCTGATTCCTACCTGGCAGAAAATGGGTAGAGAAAGGGCAAGAGTGTCACTGTGGAGAGCTTTTTATTGACATGGGAGAGGCCTGGCTACCACATAATAGTTTGCAAGAACAGACTTTCCTTTTAACACTTTTTTCTACTTGGAAATTTATATTTAGTTTTGCAAAGTTAGAGCAAAATAGCTTGGTGTATTGAATTGCAAGAGAGCTATCCTGAGTACATATGTTTACTGTATCTTTTGATACAGAGGAAATTAGCATTAAAAAAAACTTTACTAAGAGTGGATTGTGCTAGATTACTAGTTTTGTAGCATAACAAACAGACAGGAAGATATAAGCATGCTAATCCATCCTGTGCAAGTTAAGAGCTGAGGTAGGGTACTCTCCACTAACAACTGCTACCTGATGTTATAAACACAATTGTGGAGATTTTAGTACCACATTACAGCATCGAGTGTGAAACCAGAAAACACTGATGCTACTTTTGGAGATTTTGACCTACATTTCTGAAAGAGATTAAGCTCTTTTTCTTTATAATAAGTGGCCACATTTTGTTTATCCATAGATAAAGCAGCACTGTAGCATACTTCTGCTTATGTGACCTCCTCAAAACCTTTTTGCAGGCATTTCCTGATTCCTGAGTTCTGCAGATTTAGAACCAAAAATGACAGAAGAGCCGTGAGTATCAGCAATATTTCCTTTTTCTGTTATACACTCACGGGTCAGTCCTGAAGGAATTAGCACAGACCAAAATAACTATTTTTGCTCAGGTCCCCTTTCTGCAAGGACAGAATTCCCAAATTCTAATCTTACCCCCAATTTTGACTAACTTTCTGTGCATATAAGGTGTGGGGTGGCTGGGGCCAAGGTGCAAACAAAGGATACCCATGGGGAATGAGCTGTTTTCAACTCCCCCTGCATGACTGTGGATTTGAAGGCTAATTTTTTTACCTGCTTTGTGGTAAGTGAAGGGGAATATCCAGTCAAGCAATGTAAGAAATGGAAATACAGTAAATGGGGAGGGACTGTGGAAAGGGGGTTGTAACTAGGACGTATCCCATGTGAGTGGCTTTCTAGGCACCTTTTCATCTTTACTGGGATGCACAGGAGAACAAGCAATACAAGCCCATTCTGGTGATTTCCAGCCATGGAAAAGGTCTCCTGAGCTGTTTGCCAGTTGATACGGCAACTTATCTTTACCTGACCCAAGGCTGCAGGTGAGGAATTGGTTAAGTAAAAACTGTTCCTTGTCATCTCCTCCAGGGCAGGATGTGTGGGAAAATCTTAATCCTGACAGACAACAAATCCAGGGTTTGCCAGTCCTTAGCTGAAAACAAACTGTTTAGAGAAGACTTAATTCAAGGGCAAATACTATGACAGAAAGAGCAAATCCAAAAGATAAGTATGATATTTAAGACATAACTCAGTTGCAAGAAAAAGCCACAATACTACAAATGCAGGCAATGCCCACTAAAGGCATAGTTCAGCTAGGATGGAGGTTGGTCCTGGAGCTAATGAAAAAGGATATGATTCATCCCTTACAGAAACAACACTAAAATTTTTCATCAAATCATAAAAAACTTTAACATGTGAATTACATCAAAGTGGACACTCCATCAAAAGCATAAAGTCTGTTGCTTAGAGAGAGAGAATTCATAGTTTGTAATTACAATATCACTGAAGACTACAGCTTATGTGTTTAGGTATGTCAGCTGTCCAGCTGCACTTAAGTATCTTCCAGCATATCCATTACATTTGCATACGATATATGTAAATTAATATGTCCTTAACTCATACCTATTTCTGTATGCAGAGATGCAGTATGCATGTATATCCATGTATACATACATAGGTATGATATAAGCACATACTCATTCAGAGCATTTTAATATAGTTAAAAAACACTGTGCCAAAAATGTACACCATCTGTTTTCAATCAAAATAGCCTATTTCAGAGGAAGGGAGTGTTGTCTGGTGATCAGAGCGGGGGAACTAAAGAGTTAGTACTTACAGATTCCATTCCTCAATGTGCCAGGACTGCATGGTTTTGACAAGATCTGTGACTCCTGTGTACCCTGGTTTCCCCATTTGCAAAATGGAGCAGTATCTACTCCTAGAATGTTGCAGTGGAAAACATAATTAGTATACGCTTGGAAAAATACAGAAGTTTTTGTTATGTCATCATGGTATGTTTGAAGAGTGGAATTTAATTGAGAAATACAGTACAGGATTTGTTTTAGAGACATACATGGCAGCTGAGTGTATAATTACAGCTATTTGTACACACTTAGATTGCTTAATTTTTCAATGATAGTACCTGTAATAAAATTAATGGAGGGAAAATGGTGCTCAACACTTTATGAACCCAGCCAGTCCTGTAAAAGTTTTCACACTCTATTGAACAGGGTTTCCATGGTGACAGCTGTACACCAGTGAGTGAAATATGTGCTGTACCTAATTTTCATCCTGAAATAGGAAAATACAAGTGGGTATTGGGATTTTCTGGCAGGTTCCATGCAGAGAAAGCCTATCTCCACCGAAGACAATTACAATACTTCTATTAACATAATTAGGACAAGATTTCACCCCATCCACTTCCTTAGCTTCAGTGCACCCCTTTCAGGAATACAGCAGGGATTGAAATGCCCACCCCACAGTGCTTCCTCTTGGGCATGTTGGCACTGTGGCACAGGACATTGTCCTTCCTGCACTCGGTGGGCAGGGCAGGGTTGGCCCCAGGTGGGTCTGGTGGGAGTGTGCCAAGTGTCACAGCGGGCAGAAAGCCGAGGGTGCTCCATGCTCCTGTTCTCCCACCACCCTCCCCTGTCAACCCTCACACCCCTTTGCTTCCCCCGTAGTGTGCACATCTGTGGGGTGATCAGAGGCACTTTCCATTGGGGTAAGAAACACCACAGAGCAAATTGAACAAACACAGCAGCTGCGTAGTGTTAGAGAGGAAAAGGAGTGGTGTTTGTATGTCGGGGTTTGCCTGGCTGCCAGTACCAAAGTGGCAGTGAGAGAAATCGTGTGCTGAATGCTGCTTATATATGCTGCAAACTGAGGCATTCAAGTATGTGATAAGTATTTGGTGTAAATATGAATGTATTTCAACATCTGTGCCTTTGTCACAAAGAAAAATGGGCTGAGCTTGTTTGGTTTGGATGTTTTTGACAGCTGCTGTTCCCCAGGTTGCACCTCATATCTCAATAGTGCTGTTGCTTAAGTGCAGCTTCAGAAGTACATTTAGGATCTTACCATGCACACACCTAAAATGAGGCAGTTGCTCATCCAAGTGAGTTGGTACAGAGATATACATGATAAAGCAAAAAGACAAGAAAAAGACAAGGCAATATGAATCTCACAGGTATTAAGTGGATTTACAGGTTTGTCCCTCAAAGAAATACTTCTACCCAAATGAATCAGGACAATGTGCAACATAAGGTTACATTGGAGACGTGAAACAGTCGACTCAAACACCAGTTTTGCAGAATTGTATCTCCATGTCTGAGATCTTGAAAGTTATCATTGTTCTGTCTGTATCTGTAAACAACTCTGATCTTTGGATCCTACCTGCTACATTTTTAAAAAAGGCTGTATGCATGTAGTGCCCAGGAAATGCTTTGTAAATCCAGCTTTCAAGCCTCTTTCAAGCCTATGGAGAGTTTCCATCATATATATGAGAGTTTCCATCATAGATATGTGCCACCCTTATTTTCAGCTGCCTTTAGTCAGAGCATTGAAGATAAGAAACTTGCTAACCAGGATAAACTCTTCAGTTCTTGAACTTTTGTAAAATGAGATTCCTCTCTAAAGGCGGTACAATTACCAGCCAAATGAGACAGCAGCTTCTAATTTCAGACTACCAGTGACACAAAGAAGCAACCAGGGAGAGTGGAGCAGAGAAGGAAGGCAGGGCCTGGTGGAAGACCAAGGATCTAAATTCTGCCTTTTCTTTATGATAGTCTGTACCTGGAAGGGAGAGGGGGAGATAAATCACTCATGTACAATAAATAAAAGCAGTTAATTCCATCAATTCGTGCAGTAGGCTCATACAAATGCTCCAGAGGCTCTTCTTATGCACAGACTTACATTTTGGGAAGAGAGAGGTTTTGCCCTTATGGCCCATTTGTTTTTCTGTCTCTCCGCTGTGACTTCTAGCAGGGAGGCATGAAATAAGGGGGTATTGCCAAATGAGTATCAGCCAGTTCTGGGGCCAGGGCCAAGAGACAGTGATAGGGAGCTCATGAAGAGTGCTGCCTCTTGGCATGCCCCACGTGGAGGGCAGTGGATTCCTGGGTCTGACCTTGAGCAGTCAGGAAGAGAATGAGGAGGCTGAGCCAGGCAGCTCAGCTCCCTGCAGAGGCCACAGCCCTGGTGCAGAGCAGGGCCTGCTGTAGGTCAGCAGTCACTTCCACCAAATGAGGGCAAACAGTCTGGCACAGCCTGGCTTGGAAGGCCTGCTGGGTTGCCTTGTTTTTGAGGACATTTGTCTGACCCAAATAACAAGGATTTTGCACATTGCCAAATGCACTGGACATGTCAACAAATGCATAAAAGTGTTTGGTTTACCACCAGGCTGAAAAAATATTAAGAATCTGTAAGACAATAAACTGCAGATTTTTTTCCCCTGTCATGCCAAAGAGTATGACTTTTAAATTATGTATCACTTCCTAAACACAAAAAATTGTTCCACAGTCTGTTGGCAATGGTGTTCTCAGGAATTTATAATTGAAAAAAATATTTTTTTTTTTGTAATACCTTTTCACTATATTCAGGGATTATTTCTGACAGTGCCAAAAAGAGCCTCGTGGCTTCAGTTCATGCAGACTACTCCTCAGAGGAGGAAAAGTGACAAGAATAACTTACTTAAATTCTTTATTCACATATGATAGATGCAGTTTGTCAATGACTTTTCGACTGTGGAATTCTGGAGGTGTTCCAAGCTGTAAGGCAGCGTTACCAGCACGTGAGTTGAGATGGACCATAGAATGGGAGATGCTCTTTAATGTTTTACATATAAATACTCCACACTGCCGTTGCCATTCTTAGCTGGATGCTACACAGTGCAATGGTCTGACATAGCTAACAGCTGTTGTGTCATTGTTTGGAACATGAGGTCATCACAATACACCACAATATTTTCTTCTCAGGGATTGAATTGAGCTAGTATACACTGATCTTTTTGTCCAGTTTCTGCTGCTTTCTGTGTCAAGCTCTTTCTCACACATGAAGTGCAAAAGCAGGCCTTGAGGTGAGCAATGCCTGGTGCTGCAGCAAAAAGTAGCATATGTGATTTGAGTCTCTTGTGGGAATCAATATCCAACTCCTGCTTTTGTTTTCTATCCATTCCTCAGTGTCTGGACTGTGGCAAAATACATCTCAGGTGAGACAGGGGAGGACGGGGTCTTCTCTATGTCAGACATGAAACTTCTGCTGTTATTACAAAGAAAATGGAACAATCTGCAATGAGAGTGCCGGCGCACTCCAAACCACAGCCCTCCTAGACTTCTTCTTCTTCCAAGTCTGATGGGGATCCAGATGCAAAGGAACTTTTCCAAAAAAACAGACCTTGGCTCTCAATGCTTCATGCTGCAGAGAATTATGCACTTTCTGAAATTTTTTCTTTGAGAACATTTGTTTTCCCGATGGTGTTACTTCATGGACTGTATTTACTTTTTCCATTTTGTTCATAGTTACCAGTGTGTCTATTTTCATAGTCATGCTCTAGAAACAGAAGTTCCTTTCCCCCTCTCCACTAATCCTTGTAACCCTCACCAAAGGCAGGGGCAGAAGCCAAAGCTTAACACCTAATTTGGATAATGATTCCTGCCCACCATGTCCCTCCTCCCACATCACTCTCCCCATTATTACATTACTTATACAGAGTGAAGTGCTAACGAGTACTTTCTAAATGCTTTGAAAAACACCGTCATGAAAGAAGCCAAGTAAGAAAACAGAACGATTGGCGCCAGTAGCGGAACACAAAACCTTTTACCTTCGCTCATGGGTTTGAATCGAACCCAGCTCACTAACAGTCCAAGTTGTTAACATGTCAGGGTCATGTGGTAGCCTGAAATAGTTCAAGTTCTTAGTCCATGTTATCAGGTTTGGGACACAGAACCCTGGACTCCATGCATGGTCTTGAATGTAATCCAACTCTGTTCTTACTGTCAGGGTACTGTGGTTGGCTGGCTAGAAGCAGTCCGTGCTTTTAGCCTATTTTCCAGCAGAAAAGCTTCCTCATCAAAGAAACAGTCAGGACAAGTAGCTGCCCCATCACATTGGCCATCCAGGTGGCATGGAATGGTGAAGAGTCAGTGTGCTTTAAGAAGACAGTTCCATCTTTTAGAGGCACAGGAATTATGCTGCGTACAGCACCAGGAAGCACAGCAGCACCCCTGGAGTTAGTAAGGAGATTGGGACAAATGAACAGCACTTCCAGAAGGTCCTGGCATTTGAAAACTATGTCCTTTTTCTGTGTCCTAAAACTATGTGCTTTTTCTGTGGAATATAATAGGAGAAATTACTATGTCTTCTCTAAAGAAGCTGACTTCCAGACTCTGTATTAGAGTTGTTACCCAACAAGCTGCTGCCTCCATCTATGACTAATGCTGCTGTGCAGCACAAGTGTACCCTTTGGACAAGGCTCCTCTGGAGTGTCTTTGCATCTGGATTGCTGGGAACTCCTGCAGAAATGTAGAGGTTCAGATGTGTGTCTGAACACAGAGGAGTCCCAGGGCAGAGCAGAGAGGCAAGCCCAGTCCTCCACAGTGCTTTGGCTCATCAAAATAGTCTGGGAGCCCCCTGGCCCAAACAACACCAGTACTGAGGATGCTCAAGGTCTCACAAAAAAGGCTTCAAACCAATGTGAAACACATCTCAAGCTTGGCTTTCAGAGTGTTAGATTCACTTTGTTTTGTGCTTCCAGCAAGAACTATTTGTCAATAATAGATCTTTCTAGTCTAAGAATGTTCCAGTTGTATGTCAGCTTTACACAGCTTTTCTTTTTCATACCCATCTTCTTTGCCAACATAGCACAGGCCTTCCCCAAAGAGTTTTATTGGAGAAAGAGTTATACCAGCATTTTTCCCCCATTTGCAGCTAGTTTACCTCTGTCTAGAGCTAGAGCCAAAGCAGTGCAAGGGAAGGAGAGGTTAATATGATCTGCATTTTAGCAGCCTTGGATGATGTCTTTCTCTTTCAAGGAGCAGCTACATAAAGATGTTCCTGAATGTCCTGCCTCCTGAAATATGAGGCCTTGTCTCTTACCAATTCTCAGACCAATTCTCAGTCTGCTGTAGATTCTGTGGTATTCCCATGAAGTGTCTCTTTTCATGATGGGAGAGCCCTAGTAAAGCCTTCATTTTGACCAGCTTTGCCACGGCTTAATCTCTGTGAATGCACCATGTGGTTTGGTTGAGATTGTCTGCTGGATTAAAAATGGACATCCAAGCAAGGCACCTAGTCTGATTTCCCTTGTTCCCTTTACAGTAGATGCTAAACCCAGGATAGGACTGTAGTATTTTTCTTCAAAAGGACAGAACTTGGTTTCAGGTTCATGCCCTATATAATGTATGTAGAGCAGCTCAGGAGCAACTCCAATTAAACTAAATGTTTCCTCTACATAATGATCCATTCGCAACAGTAATTTATCAGTATTAACATTTAGAATTTATTTCCAGAACTCATGTGTTTTAAAGTATGATTAATCTTCAATGTGATTAAAATAATTGCTTGTAACATTTTAACTGACTTTGCCAGGTGACAAGAAATTTGTGAATGTCCAATTCCCATCAGAGTTTCAAAATGCACTCACTTACTGTTTCTACAAGTCCAAAACAATCTTAAATAATAAATGGAAAATGTCAGCACTAACATCTATCAGCACAGAAATTATCTTTAACAATGTCATTAGTTATGCCTTTAAACTTTTTCAGGAGATCTGGAAGCAGGGCTATTTATCACATGTGGAGTCCACATTTGCAAGATCTCTCAATATTAGAACCCTAGAAAGTAATTTCTCTGCTGTATTTGAGGTTATGGCTCTGAGAGTTCAATCTTCCTTTATTTTGCAAACTCTTTGACTTTGTATGTTCCTCTCTACCTCTCCTTGTGCACTGCATGCCTGAGCAAGTCGTTATTCAAGTCTCCCAAAGCAGGATGTTCACATGGGACTGATTTGGAAACAATATTTAGAGCATATTATCCTAATTCTTTATCAGCTTTCATGGGCAAGAGCTTGAGACATTTTTCTGTACCGGTTCTTTGAAAGCACAAATCTTGCTAGTCCTGAATTCTTACTATCTTTGGTGCAATTGTAGTCTTCAACTCCTATGCTATCAGTGAAGTGAGATTTTCCTTCCACCCTCTTGAGCTTCACAGAAGATAAAATCCCAGTCCCTTTTTATGTTAAGCCCTTGTACTGTTGTATTCTGCAGGACTGGGGGCAGAGCGTCTAGGATTGTGGATCCTCTGTGGTCACTCTGACTTCACTGAGTCTACGTAATCCACAGTGTCTGCTGCTCTGTCTTGGGCAGAACTTTGATCAGCACATTTGCAGAGATAGCTGAATTTTGGTTTGACATCTTGCTGATCTCTGCTGGACTTTCAAAACAGTGTATGAGTCATAAGCAATTCCCTCTAAGGTAAGCCTCACTGGTTTAGGAGCTATAAAAGAATCCTGTCATTTTTAAAAGACAGAATTTTTCTTTCATTCTCTCTTCCCCTCCAGACACTCTCTCTGTCTATTTTTCATTCTGTCCCAAACCTTCTTTGTTTATATCCCACATTTTGGAAATTTCTTTCTTCTCCTTCATCTAACTACTCTTTTATTCCACACCATTTCTCTGGACAAGGCGAGCAAGATCTGGAAAGAATCAGACATTTACACTGATAATGTTCCAGCCGGATTAGCAAATGTTTGGAAAAGACCTCATGCTTTGGGCACTAACTTGTGTCTGATTGGGGTAAAACACTTTAATGACTGGGGTTATTGCTGGATAGAGGCTTTTTTCCTTTATGGTATCTGGTGCTAGTTATTATCAAAGACAGATTGTTGGACTATGTGGACTTACACTGGGCTAGTCCAGTCTGGCAATTCTCATTCCTTGTGTGAATGTGAATCCAGACACATTTCAGTCTAGGATGGGTGTTCTTTTTGATGCATATAGGATAAATAATGAGGTATACTCAGTAAAATTAATAGGCTGCAAGCAGGAACTGATGATCTCTGTATTCATTGCCCTGTATACTTGCTGAACTGAATCCCCAGTTCCACTGGAAAAGAACGAGCCACAGAGCTTTCCACATATTTTAAAATATATGTAATCACAAGCAACAAAGACTTAGCAGAATGCTTCAGTCATCTGGGTTGAGACACAAGGCAGGGTTAAATTTAAAGCCCAGACAATACACTTGCAGCTAACTTTTTGACCTCATTCTATATGTGGGTTTTCTCCATCGCAGAATCCGTGTCATGAGGCTGAGAATGCCAATAGACTTTTTAGATGGGGAGTTGATCCCTTAGGCACTTATCTAGCTGAACTGGAATAATTGCTTCCTTTCCTCTTGTATTGCTTCAAGGCATTTTTATATGTTGTATCTTAGTGTTTCTGTTGACCAGAGCAGGAAGCTGTACAGCAAGTTGCAGCCAGATTTCAGGGACTAAGCCGATTAACTCCGGTGAAGCTCTAATGCAAATCCCATCCCATTTAATTCCTCAGCTCGCCTCCACACTGCATGGTATTCTGTCCACAGACACAGTCCTGCATTACCAAGTGACACAACATCACCAGCAGCCTCACATAAATCTTGCAGAGCTTGAGGCTGCCAGTCACACTGCACAGTTTTGAGGTGAAATTTCCATCTTAGCATCTTAGCATAAGGGCCAAACAAATGACACGCGATGTTCAAGTCACTGAGAGCTTGCAGAGCAAAAAGCGTTCCTGTTTTGCAAAAGGGAACTTACTGTGGGTGGTTTCTTGGTCTGCTGAAGTGTGCTAACTTATTGTGTTGCCTGGATAATGAATTAATAAGCCTTGTAATATCAATGTGTGCATGTTTATTTATGTTTATAGGTACACACCTGTAGCTACAGAAGTGTGCTCCAATGTAAAAGCCGGTCAGATGATACTGGTCAGAATAAAACTGAACTGCTAGAGAAACAGAAATCATGGGATTTCTGCTGTTTCCAGGGATGATAATCCTTCTCCTGCAAAGACCTTCTAAGATGGCAGTTACCTGCTAACACAGTAAGGAGGAAAACATGACAGAAAAAAAAACCCTTCTGCTGACATGTCTATATCCACATCAATATAAATTAAATGAGAGTTTAGCTTCAAACTGTTAAAAGGTTGTTAGGCCCATGTTTAATAGAAAGACTGATGTTATAGTCTGATTTTGACAAGGTTCAGGTTAATACCAGCCAGCTGAATTCCACAGCCATTGGCACACCTCTGGGAGCTGCATATTCACAGACAGAGACAGTTTGACCTCATCCAATTTATACATTTGATCTAATGCACTGGAGACCATCTAAAAATAGAGTTCTGGAGGGGAGGACGGGTAACGCTCCTGAGCCACTCACCAACAGAAGCAGCTCTCCTTCTTCCAGTTTCTTTTCTCTCTCTGTATGAAGCTTCTGCTCAAAATTTCTTGCAGTAAAAAAATTGCTTTTATCACAGATCCCCTCAGAATAGATAACTTCTCTCTTAATAAGTCCAAAAGAAAATTTGTCAGCCCTTCATGAATTACCAGATGTTGGGAAAATGATGGTGTGTCATTTCCCTGAACAAACATTCTTGGCATTTATGCATTTCCTCCCATATCTCTTTAAAAAATGATTGTGTGTAAATTTAGTGCTGACAAAACTGAGGGCCTGGGAGAAAATGGATTACTCACTCATTTGGTAATTTTACTTGGTGAAGGCATGGAATTTTTGTTTTCTGGGAAATTTGACACTGAAATATTACTTTTCATTCCGAGTCAGAATATTAAAGCATAAGTATTACCACTAAGCAGATAATCCAAAATGGCATTTAGACACCCCTTTATTTGAAAATTTCAAGGTGTAGTGTTTCTTTCACAATATTTTTAGTTTTCATTACATGATGTGACCACTGATGGAAACTTGCTATTAGATCAAGTGCCACTCCTATGTACTGTGCTAGGAAAGTTCAGATGGTTCATTCAGTACTAAAGAGGATCCAGCACTTTAGTATTGAAAATGTGTGTTTTTAAAAAAAGGTGTTAAAAAAGCATACTTCATTTATTCACAATCATATGCAATCCTTTGGTTATATGCTAAGGTGCCAGTGATAATAAGTCGTTTATACTAGCACGGCTATTGAAATTAAATATTTTTTAAAAGCCTTATTTTTAATATAAAATTTTAAAAATGTCAAAACAAACACACTTCCTTTACTGCATTTCCCTAAAAATCCTAAGTGTAATCAATTGAACTTCCCATGTAACAATACAGTGGCTCATAAAATACTTTTACAATTAGAAAAAGCTACTTGAAATGTCTGTTTCAATAAAATGGTCAGGTAGTTGTTATCCCTGTATTTCTAGAATTCTGTCCATGTCCAAACAGATGGTTGGTGGTTATGGAGGTTTATGTGTATTTGGTGATTCCATTCATATCATTCCCACACAATCATCTGCAAGATTACTTCTCTCAGTATTGGTATTTTATTGATAATTTCCACAGTGAGATGAAACAATTAATTTACATTGATGATGGACTTCACTAAATGAAACCCCAGTTGTCTCATTCCATTCCTCTTGTATAGAACAGAGATATTGAAACACTGTCTATGAAATGAAAAATATAACCGTGATTCACCTATATTGCAAAATGATTGAACAAAATAACTCCCTGGGAACCAGTGTACCATTACCCTCTTTTGGAATGTCAGTCATTTTCCTCTCTGGGTTGTGAGCCTGATTTGAAGAGGGGACAGAGCAGCAAAACCTGTGTGGCTCTGCTGATTCAGTAATGTACTGGCAGAACCATCAGCTGTAAAGAGAATTACTCTGTCTTCACTGAAGGAGGTGTAACAGAGTGGCAGAAAGGAAGCAGAGCCAAGAGGGCAACTGACAGGCATGGTTGTTTTTCATGTGTGAGGGAATTTCTCTGGCATGTGATTTTGCACACTGTGTAACTTTAAAAAGTCGTATGTCAAGAGAGAACCCCAGCTCAAGAATCTACAACTGCCTCTAGTAAGTACTGTCACAGAAGAAAGGTGAAAGTTAATGGACCACATTTTGTCCTCTGTTAAAAGTCACTACACTGGGGTTTCCACTGGTAAAACCAAGGCTACTGTATCTTTGCCAGGATTTAAAATGTTCTCATGTATTTATGGTATCGGTTTGGATTTATTTTCATTTATGAAATTTATTTTAAGGAATGCATTCAAGTAAAGCATTTATCCTTCATCTGAAGCTGAATCATCAATTCTGGTGTGCTGATTACATCTCAGAAATCCTTCATGCCATCCTAACAGTGCCCTGCACTCATGCAATGGACATGCTTGATGTGGGTCAATGGTTGGCAGGGGCGCGTGGCCATCCAGGTGCTGTCCTGATGCCATGTGGCATGTTTGGCAAGGAACTTACCACCTTTGGTGTACCATTTGTGCATCTTTGAAATAGGTTTTCTTGTCTTGTATAAGGGTATAATGATGTGTGGATGAGAGACTTCCAGAAGTGTCTGTGCTCTAATGCTGTATTTCACATCCTGAACTCAACAGCTGAACTGAGTCCAGCCGAAAGCACTGCTGAAGTACCACATTCACATTGCTTTCTAAGTGCTTTCTGCACTTAAAACATCTTTTTCTTCCATTCTCTTCCCATGCAGGCATTTCTTCCAGCGAGGTACCTGCCGGCAAAGTCCCTTCATCAGTCTGTTGCCTGGTGACCTACAGTGATCCGTTTGTCCACGGCAGTTTCCCCGACGCTTCCACAGTGGCCCTTACGGTAAGTCTAAAGCGATGCTGCCCTCTCCTGTTCACTCTGGACCCGAATGATCTGCTTCCAGGCAAAGGGTGCAAGACGTCTTTGTGACCACCTCGAGCTAAAGCGTAGCCAGGGGGAAAGGTCCACAGTTTAACTGTACTTTTATCAGTCTTTTACGATCTGCATGGATAGCACACTATTGAAATGTTCTTGGAAATTCTATTCCTTGCAAATTCTATTCCTTGAAAAATTACCCTTTCTAACATTACTTCTCTATCTCTTTTCCCATCCCCCCTTATATTCTTTGTTTACAATTGATTTTATTATATTTTAAATCCACCTGCTCCTTAACAATCTCTTCTTTTCCCTGAGCACTTTCTAAACACACTCCTCCTCTAAACCCAGTTGAAATAATGCAGGTTCTAATTGCAACAAACAGTTCATTAAAAATCAGAGGAGACAGTCAAAGTCTGGTTCCATTATTTGGTCCCTGAGATAAGAGTTTGATACAATAATTGTGCTAGCTCAGACAGCTCCCCAGAAGATCCAATCAGGGAGCTAAACCCCTCTTCAGGGGAAAGGGCAAACATATGACAGCACTGAGGTCTAAAGACACAAAATAATAATAATTTAGTTTTTCTATTGTTCTTGTTACCACCCCTCCTGCTCAATAACTTAAAATATTCACACAGCTTCTTTTGGGAACAATGCCTTTAACACTCATTCAAGCCATTATTGAATGCATGTATAGTTCCCTAATTCTGAAACCAGATTTTCCAAACCATGGGCTGTGGGGGAAATTCAAAAGAACCACTGGAGGGCTAAGGAAAAAAAAAATCTTATTGTTAATGTAATTGTTTAAGTTATGATTGAATTAATATCAAAAGAAAACATAATTTTATTTCTATTGTTCTTTTTTGTAAGTTTTATGCTGACTGCATCTCATTTTTCTCAGGGTAAGGGCAATTGAGAAGTGGCTGTAAATACTGGCTGCAAGCAGTTATACTAATCAGCCTTTAAGTGCTGGCTGCAACTCAGTCCCTCCTCTACCAGGGAGAGTTCTGTGCGCTCCTCCTGTAATTACGGCCAATTCTCTCTCCTCTGCCCTGGAGGAGCTGAACTGCTCCTGCCATGGAAAGGTAATTAGCTATTTCCTGCCTAGGGACAGTCGAAAGGAGACAAATGAGCTCAAAAGCCTTAAATATGCTCAGCACCAAACACTGCTGTTCTACTCCTTGAACATCCACAACTCTTAGTGCCGCTGGATTAATGGTTCTCGGGGTCTGCTCGTCGCCGCCCCTCGGGCACCGAGTGTGTCTAGGGACAGGTTCTCCAGGCAGGCTCCTCGTGTCCTCAGGTGGGGAACTCGGTGCTGCCAAGTGTTGAACATCTCTGCACAAGAGCTGAGGGGTGTCAGTTCACTGGGCTGAGAGCGTCAGCGCTTTGCAAACACTGGATTTGTGTGTCCTGATGTCTGTGCTCATGTCTCACCCTGGGAGCACAGACCTATTTAAACGAGGGGGTTGGCTGCTGTCTCTGACCAAGTTCTTTTGAGGAACACAGTCCTCCATTTATTGTTCCACCCCAATAACTAGTGGATTTTGTTCCTTTAAAACTAGTGTGTATTTTGATAAAATTTCTTCAGAATATCCCTGTTTCCTTTTCCTCTATATTCACTAGTACCCCCAAAATCCCACACACTTCTGTCTGTTTAACAAAGAACTCAGATTTGCTTCCTGAGCTATGCACAGACACATCTTAAAGTATCTTGCCAACTCATCTTTCATTCACCTGGAAGCCATATAACAAGGCAGACTGCCTTGAGTACTCACTGTCATCTGTCAGCTCTCAAGGTGTTCATCAGGCTCACAGCACCCACGTCATTTGCAATCTTCATCTCCAGGCAAGCCTGCAGGTCCTGTGATGTGCTGTGAAGGAAAACGTTTTGCTTACATCTGGAATCATTGTTCTTGACGTCTCAGATGGGGGTAAGGGGAAACCTTTATAAGGGGAAAAGGACAATGAAGCAAGATGTTAAGGCAGCTAGTTGGTCAATGAGTCACAGCTACTAAAAATTTGGCAGCAGCCACAAAGCAGCTAAATGTAACCAGCTCTAAAAGGCCCACAGGATGTCTCTTGCTCATTCACTCACACATGCAAACACAGAGTTTAGACAAGCAATTCCCTGCTCCTCATGCTCTTGAGATGAACTTGTAAGCAACTTGGGTATATGGTTTAATTTCTACAGGAAGTATTTATTTTGCTTTCCTTAGCTGATTTTCTAACCTCCATCACTCTGATGGTGTCTCAACAGGGTCTGACTTGCAGCCTGCTGAACCCAGTGTGAGTCTCTCCTTGATGTTCAGTGGAGAGACCACAGATCAAGCCCTTAGCAATCAATTTGGGCCATATGTCCTGATGACTAAGAAGGTAGACGCTGACAGTGTAGAACAATAGCAGAGGAGGCATAAAAGGGGACTGTCTGTCTGTCTGTCTGGTGCTGTATGATGGCTGCTAATGTAATGATTGTGGCCTCTGGTTGGTTTATCATATAGTCACTGCTGACATGGCAATGGCTTTGAAGAGAAGGTAAGAACTTGAACTCCCTAGAGAAAGAAGACCAGAGAGACAACAGGGTGTTGAAGAAGAAGGGTCAGGAAGACCAAAGATGAGCAGTTGTGAAGGGAGATGAAAAGGGACGTGAGGACACTGCAAAGGAAAAAAAATACTTGAAATAGAAAGCAGGTTTTCACACCCACTCCCATGGGTAAAATGCCAATAACAGCAACTAACAACAACACTATACTAAAAAAAGAGCATACAACACAACCCATAAGTAAAATAAAGACTCCTAAAAATTCTTGCAATAGTACTGTAATAATGATATAGTATCGGTAGACAATTGTAACCAGAGAAAAAAATGTTTTTATGAGCCCCAGATCATCTACCCGAGCTGGGAGGTGCCCACTTGTGCCAGCTGTGAATTTGGTCTCTGATTTTTGTAATATTTCAGAAGGCTATTTTGTAATATTTTGAAGGCTGTTTTAAAGATGAAGTTCTTCCCTTTCTGCAAAATAAGGTATAATCAAGGAATTATTTATTTCAAAACTGGATGAATAATACACTATCAAATTCAAGTGTTCTTTATTGTGAGCCTGAAAACATTTTGTTCAAAATGTGTTACAGGTTGGAGAACAGGTTTTAAAAGCCTAAATCTATTCCAAAACCACCATGAATGGTTTTCTGGGAAGGAAAGATTATATATTACACTTGGTTCCTCTCCAAGATTTGTATGTCTTACATGAATACTCCTCTGTCTCCTTCTGTAGTGACATATCTGAGATCAATTATGCCAACAGTAAAGTCTGGAATTTTTATAGTCCAGCTCTTTACGAGCATTTTAATAGAAAAACTTATGAAGACTGAGGCATAGGAAAAGTCCAATAATCCTGGCCTGCTATCTTCATCATCTCCACCCCTCTGTCTTTTCCTCTTTACCCTCTCCAAGTGAAAACACTGGCTCACATAATACACATACTGCATTGAGGTGATTTAAATGGCCATCTGTATGTTTATCTGAGGCCTCTGTGAATGGGCAGCCTCATTAGTGCTTGTGTCATGGACGGATGGGCCAACACAAATTCTGTTTGTGTCAGATAAATTCTCCTCTCCTGGCTTTATCTTTTGTTCATTCCTTTTGCACTCTCTCATTTTTCTTTTCTTTCCTCTCTGGGAGTTTATTCCTGCTAGAACTCACTTTCCTTATTTCTGAGGTTGGATCCTGATGCCTTTACTTTCCTTTTTTCTCTGCACATGCTTAGGAGAAATCTATCTGAAAAGAATTGCATTTTTAATCTGATTGTGGCTCTTCCTATAGGAGTGATAGTACTGACATGAGTGGGACTAATTGGAGAAAATAGTGTTATTCAGGACAAGGGGATACCAGGAGTAGTTCCTTAATAATAACTTTTTAAGCCCTGGCTAGGGACCTGGAAGTTTTGAAGGCTACCCTTAGGTTTATTTATTTTTTGCAATGATAAAAAGCAGTGAATCTGTATTATTTGTCAATAATTAATATCTACTTTGTGTCATCTCCCAAAACAATGAAGGAAGGCTTATAAATTATAAGCAGAATGTGTTCACTGGATTGATGTGCTTACCTTTGGCTTTAGATTTTGAAAAACATGTTTACAGGGAGGATGCTGAATCTGTCATGGTTAGTTGTGCTGAGTAGCACTTGACTGCTCAAATGCTCCTGCTGGGTGAACTAAGTATTTAATAAATTCTGAGGAGCAGTGTTGTGCTTCACTGGCAGGGAAATTGGGAAGTGGAAAGGCAATTGTATTAGTCAATATGAAGGGAGGTCACTGTCAGGGTTTTTAAATCAAAGCTTAAACAAAGCAAATGTTAATTCAGACAAGCTGTGGCTCAACCACAGGTGGGGTTTTGTCCCTGTAAGGGAATCACAAGAATGATATGTTGGGTATCCAACATAATGTTCAATTTTCCATATAGTTTCTGCTGTATTTAGTTCACTGCCTATCCCCAGCACTGTCTGCAAGCCTGAGTGCCCTACTGGATCCTTTCTGGTTTATTCCTCAGCATTAGTATCAGCTTCACTGGGAATTTTGAACGTGGGTGAGGACATTAAAGAGATACATGAGTGATGGTTGAAAATCACCAAGAGTCAAACTATTAGTCACTCCTAAGTACTTTTGGAAGCCATCTGCAGAAATTGAGATAACAGAATCCAGTTTTCTCTTTTATCAAAGAGCATGTTCAGGAAGGGTAAGGGCTAAGGAAGGATATATTTGCTTTCAACAATAAGTTATTATCTCTGACTGAAACACACATGCAGCACACATGTGGAAGGAGGAGCAAGTGTAACAGTCTTTTACTTTGTAAAAAATGCATCTGTAAAACTTAAAAAGGATTCCCCAGACTCACAGAAGGCATTGTACCCTACTGATGGCTTTTTACAAGTGAACTTCATTTCCAGTGTTCAGATTGCTTCAGCACAGCTATGGGAAAATATAACCCTGGTCCTAGGAATAGGAAGGAATGTCTATTTTTCATCCTCACGTAATTGAAAACGGACTGAAAACAATTGGCAGGAATCTAAATATTCACATTTGGGCAGACACCAAACATGGGAAATTTCAGGCCAAGGGAATTTTTTGGGGAAGATTATGAGGAAGTGCATAAGAATAGGGTTTTTTCTTTTTCTTATTCTTTTTGTTGTTGTTGTTTTCTTCTTTTTAATGGTAATGGTAAGTGTTCCATTAGAGGTGACTCAACATATAAACTGTCCAACCATTTTTTCCTAGTGCTTGTTCTTCAAATCCTGCATTTATTACTTAGTATAAAAGTAACAGACAGTGTATCTTTAAATAGAAATTACATTCCTGTTGGCTTACCCAAAGCCCAAATATGGGACAGAGTGTCCGAGAAAAACAGTAACATGAGGGATTCAGGGACTTGACAAGGTTATAGACTTTGCTTCTGCCTGACAAACAACTTAGACTGAGTTGTGCTTCCTGAACTTGTATCTCAGGACATGAAAGTAAGGGGGAAGTAACCCTTTTCTTGAGCAACAGCTGACAGAGAGATCTAATGTAGGGTGAAGTGTGGGGTATCTGGAAAGCATAGGGTAACTAGGTATTAATATCCCATTTATTTTGGTTTACTGCCACCTTGGGCTGAGGTTAATAAAGAGGCACATGGCTTCACTGGCAGAAAGATTTGGCCGTGTGCTGTAAACTATTATAAATATTACATGGTGTAGCTGAGGAGCCTACACTCCAAATGTAATCTAGTATGGCTCAAACACTGAAGAACCACTCCATAAAAATGGCACTTCTCTGTTCTGCACATCTGTTTCTTGCATGTATTTTAAGAGTCAGAGCTGCTTAAATAACATTTAAATGAGGGTTTTACTGTGGGGTTTTTTTTAAGAAAAAAACATCTGCAGAGCTCTGTAGAGCCAAGTCTACTTGGAAAGAGAGCTTGCTCTTCTTCAGCATGACTTTTAACTGCAAGATCATTGCTGCTCTCCTTTATTTCTGTGCAGTGTAGACATGAGGTCAGGAGGAAATGCCTTGCACTGGTGCAGGACTGGAGAGAAGGACAAAAGTTGCATCTGGGATCCTGCAAGCTGATGTGAGCTGGTTTGGGCACAGTTTATTTCAGAGTATTCCCAGAGGAACTTCCTTCCCTACTAAAATCCTGCCATCTTCTGCAGTCAGCAGAGCTGGAGACCAGAGGCCAGCTATACCCTACCTAGAACTGTCCCTCTGAGCACGTGCTGCTGGCTGGGAGAGCTGGTGTTATTCCAGTGCCTTATGTTAACAGTACCTTCAGGAAAGCAGCAGCAGCCCAGCGTGTGCAATGCTGGGGTCCTCCTGCAGTGATAAAGGCTAAACAAAAGGCCTCCAAAGAAATATATCCATGCACCAATGGAGTACCATCAGGACTCTGTGCTGATCTTCTCCTTGTTAGCAATCCCAGCTGGGCCCACATCTCTTCTCCCCCTCTCCTGGGGAATTCCTTCCTCATCTTCTTCATTCTTTGTTTCTCAGCCTCTGGGACTGGGATACTTCCTGGCTAGCTCCATCCTTGCTGAGGGCAATCTTGGCTGCTCCCACTGGTGGGAGATAGTTACACCCTTCAGCTTCTCATAGCCAGAGAGCAGCTGTTCATTTGACTCCCAGTGACCTCCCTTTCCCTTCCCTCCCTGTGGCCTGGCTGTTTTTACCGCGAGGCTCACACCACGAGCAGCTTCCAATGTGCTGCTGCGATTTGAACTCAGGCAGCAGGAAAAAACTGACCATCCCGCGCCTGGTGGCTCACTGTGCTGAGCCACCACATCAGCTGGAGTCTAGCTCCTAATTGCATCCAGATGCACAAACAGCTGGCCTGCCAAGAGCATGCTTGGTGCTTTGTGAAACCCTATCACTGAGGCGGATTAGCGGCGGGACTGCCAGGAGCGGCTTTCGGGAGAGGCATCAGGAGGGAGGGAAGCCTCGGTACGTGTGGTGCATCCACCTCCTGAGATGGGCTTGCTTCTGGAAACTGTCTACTCAGAGGTAATTGTAAGCACAGAAGGAGGAAAACAAAGGAAGAGAGGAAGGTTTGCTAAGTGTATAAATCAAAGCTCCACAAATCTGTTCCCTCTCCATAGTCTCACATCCAGTACCCTTCATTTCTGTTCTTGGTGCTCTACTGTGCAACTCATTTCACTCGCGCTCTGCAGCTCTGGGCAGTTCCTTTTCTTCTAGAGCAGCATGAGTCTTCTGTCATAGGTCTTGTTTTATAGTCCACTGTGCCTCCTACCTGTGCATCTTTCTGTGCTTCTGACTTTGCTGAAGAGGGACTCATCCTCCCCAAACCTTCACACTTAGTCTATCTGTTACTATAGTGGCAGCTCAACTTAAAATCTAGAAAATGTTAATTGAATTTACAGTGTTAACTACCTGAAGAAAAGACTTAATTGCACTTGTCTGAGAAAAACTGATCAGCATTTCGGCATGAGGCTTAAAAGGCTTTGGGAAGGAATCAAAAGTTGTTTTCTGTTCTCTGCATAAAAGGGTAGTGGCTGTCATTTGTGCAAAGCTTTGCACACATGTAACCCACATTGTGTGGGTTTCACCATGAATGAGAATCTGTGAAACAGGATCATTATTTCTGAATTTGCTCATGCATCTCTAGTGATTCAATAATCAAAGCTGTTGGAAGCTCAGGCCTGGATCCCCATTTTGCTTGCAAATGGACAATAGTAGAACCCAGAGTTCAGGTATGAATGCAACCAGTTTTCAGAATATTCAAAATGGGAATCTGAGTTCTGCAGACTAAAAATTACTTCCATAATAGTTAAATCAGGCTATCTAGGGACCATTATCTGTGCAAGAGCTTCCTTCTTCAGCAAAATAAGCTGTTCCCTTTTACTCAAGGCAAATGATCTGTTAAATCTGTAGGCTGGGTTTTCTGTCTGGTTTCTGGCCACAAGGGGACAGACAGTAACTGTCACATAAAGACAACACAGTGTCTTTGGTGCATTAAGTACGTCAAAGACAGCCAGTGCCTCAGCGTTAACTGTTTCTGAAAAGTCAGAAAAAAAATATCCTAGGCAGTACAAATCAGATACAAAAATATATCTGCTGAATTAGCACAGCAGAGATCAGAGAAATAAAATACGTATATATTTCAGATGCAGCATAGGAAAAATGCTATAAATGTCTAAGTGTTTATAGTTTAAAAATATACTTGATGTTAGGAGATTGAAGCAACATGTGAAGTGGCATACAGTGCCTGCCAGAGGCTTTAGCCCCATAAAACTAGTTGGAGGAGAAGGCACAAAGCCTTGATAGATCAGGGATAAAAAATGTGATTTTAGGACCTCTTGCCTCATGTTTATAGATTCAGGTCCATAGTGCACTTAATGGCAGCCAGGTACTGCCCTCTGAGCATAAACATTTTATTTTTAACATCTTGTAGCACCATTGCTTGCAGCTGAGTCATGAGCGATGATGGACTTCTCCCTCAGCACTGCAGGACCCGTCCCCATCACGCTGCCAGTCTGGGTACTCTGCAGGCAAAGAGCTTCATCCACCCTCAAACACATCAGCCTAGGGCTCCATCTCCTTCATCACTCAAACTGGCCTGTTTAGACCTCTGAAGGGTTACTCTGTGCAGTCACAAGAAGACTCTCACTTATTGAGATAGCTGGTTTCAGAGTGATTGAATTAATTTGGGTATTTCCTCATTCTTCCTTCTGAAGCTGATCAAGCAAAGATTTATCTTCAGTGCTTCCTGCATCAGAAATACCACTATAGACACTTCATTCCATTTTCAGTGACCTTTTGTTTATATTTGTTTTATAAAGTACCAGAGTCATTCACAGGGCTATTAATTAGCACTGAATTTAGTAATTTTGTATCATTTTTGATGATTATCATCCTAAGCGTGGAATATGATCTGGTGCAGGAACTTGCTTTTATTTAGTCCTTGGGGGGGAAAAAAGTGCTTAACCAGGAGAAGTCAGCAGTAAACTGAAGGAAATAAAAATTGACCTTTCTTGACAAACTGTCTGAGTTTTCATGGCTTTCTCATGTCTTCATGCTGTGAGTAATGTAAGGAATGCTGGAGGCAGAGTGTCTGCAAGCTCTGATATTAAAAATAAAAACTTTATGTAAGCCAATTGCATTTTCCTCTGTCCACTTTTAGTTTGCTCATTCTCTCTCTCTCTTTTTTTTTTTTTTTTACTCATTACAAGAAAGCAAATTCTGGAGATTATTCTCACATGAAACACTTCCCCACATGGGTCTATCAGTACTGCTAAGTCACTGATATAACAGCCCACTGCTCCTAAGAGATCCATGAGCACTCACTGATATGAGTTTGTCAAGCTTCTCCAGTCTTATTAAAAAATAAGTTTTCATTTAATGTCTCACAGAAGTTTTTAGCTACAAAAGTCAGAAAAGCCTTTCCAGCCGACTGAGGGAGAATTTTTGAGCATCTCCTGCCATCTTGTGGGGTTGAGGAGAACATTCACTTTGCTTATTAATTATCTGAGATGTCAAAGCTGTCCCTGTGGCCCCCACTGACTAGCAAGCAAATAAGACACAGCCCATGGCAGTGCACCCTCTTCTGCAGGAACAGGTTTGAGGGAACCTGCTGACCGTAATGGGACTGCCCTAAGCCCCTCCCAGTATGTCTGTGACCAGGATGTCCAGTTATAGATTTGTTATCTAGACATTGTTAGAGGAAAGGAGCAAAGTATGTGGGGGCTTCTCTTGCTGTCAGTTCATCTTGGGGGATGCCCGCGGTGCCATCTGGGGAAAATCTGCACCAGTTTCACCTCTATATCCAGCAGAGTTGCCAGAGAGTTGGAGAAACTGAGCGTGAGGTTGGAAACCAGAGTCTCCTGCCTGCAACCCTAGCTCACCCCAGCTATGGCTGTGTGGGTGGCCTCGGGCATGGCTCTGAGCACAGAGAAAGAAGCCAGTAATTTCTGAGTGATAATCCCGTGTTTGTCCTTTCTCCAAACTTCCCACTGCAACGAGCAGCAGAGTTGCTCTGTGTAAATAAAGTGACTGGCAGTATGTGAACCACACAGTTCTACAGAGCTGGTTGGTTCTGCAACAGCTAAAGCACAGCAAGGTTTGGAGACCACAGGCTGACCCAGGTAGATGCTCCTATGTTTTAACAGTGGGAGGCTGCAGAAACACCACTGTGACTTGCTGTGACTCCTGAGTGAGTGGCAACAATACCTTCAGTGTAAGCAGTTTGTTTTCACACCCATGCACACCATCAGCCTTTTGGTCTCACTGGCTAAGGACAGCTGAAATAGAGTGTACCTTTGCTTCAGGCTGCTTTGGTTGAGCTCTTCTGCAGGTTTTGGAATGCTTTGGGGTGATTGATTCTGCCATGTGAAAAATGTTCCTTTCATATTTTTGGCTTGTTTTTAAATTTGTTGTTTGAAGCCACAGTCAGGCTGAATAGAGAGAGTCCTCACCAGAAGAGGCTAAAATGGCTTTGGCAGATCAGGGGTCAGGACTCGTTTCAAGTAGGTTTCATTGGTAGTCTCTGACAGTGGGAAAGCCATGAGGTGTTGCTTGCCATCACAGGCTTTGGAGGGGAATATTCTTGTGGATGTAGATTTATCCATTAGTTTTCTTGTCTATTACCTTCTGTCTCTGTGGTTCCCAGACATAATATCCATAATATCAGTTAGTTCCTCTCTCTCTTTCTCTCTCAAACCTACCTTCCTTCCTATTCTTTTTCCTTTGCTACCTCTCCAATTCCTATTATTCTCCATGGACCTCAAAGAGTCTTTGCCACCTCCATCCCACACTGTGTTGCCCAGGCTCTTTTTCCCAGTTTACATCCCAGACTTTATTTCCCATGTTCCCAATTCAGGTCCTGCTGTAGAACAAGATACTTTCCTTCTCCATACTGAGTATCAGCTGGAGGGACAGACAAACTGCCACCTTGCTTTCCCTTGCCCTTGCACCACTCAGGCCCAGAGATGCTGCAAACAGGGAGGCAGCACAGGGAAAACACAGAAAAACTACTTCTGCCACATGGAGGCCTGGCTGTAAGTTTGTGAGGATGGTATGTAAACAGACAGGACAGTAACACAAAGGATCTGTGAGATTTAGGCATGAGCAGCTGCTCCATAGGGTGACACAACCTCAGCAGGCAGAGGAATTGTGTGAATGCATGATCAGGAGGAAATTCCAGCCTTTAGATGAAGCCATTAAACAACTGTACTGAAGATGAACAGATTGCTGTCTTTCAAAGGCTTTGTATTTTGTGCAAACATGGGCAGATTTTCTGGGGAACACCAGGTCCAGGTCAAATTTAGACTCTCCTCTTCATAGTAAATGCTTCTTTAGCTCTCCTCTAGTAAAAGTCAAAATCAGCTGTCCCCCACCCCCCTGAAGAAAACAACTACCAATACTGTCATTTTTTAACATCAAAGCCAACCCTTAGACTTATTTTAGAAATGGATGGATAGTTTTGTTTGAACATTTCAAAATATTGGGGTAATAGGGCTAATTATTTTTAACCTAGTATGGATATTTGCAGCCCAGCAGGTTTGGTTGACAAATGCACAAGCAACTGAGATAGGTGCTCTGCACAGGTTTAAAAATAAGGAGTTCTGTTAACACTGCTTATTTAAAAAAAAAATCAAACTCTCTCACAGCATGCATTCATTACCCTAGTGAAGTAATTGTGTAAATCCTTCCCACCCAACCTAAGGAAATCTTTTCCTGTCACCCAAAATTGCCAAATAGGAAGGCCTGCCTGTAGATTGCCTTATTTACAAGTAGTCTGTATTAGATGGTGATATTATTATGAAGTTTAAGAAAAATACACCAAGGAACTAATGTCACAGTTCTGCAGTAGCCAGAGATGATTGTCCCTTATTGGAGTATCTCTCACTGCAGAGAACCTGTGGCATATATAGCCATGTTTTCACTCATGGAACCTGACAGGAACTGGAAATAGTTATGAGGTTGAGTGGTACATATGCAGTTTCTTTCTCTGAGCCTGATGGGATTTTAATCCTCCCTTTTGTCACATTGCACGTTGCCTGATTATGCCATCACTTTGTATCTTGGGGCAGCACAAGACTCTGGAATCAGCTTGGTGGCATCTGTCATTCTAACTACTTACCTGTCCTCTGAACACACGTATTGGGGAAGACATAAGGGACACGAGTCATACTGAAAATAGTCCTAAAAGTTCAATGTTTTTGAATGCAGCATAGAAGATAATTGAAGTAAAAGAGAATCTAATCCCAGGGCTGCATGAATTCTCTGAATTCAATTAGACTTTCATGACACGGTTTGTTATATGTTGAGAAATTAAAAGGCATCCCAGGAGAAAAAAAATCACAGTATTTTAACAGATCAAGATAATTAATGGATCTAGATATATGCAGAATTCTTTCCTGTCACCCCATGATAAGCAGAGTCTCATCTTTTTTCTTCTTGTAGGAGAGGCTGCCAATATGACATATTAAAATATTGTAGATTTGCAGAAGCATGAGTAGAGGAAATTTGAGCCTGAAATATTTGCCTAAAATAATGAAGATTTATGACTGTTGTTAGTATTGAATCTTTCACATATAGATGCTAAAAGGATCAGTTATTTTTCTGGCAAGTGTTGAGAAAGAAAGTGTTATAAACCTAATGACTTAATTTTGCTTTATATGCCAGTAATGTAGGTGCTTTGTGGACAATTTGATATCAAATGCATAGTTTAGAGACAAAGAGGCTTTGAACCAAAATGCTCACTCTTAGAGAGAGTCCTGATTTTAACTGTTATTTATTAAAAATATATGTTGTCTCCCTTCCTTGGTTAGTTAGAAATAACCAAGGCTATCTCTGGTATCAGTAAGAAATATATGTCTTGTTGAGAAAGAGAGATAAGAGACAGAAGGAAGTTTAATCTGTCAAAGACCCTCACATATTAACTAATATTCTGTATGTGTATAAGGAAAAGATTCAAGATAATTCAGATGTGCCCAGGAAAATGTGTTTTGAGAATTTAACCTTGGTGCAAATGCACTATCGTTTTTTTGTAAGTATTTGTCTTTTTTTTTTTTTTTTTGTACATTACAAATACATTTGTTTGCAGTTTACATTAACCTGATTTGAACCTCGAGGTGGCTGCCTACTGGCAAAACACTTCCTTGTCCCAGAGTATGGTGAAGCTATAAAATAGGTTACTGAGGCCACAGTGTTAACAAACACCTTCTGTCCTCAAAGAGGCTGTGTGGGTGCCTTGTGGGCTGGTGTCCTCAGCTCACTCAGGGATCAGAGAGAATCCCTGAATCTGAGAGTTCCTCTGGAATTTTCATGAGTTGGGTGTGTAGAAACTGCCCTCTTACTCAGAAGGGCCCATCCAATGATGTTTGATAGCTAGGAAAAAAAAAAAAGGTTTTGTAAATAGGAATGTTTTTAATGCAGGAGCTTTGTAATAGCTACACTGAAGAAAATAGAAGGTATTTCATTGGACACAATCAAATACATATATTGCTTAACTTCTTTGTAGCATTTTAGCAGTGGTGTACAGCAACTAATAACAACTGCACTGTCATAAGGAGTGTTTAAAGGTTACCCCAAGGCTGGACAGGACACTGTAATTTTTCTTCCCCACTATACAGCTCATTCTCCTATTACTACCTAGTAAAGGAACTCTTACAGTTTCACAAGCAGTAGGTCTGGGAAACTCTGACATCATTTACTTTACAGGCTTTTTGAGGAGACTTTTTTGTGTGGTGGCAGATGAGATCACATCTAAGATGCGGCACTGTTGTTCTTACTTCATCCAAATTCCAGTAAATCATGTCCTGGGTTTGAACAGGGTTCCAGCCTGTAAAAACTACTCAAAAACACCAGGTGGAGAACATGACAAGGCAAAACACGGAAGACAGAGACACAAACCCTTATTGAAATGGATAACTACAATAACATAACAGCTCCTAGGGCTGTGACGTGTGAGCAGCATCTGCCAAATGTGGCATGGGCCAGGAATTAAAACTCAGAAAAGAAGGAACACTAAGGAGGAAGAGGGCAGGAGGCAAAAAGCATCTCAGATGTACTGACTGAAGATGAGGGAATGAGGCCACTGTGTTTAACAACTAGATGCAGACTCAGGTTTTGTTCTTCAGCTTGCCACAGGCCTCTTGAGTGACCTTGGGAAAACAATTTAATTTCTTATACCTAATTTTCACACTCTTTTTCTGTCTTGCCTACTTAGGTTTCAGGCATTTAGGGCTGGGTCTATGTACTTAGAGAATGGAGGAGCTTATGATGAATTTATTGGAACATATTGATGTGATATGAATAATGCATTGGAATGATGCACCATCCTAATGACAGTTTACACAGGTTCCCTTCTTTCTGCAGGGAAGGTTAAATAACCTCAGTGGCAGCGACGGCTCTTTGAATTGCTGTGCTTTGCCTAAAGCTGCTCACCCAGTTTATGTCAGGAGTGCAGTGTCTACCCAGCTTGTAGGGTCAGACCAGTGCTTCCCAAATCAACTGAGCTGTCAGGTCTGAAAGAGTAAATAATTCCCTGGAAGCATGTGTGTTTAAATGCAAGGCATAACTGTGTGATCCTTCATATGGGAGAACAAAGGAATGAAACAGTTCTGCCATAGGAAAAGCTTTTTCTTTGGCTAAGACTCCCATCAGGATTCAATACCTCTTGGGGGCTTATGGGGCAGTTCATGTTTAATGTCTGCCCCTTCCCTGCCTCCCAACATACGCCATGACTGTCTTCACAAGTCTTAGCATAAACATTTATTTTCTCTGGCCTCAGGAGAAGGGGAAAAAGAATCAGAGACATTTTTGCTGATCCTTTGTTGTGGGGCTGTGGAACAAGGACAGGAACAGCGAAGTGAGCACTTTAGTGTGCTCCTGACTGACAAAGTGCTGGAATCAGAGCTGAGGCAAAGCACTCATATTAAAAATAATAATAAAAAGAATAGTAGAGAATGATAGGGAAAGAGTAGGCTAAATAAGGCTTTTTATCTTCAGTGGTACGCTGAGGGCCTTGCCACAGATGGGCTGCGTTAGTAATCAACTGAGTAGTTAATAAATGCAGAGGAGAAGAGGAGGATCAGGGCTGGTTGGTGGCTTCACCTGTAGCTGTTCTGGTTTCTGGAATCTCCAAGCTTTGGTGGGAAGAGTTGTGGCATCTCCGGACGGGGGAGAGCTGTGTTTAACCTCAGCTAGGGTGGCTCTGCTGCTGATCTGAGCAGCCCGGCAGCCCGTGAAGCTCCATGGCTAGCGGGGTGCAGTGGCCACCACAGGTGCTGAGCACTTGCCGACAGCCTCCTGCAGGTGGTAGGCACAACAGCGGCGTGCTGCCGCCGGGCTGGAGTCCTCTGCCTCCTCTGGGGAGGCTTCTCATGTCGCTGCGTGTCCTCGTCTTCCCGCATTTAAAAGCAAGCAAAAACCTCTGGTACGTGTCGAATGGTGCCTCGGTAGATCAGTGCTCGCCCTGGCCCTGGGCTGGGCCCCAGTGTTTCAGGTGCAGGCGGTGCTGCAGCACTTTGGGCAGTGCCCCCCCTGCAATGGGGTCGGGGTCTCTGGCTGTCCCTGTTGGGAGCGGGGTGAGGGTGACAGCCCTGCCGTCAGGGTGTATGTCACCCGGAGCTCTGCAGCCCTGTCACCCCCGCACTGGAATGTCCCGGGAGCAGGGCTCCAGAGGGGCTGCTGGAGGCAGTGCTTGCTTGAAGAGCCAGCCCAGTGGTTCCCACAGGCTTCCTCCCAGTGTGGGCTGCCTCCCTGCTGCAGGGATGACCTGTGCCCGTGGGCTTCTTCCTGGGAATCCTGCCAGGCTGGGCTCCTGCTAGAGGAGCTGGCTCTGTCAGAGGGACCTGTGTGTTCCCCTGCATGGAACAGCCCCGTGTGTAAAGGGGCAGGTGCCTCATGTCCCTGCCTTTCAGAGGGATGGGGCAGAGCAGTTCGAGGTGGTACATCCCCTCCCTGTGCTCAGTGTGCAGCTCCTGGGGACTCTCTGTCTTGCTGGTGGCCTGCTTGGTGTGACCTTACCCTAAATGAGGTTCAAGTGCTTGAGTGTACACAAAGGAGTCTTAAGACAAATGAGGGGAGACTGATGTGCTCCCCTGGCTCGGCCTCAGCAAAGAGTCCTGGGCTGCCGCACCTGTGCCTTAACCCCCTGCAAGCAGGAGCAAAGCCTCTTCCCCTGTGGGTGGTCATCCCTGGCCCTGGATGCTTGGAGTACCTGCCTGAGCACTGCCAGAAGTTTGGCAGCCCTGGCTTTGGTCGGAACTGCTGGTCCCCTCCTGCCTGTTGGGCACCTCTGCCTGCTACCGGTGAGTACAGGAAATTTGAAAGAACAGACCACATAGATTCTGAAGTAGGAGCAATTTGCTAATAGTTAGTATTTGCTGTCTTCAAAAGGCACTCCTGGTTTCATTGAATTAATCTGCCCATGATGTAACTTTTTCTCTCGTATTCAGCACATGCTTTTCACTGCTATCAAAGGCCAGCTAGCAACTAGGAGTCTCCTTTAGGAGCTAGAATAAGAAAGTCTATTGGTTTCCCATTGAGAATGAGAGCAACTGCAGTTGTATAGTCTGAATCACAAAGCTTCCAGGAAAAGTGAAAGCTGAAGCCTGCAACCTCTAAAGATCATTAGTGAAGTTTTTCTCTATTTCTGTGGGAGTAGAAGAGTGTCTAGGGCAATTAGCAGTATTGTAATGCAGCAGGTTGCTCAGTGAGTACCGAGGAGCCCTGATAGCTGTGCTCCTTTGTAACAGCAGATGAACTTTTTTAACCTTTGCTTGCCAAGTTCACCTGAGGAAAAGCTGCCTGATATATTGCCCAGGTATAACTTCTGTGGATACTCTGCAAAGCTCATTAAAATATGAGTTAGTGACTTCAATATTCATGTCATATTCCATCTGCCTACAGAAATGGACTTACAGGATATGCCTTTATGATAGGCTGGTGTAAGTAACACAGTGCAAACTCATCCCAGAGGTTCCATATATGTGTGAAGTGTTTAGGAAATGCAACTGTGAAGTTATAAAAATCTCCTACACATAATTGCTTCAAACTACATCCCACTGATAGACTAGTCCTGGAGGAAGTTAATTAGAAAGTCTTTTGGCAATCTGCTCAGTTTAATTCTAGTTCTGCATCCTGCTAGGTCAAAGTGTCTGGCTGCTATTACTAATTGTCTTCTAAAAATGCTGGCATGTCTGAGGAGCTGCATGTCATGAATACCTGCACCTTCAGTGCAGATATTTTTACATATTGTCTGATCAGATTTCACAGTTAGAGGTGCAGCTGCACTTACCTGCCTGGAAAAGTAATGAGCGGGCTGAACTCATGTTGGGAAATAGGAGGAATGATCTTTCTTGATTGGTTTAATTAAAAAACAGAACAAACAAAACCACAGGTTCCCCCCGCAAAAAAGGTCTTAAGCTCACAACTTTGTTAGCAATTCTGTGATCTGACTTGCCTGAGCTTCTTAAACTGAAGGAGGAAGAGGTGCCTGAAACAGCAGAGTATCCAAGAACTACGGGACATTCCTAAGATCTTTGATCTTAATGTAAGGGGCAAAAGTGCTGCCTCAACAAGTTGGAAAGCAAACCTTTTAGTCTGAGTGGGTAGTGTAGTCTGTACATTCTACATATGCATTCTTTAGGATATCTAGCAAGAGAATCTCAAAGAGCTGTGATGAGTGTAGAATAAATCCAAGGTATGATCTTGTTCTTCTGGTGTAGTCTGAAACTGGGCTCACTGTCCCTTGGCTCTACTGATGCAGCAACATGTCAGATGGAAACCAGGCCTCCTGTACTAGCTGCACAATGCAGTTGCTGTCAGGAAAGTTTTTCATGGATGATTTCTACTGGCTAAAAAGCATTAGCACTGCCTCTGCAGTGAATAATACGGGCCAGATGTTCACTGCATCCCATAGATGAGCATCAGAGAGAAGTTTTTGCCTTGGGCTTAGATGAATTTCCTGAACAAGTAACTTGAAATTTAGGAGAACTTGTGTTTGGGAAGGAAGTTCCAGGGTACTGCCCTGAAATAGGTGCCTTTGCAGAGAGCACAACCTGCATCATCAGCATGGATGGGTGACAGACTGCAGGGATGTGCTTCCCTGACATTTCCAGTAAGGCTGCAGGAGCTAAGTAGCTTAGTGAAGAAAATCTGTAATGTGGCAATGATAAAGATGTGCTTGCACATGTTTTGGTGTTGCAAAGTTAATGAAATGGGAAGCAAAGAGTAGGAAAAAAAAGTTGTATAAACAGCTTTTGAAAGGTAGTCAAATTGTCTTTTTGAGACAAGAGACTAAATGGCCCAAGAGAGAATTCAGGCAGTGTTTAGCCAGGGTAAATACCCACACTTGCCACCTCTCACAGCTTCCATGGGATGATATATGCTCACTTTAGAAGTATACAAGAATGAATTTTTCAGGGACTGCCTGTCTGGAAAATAGGTTAGTGTGTCCAGGAAATTGTAGGTGTGACACTTGAACTTGCAAGAAGGTGTGACTAAAAGGTTTGAAAAATTCTCCGTGGTGGAATACACTTCCATCATGAAGCAATCCAAGACTATGTGAAAGTAGGAAAATATTCAATATCAGTTTCATTTTCTTTTGAAGGGCATTGTGTGCTTTATCCCTTTCCTTTATCACTGATATGAGAAATACATATAATGCTTTCCAAAAAAGGAGAGCATATGCATATGTCCCCACACATGTCTAAATTAAGTGTTGTAAGGAATACTAAAGTAGGTGATAATGCTTTTCCTAGCGAGATCTGCCCTGAAGGCTTAAGGTAGGGCAGTTGTTACACTGCTCTTTCATCAGAACGTGCTTTGTAGGCTCTCACTGCATTTGAACAAAATCTTGGCTTTTGGAAGCACTCTTAAAAAGCTCTAATTTCAACATTTTCTAAGAGGATTAGTGACATGGGTGTGCCTGTCATGAATAATCCTTAAGTCAGTTGTGTGCTGTAGGAACAGTGAAATCCTTGGTGACTGTTCCAAAATGCACGGGCTCTGCTCAGGTTGTGCCATTCACCCGGAGTGGGGAATAGGCTGGAAAGGTGTTGCAAGGTGCAGCTGATAGATCATCTAGCTGTTTGCTTCACCAAGCTGGATCAAGGTCATGATAATTCTTCACATACTTGTCTCAAGACAACAGGTTACTTAAATCAGACTGTCTGCTGCTCTGTGATCGTGAAGGGAAAGCATTCACACATCTGTAAAAATGCCCTCCTCACAGTGAGTTGGGCTTTGAGGTGTCACTCAGCTGGAGGCTATGGGAGTAATTTGCTGCTTTTGTGGTGAAGAGCAAGAGGAAGCTGGTCGGGTAGTAATGAGTGCTTCCATGTGACTTATTAAAGTGTAGCATTGATTATTTATTGCAAATGATGGATTTGTAATCGAAAAAGATCTCATGATAATGGACATCTCATGACATTATTAATGGAAGTGGTGAAAAAAGCAGAACTAGTTTAAAGTGCTTCTGTTTACTGTGGTCTCATCGAGTGAGTAAACACATCTTTGCAGGATATTTCCTTATCTGAGCTGGATATAGAATCGACACCATTACCTGTAAAATCATCATTACTGGCTTGATGCCACTAGTAATTGTCTTCATTATAACTAGGGAATCAAGTGTCATCTGTAGGCTGCACTTCAGACACAAATTGTCATGGTACTCAGCCCAGAATAAACACGAGTGTGTTATTGATTACATCATTACCAGGATAAGCAAATTTAAGAATGTCAAACTTGTTATCGCCAGAGGAAGAATAAATTTTGAGCCTAACTACAAAGACCAAGGTTGTATTATTTGTCCAACCTAGAACCACAAAGCTTTATGTAGAACTTCTGAGTGTTAAAATTCAATCCAAAATCCTAGCAAATATCTTGCTAATTGCATAATCTTGCTGATTTTTATCAGCATTAAACTGAATAAACAGGAGAAGTCCATTACTGGTATAAATCTAGAAGGAGTAGTAAGAATAGGCACACATGTCTTTCCAGCAGCAGCAAATCTTTTCAGTTTCTTAATTGGTGTACATCAATGAAGATCACTTTGGGTTGGACACATTCCCTGTTTGAAAGAAACTTCAAGGGACAGAATTGCCAAAGACTGGAGAAATGAAAGGTAAAATTTAACTGCAGTAGAGCAGGTTTAACTTGAGGTCAAGGCTCTAGTTATCTTAGACAAATTGGTAAAATACCAAAATTTAAAGTGAAACATTAGCAGCCTTATTAAGTACAAGATTTTTACCAATGCTTTAGTTTTTCTTTATTCTATGTTTCGTCTTTGAACAAGAGGCAAGTTAGCACTGGCTCATCAAACTGTAGGAGAAATTTAATCAGCACCACTATTATGCAAATAATTTGGCAAGATAAAATGACAAATAATACCCTACAAAACTTGTGCAATTGGTAGTCCCTGGAGCAATCAGCATAACTGCTTACTCCTTGGTAAAGGACACCAAGCTTTTGCAGTTTTTGATTGAATGGATTTTTAATAGTCCAAAATTAAACCTTCAAAAGGAGTGTAAGCACATGTGATGGGAATGTTCGAACTGATACATGGGCTGGATTTGTTTGTGCAGGACAATTCTTCCTGGATGGCAGTGTTTATTTTGGGAGGGTGTTCATCGTGTCTCAAGCACGTGTGGGGTAGGATGAGACTGGGGACTCACTTTTCCCTGAGTTTGTGCATGCCAGGTGCTCCTCTGAGGAGGGATCTAAAGGTAACAGCTGTGTTCTGCTCTAAAAATGCCAGAGCAAGTGGACATACTGGTATGTGGGAGGGTATAGCCATAACTAAAAATACTAGATGATCTTGGGTAACACCTGAACAAGGTAATTATTGAGAAAGAGAAGGAATTTGCAGGCAAAAGGAAAGTAAAAAGCTCTAGATAAAGCCAGCAATTTCTCTTGTGGTCTGTGGCTGGATCAGCTGAGAGTCTGGTGGAAAACTTTCCTTCCCTGCCCACCATGCCCCAGAAGCAGGTGGAAACATTCTTAATTTTGCTCTGAAGTATTGCATTTGCTGTTTTCTAATAATTTAAGAAGGAACCTAGATTTTTCTTGTAAGAATCTAGAGTAAATCAAAGTCAAGGTGAAGCCCACCATTACTGGGTAAAAAGCTGTAATATCAATTCCAGCAAATTATTTTGAAGAAATATTTTGAAGCAATAGAATTAGTTGGATGGTTTAGTCACTTAAAAGGGGCTTGGCCAAGACATTGTAAGAATGGGTTTGTGGATTTATTGTCTTTATTCCTGAGCTACCTCTGATTCACTCTATGATCTAAGCATTTCTTTTAGTGTCTCAGCTTCTTCTGTGTGTAAAACTCCATATATCCATATTACAAGGTGTTGTGCCAGTGCTTCTTAATGTTCATAGATTATATTAGTTCTTTGTAACAGAGAAACATGAAGTTACTACACAGAAAAATATGTGGCCCAGCACTAGTGATGTGCAAAAATGAATTAATGTATTCATTAATGTTTGTAAGGCATAGATCCAATCAAATCAACCTTTAACTTTGGGTAAAATTGACTTAAAGGAATTCTGCTATTTCCTACAGGCTTCTCTCAAGTCATTACTATGCACACTGAAGATCTAAAATTTCTGATTTGAATTATAACTTTAATAATCAACTCTGGAAGCCTAATTGGAAAGATATGAGATATGTAAGGCCAACTTCATAATTCTTTTGGGGACGTTTACCCTACAAAGACCCAACTGAAAGCAGCAACTGGTGGTTTGAAGAAAAGGATTTCTGTATGTGGAGTTTTAGGGGTTTTTTTCAGGAAGCAGTTCAGTTGACCAAAACTACCCTTGGTAGTGCTCTGATGGTTCCCCTGTGATGATGCCATTCTAACAGCTATGTACAGGTATAGCTTTGACGTCTCTGCTGTAATTGGCTTATATGTGTCAGCTATATCTGGGGTGTAACACTATGAATAAATGCACAGAAGCCTTTTTGTTCTTGGTAATTCTGCAATTCTTTTTGGCAAAGGATTTTTCCTCGCAATGTTTTCTTTGGCAAAATGTCAATATTCTTGTATGCACTCTTTCATCTGTAAGGTATAACTTTTTGCCTGTACCTGATAGGTACATTGGGTTTCACTAAGGTGGCTTTAAACTTATTGTTAATATCTTATTAATTTCAAATCCACACTAGGAGGATACAAAGGGATTATGCTGCAAATGGGATGTCTCCTTTGGTTTGCAATTTATAAACAGTTCCTGGGTAATTATGAGTACTTGTACAAACTTTCCAGAGTGACACATTTGACAGTATACCATTGAGTCATTTGAGGCATCCTATTATATGAGTGAGTCAGAACAGAAATCTTATTTGCTTTGTTTCTGGTATACACTTTGAAGGATTGGTCTGTGACGTGTAGGATCCCACATCTGACTTTACAGTTCCTCTGCCATGTCTGTTTCCCAGATAGGATTTGTCATGATGGGATTGCCTAATTTACTTTGAAAGAGGAATGTGCTGTTTCCAAATTCTCCTTGCATCTCCAGTTAAGCTTTGTGGCATCTTTGACTCTGTTCCAGTGGATGTTGAGGTCACACTCCAGCCCCCTGCTTTCCAGCAGCCAGGTAGCCAGCGTGGTTCATTGACATTCAGTCTCCCTGTCAGTACTGGACTTGGGCCGTGCTGGCAATCCACAAACCTCACACGCATTCCTTGCAGTGGTGGTTGTGGAGGGTTGGAGGTGCTGCTTCACTCCTCAACAGCATGGGACCCCTGTTTGGAGGAGAGGGAAATAGGTGTGGCAGAAAAACTTACGGCCAACTAGAGACACAGAGAAGGGAGATGTCCAACCATCCTATCAAGAAGAGACCCCTGTGCCCTTTGGATTCCCACTGCACTGGCTTAACTGAAGCATTTCGTGGTGTGGGCTGGGACAGAAGGGGAAGCTGTAACTGGCAAAGGTGTGCTTTATTAGAAGAAATTGTCTGGGGCTAGAGAAATCACAGCTAGCTCTGCATTCCTCCTCTCTCATTGTATGCGTATTGGAAAAGTTACGGAGGCTAGGCAAAACAGGTATGGATGCTTCATTTTGGGTTACTTGTCTAGCAGAGCAGTGACCTCAGGCATAGAGTTCACAAAATTAAATCTGTATAAAAAACAAGCTCATTTAGGGTCTGCTGCTGTTTTAGGCCTGAAAAGCTTGTTGTCATCAAGCTGTTTGCTCTAACAAATAGAAAAATAGTAAATTATTTTGGTCTGTAGACTTATTTTCTTTAGACTACTAAGAGGATCTAGGGTGGCAAGGAAACCAAAGTTAACCATTGTTTGGCAGAGACCATCTCTCTTCTTCAGATGAGAGAGGACAGCAGGAGCCTCTCTGTTTTCTATGTCCCCAGGGGGAAACAAGGCACTCTGTCTCCGGTGCTATTTCTGCTTCTGTCTATGTCTCTGGAGTTCTCCACCTTGGTTTTGGTCCTGACTTATGAGGAATGTAGTTCTGGAACTTTTGTTAAAGGGTGCCAGATAGGAGGTACCACACAAGGTGAAACATGCCAGTTGCTACAGCTGCTGTAGGTGGTGACTGAATTGCGAAAGTGGCCACACATGGTTGCTACCTGCAGGACACTCAGCCTGGAGGAAGCCAGCTGGCTTGATCCTGGAATACAGGAACACAGCTGCAAGGAGAACCCACTGGTCCACACCAAGGAGCCACTGACTATCTCACTAGGCATTTCTGCAACCAAGTTTCTACTACACTGAGGTCAGAAATAGGAGGTGCAGAGGAGCACTACATAGCCAAGGATGGAGGTCTGCTGCCTTCACTCTCAAGGAAGTCAAGAAGGATAATAAATCCAGTCTTTGATTCAATGGACCAAGTCTAATCGGGGCCTGGGGTGATACTCTGCCCAGTGGACATACCTGTGGATTCTTCATCCTGATGATCATGTTCTTGGCCAGTTTCCTGGATTCCTAAGCTGCTCGGGAAATACTACAGGGCTCAGATATTAAGGTTGGAGTTGGTCAGGTGAATCCGTTAAGCTGAGCATAGAAGCCTAGGTGAGGACTGCGTAGTTGAGTCAGAAAAGCTGACTGGGGGCTTTAACTTGTTTTGTTATGGGAAAAAGTACTGGCAACAGAGAAAGACTTTAACTGGGGTTAAAAGCACAGATGTGAGGGAGGGCCTAAAGTTTTTTTCTCAATGCTGAAGACTAAGAACCACAAGAGGAAAACAATGGACTAATCAGAGTACAGGCAGTGGAGAAGTGCTGAATGGATAACATGGTACAGGTTCACTTTACACCAAATGGGAGAAGCTGGTTATACTTGGAATGAGGAAACTCAAGTTACCAGCTGAGGAAAAGTATAGAGAATCTGTCAAAATCCTTTGTGTGTTAGGAACACTTCTTATTTCAAAAAATGTTTGATTTCCTTCATGGAAGAGGAACCAGCTAACAATAAAAGAATGGAAGTTAATTCCAGTGAATGCAGTCATGAAACATTTCCTGAGGAGAGCTCAGTGTCATAGGAGCAGGAGGCAAAACAGCAGAATCAGATGTCTGAATAAGATATTGAATGTAAGTATCTGGTTACTCAGGTACTTAGGTGTCTAAATTCTTGCTGTTTAAACATGCTGATCAAAGAGCTGCTTCTGCAGTCAGACTTTTTTTTTAAACAGTGTATGCTTTTTGTATGTTCACAACAGACCTGAATATATGTGCTTGCATCATGTTTTTAGCCTATCTGGGCAGGTTTTGGCTGCTGTTACACTGCCTTAAGAATGCCCAGCAGTAAACAAAAGGGAAAGGAAATTTTTGTCGATAAAATGTGAACGGTGAGATGCACCAGCAAAAAAACCAAGCCACAGCACCTTATTGAACACAAGTTTGAAAAAGTCAAATAGAAGACGTTGGTCTGTTTAACATGGTCCTTGGGAAGCACAGCCCAGGAGAAGGAAATTAAATGAGGGGAAGACATTCCAGCGATGTCAGGAAGACTGTATGAAGGGAGCAGTAAGCCAGCCTTGAGTCATTAAGCTGCAGAACAGAAGTAGGCAACTAAATAGGGGACAAATATAAGGAAGGGAAATATGTCATCACCTTTCCAGGTAAACAACCTGTATCAGAGGGGTAATCACTCTTCTGTTGGCAGCATGGTCAGAAGTTGAGGCTGCAGTGATCCACTGTGGAGTGTGATTCTGCAGTCTAGCATTGCTTCTGCACTCAGACATGGGCTGAAGAGTCTGAAACACGTGGTCCTGAATCAATTTGAGTTTTCAGTGGAGATACACAAGATTTTGGTATAGATATTGTAGTCAGATCAATTCAAGAAATTCCTTTAGGGGAGTCACTGTCAAAACCTATTTATTATTATTCTGTTTACTTACTTCAAAAGAACTTTTGAAGTCACAGTTATGTATGAATCAAAGACAGAGTGGGTTATGAGTAAACGCTCAACTGAAGGCAGTAACAGTCATGGTCTTAAGATAATCATTATGGAGGAGGTAGACTAAAAGCTGAAGGAATGAAAAAAATGAAATATTAAGATTCATCTATCCCAGCCTTTCCTTTCTTGCACCTGGAAGTTCTGTGGTGCTAAATGGGAAACTCAAAATACCTGGTCATAATCACAGATGAGATGTCTGACTTGTGAACGCTGTAACCCCTGCTTGGCTTAGTCTGTGGACATATTTATGCAGAAAGTCTCCTGTTGAACTTGGGTGCATTTAACTCAGTGTAGCACTGCCTCCAAGAGTGCTGTAAAATCAATTTGCCTCTTGTGGAACTGCTTGGCCCAGGCTGAATGCCATGCTACCTAAGAGAAAGCTTAAAATACAGAATATGGCATCCTCGGACATCTCAGTGGAAAAAAGCTCTAGACCTCTTTTTACTTCATAAGTCACTTGGTTTGTCTCATCAGAGCATTGTCATCTTTTCAGAGAGTGTTGTCTGCCTGTGCTTTTCCAAGTATGGGGTTTGTCCTGTTAAAGTAGTTGTCATCTGGAGTGAGTTCCCCTTTTCCTTGAGGAAAGGGAATTCCAACGCATTGCCATAACTTGGCAACCAGATCATCATTCTAACTCTCACTTTTGTACCTCGAAGGTGCTTATTTAAAATTCCATGTGAGATGTGGGATAAACAGATCAACAGTTTAATAGCTCTGATGTGTGCAGTGATCTTCATACATACTTAACATGGAAAGGCTAAAAAAGGAGAAATGTTAAATTTGGTCTTGAATTTTTCATTGGGTATCAGTGAAGAGGGTTATAAAGTCTTACCAAGCAAGAGTGACAAGAGCTTGCTTTCCCCAGGCAAGGAAATGAATACTCTCAATTATATGATATTCAAATGATTCAATAGCATACATAGTCTATGAGTTGTCTCAGTCTTCTTAGTGGATGAGAGAAAGGCTGTGGATGGGTAAAAAACTGTCAGGATGGCTGGGCCCAGAGAGTGGTGTTGAAAGGAGTTAAATCCAGCTGGTGCCCAGTCACAAGTGGTGTTCCCCAGGGCTCAGCACTGGGGGCAGCCTTGTTTCCTATCTTTATCAATGATCTGGAAGAGGGGATTGAGTGCACCCTCAGCCAGTTTGCAGGTGACACCAAGCTGGGTGGGACTGTTGATCTGCTGTGGGGCAGGAAGTCTCTACAAAGGGATCTGGACAGGTTGGATTGCTGGGCTGAGGCTGGCTGCATAGATGCAATAAGGTGAAGTGCCAGTCCTGCATTTGTGTCACAACAACCCCAGGCATCACTACAGGCTGGGGGCAGAGTGGCTGGAAAGCTGCCTGGTGGAAAAGGACCTGGGAATGCTGGTTGATAATGGCTGAATGTGAGCTGGCAGCATGCCCAGGTGGCCAGGAAAGCTGATGGCATCCTGGTCTGTATCAGCAATAGTGTGGCCAGCAGGACCAGGGCAGTGATTGTCCCCCTGTACTTGGTACTGGTGAGGCCACACCTCAAGTGTTGTGTTCAGCTCTGAGCCCATCTCTATGAGAAACACACTGAGGTGCTGGAGAGACTCCAGAGAAGGACAGAGGAGCTGGAGAAGGGTCTGGAGCACAAGTCTGATGAGGAGCAGCTGAGGGAGCTGGGGGTGCATAGCCTGCAGATGAGGAGGTTCAGGGGAAACCTTATTGTTCTCTACGATTACCTGAAAAAGAGGCTGTAGCCAGGCAGGGGTCAGTCTCTTTTCCTGACACAGGACAGGAGGAAATGGCCTCAAATTGCACCAGGAAGGTTTTGATTGGATGAATTTCTTTCATGGAAAGGGTTGCCAAGCCCTAGAACAGATTGCCCAGGGAGGCGGTTGAGTCAGCATCCATGGAGGTGTTTAAAAGATCTGTGGATGTGGCACTCAGACCCATGGTTTAGTGGTGGATTTGACAGTGCTGGGTTAACAGTTGGACTTGGTGATCTTAGAGGTCTTTTCCAACCTAAACAATTCTATAATTTTGTAGTTGTAATTAGTCAGTCATAATTGTTTGGAAACTTTTTGTGTTGTGGGGAGCACTTGTAGAAGTTTGCATTATCAATGCATCAGGAACACTTTGCTGAAATCATTTGTGAATAATTTTTTTTAAATAGGGAGCTTACAGGAAAACTGTCATCTTCTTACCAGAACAGAAAGTGAAGGAAAAAAGGTTATATCATTCATTTATCCTAGTTTACCTAGATTGTCAGATTTTGTATTCTTTATAGTTTTTACAATGGAGTAAATAGAATAAACAACTGTTATGTTGTCTTTTTTGTTGAAGTTCAATATTAATAATGCTGTGTGGCAGAACATCAATGAGTAATCTACAAAATGTTTTTCTTTTTTTTTCCAGTGTAGGAGTTCCACATTTTAAATCAAATTTACCTTATGCTGTGTTTGTTTTTCCCATCTTTTCCATTTCATGTATAAAAAGTAGAAGAGGCCCATCAGCTTGGTTAGGTGTATTCTGAGTGTCCCAATGTAGCATGTCTCAATTGCATAAATGGATTTTGTAATATTTTGCTCTGTTGCTTGCACAATGTGGATTAAGTTAATTATTTATAGCTTGTCAGGGTGGATCTTGAAGTGTCCTGTGTGGTGCAGGAGAAGTTGTATTGCGCAGGAAACCATCCCTACTCTGCCTTGTCAGTCTGGGCAGGGCCAGAAGACTTTTTAATTGATAGCTGAAATAATTTAGCCATCTTTTTCTTTCCCCCAAAGAATCTATTGTATTTGTCCCATCAAATAATTTTTCTTTGCTCACTTTCTATTCTGAAATTTAATTTTTTTGTCAATTTTCCCTTTTAAAGTGTCTCTGGTCTTCCCAAGCCATTTCTCCCTCTAGCCCCTGGTTGTTTCAGCTTTTGGTGGTTATGTTACATGTCTCTCTCATGGCCATTTTCAGAAGAGCAGGTGCTCCCAGGCTGGACAAGCTGGAAAGAGCAGCCACTAGACTGAGGTAGGGACAGGGGTCACTGAGGCTCCATAGAGTGTTGGTCCTTGCTCACCATTGTTCTTTATACAGGCAGTGGATGTCTGGGTTTTTTGCAGGTCCTCTCTTCTTTTCGAATCTGCTTGTGGGAAGGTTCACTGCATTTAAGCTGGTCTGCACCACATCTTAGCCTGGAGCAGTGATGGTAATCCCTATCCCAGTGCTGGTGTCCTGCTGAAGGCTGTGGAGTGACCAGAGCAGGGTGGGCAAGAGAAGTACCCAGCTGGTGCCCCGTTAGCCATCCCTGCCTGCCCTCACAGGGAGCAGCTCCCAGGCACTGCCTGCCAGGCCCTTGACCTCCCCTCCAGTCCTGCTGCTGACCTCTCCAGCTGACCAGCCCTGGGCTTCTCTCCCTCTCCTGGCCCAATAGGGGCCTGCTTTTTGTTAAGTCACTGCTGAGTCAGGCTTTTCACAAGTAAGCAGACCCTGACCATGAAAGCTTTAAAATTGTTTTTCCCTTTCATGTATTCTGAACATTGTGTCACCTTTCTGCATCCAAACCTCCCCTGATGTCAGTGTAGGGAAGGGATCAGGGACGATTGTTTTTTTCTTACAAGGAATGCTGACGTGAAACTGGTCAGGTTAGGAGACCTGAAAAACTCAAAGCATGGAAAAATATAAAAACAAAGAGGTCATCAACAGTGCCCCAAAACTGGTGGGTACTAAACTACTTAATTTTATCTATGTATATTTTTTATGAGTTGTTTTATTGTAAATTGGTTTTTATTGAACCATTCCATTTATATCTTAGAAGACTGAAGCATTACTTGAGAGTCTGTACTCACTAGAACTCTTTAACCAAATAAGATATAACAGACATATTGGAGTTGTGGTAAGATAATATGCTTTGAGCTCTCTAGACTCTCCTGCCCTTGGAAATTCACTGGATTATGCATTGTGGAATAAGCTACTTTATAGTTCTTTCTTCTTCTAGAAAACAAAACACTTTTCCAGGAAAATTAGTGGTACTTTTGTTATTCTTCAAGCTTAAGTTGTTTTTGTGCCTCTCAGGTCAGTGTGGAAAAACAGTCTAATATGTTTACTTTTGCTTAATTGATCTTACTTTGGCTTTGCATCATTTTTTTCTGGGGCATCAGTCCTGAGAATTGTAAACAAAGTAAAGATATGTACATGTTATGTTTCAGTCACCAGGGTCCAGGTTCTGGGTCCAGATTCTAGTCTCAGTGAAAACAGTGGGTGGCTTCTCACTAGGTGGAGTTATTCAGAAAGCATTTGATGTTTATTTAACTTCTCTCCCACTGAGTGTAGCGAGAAGAGAGCTCAGTACTCTTGAACATTTCACCCTTGGTGTCATCACTGTTTGTCCTGCTGTTTGGGCAGCTTGTCCAGCTTTTGTACTGCAGGAATTTCTTTTCTAAGGTGAAACTAGCTTTTTTATCCACATAGAATTGAGAAGTGTAATGTGTATAACAGGCTGGTTTTCTAAGAATCTTCCTTTTATAAGCATGGCTTTGTACACTTTAAAGAATGTAAAAGATAGATATGAAATGATAATGTCTCTTTTTATTGTCTAAGTATTTGTTCTATTCATAGAAAAGTTGAGACTACTCAAAACATGACTCCAGTAGATGGATCAAAGTGGGGGTTTGAAGGCCAGCTTGGTTAAGGTCTTCATTTTGTAAAGGAAGAGGCAAGTATAAGAAACAGCACCAGTCTTTGAAGAATAAAATACAGGTTCTGGAGCAGTGTCTAGTGAAAACCTGTCTACAATCACATTTAGCTGTTTCTAAAGTGATAATCATCGTGTCTCTAACTGCCTGCCACTCCTTGATCTTATGGGACTTCTGCTAGTTGGTGGTTCTTCCCCTATTCTGCAGCTGCTCTGTCTAAAGGGGAAGTGGCAGAGCAGGGAATAACAGACTGGAGCCTTGTTCCTCATCTTTGTTCACCATCACTGTAAATGTGGCTGACAGCAATAACCTTCTGAATTAAGGAGATCAAGTAAATACTAGGAACAAATATTTGCTGACCAGTGCAATAGATCAATTCACTAAAATAAAGATCTGACTTTCTGCCATGCACAGCTGTGATATGGGATGATGGAAAAAAAAAAGAGGGCAATTCAGATGACCATTGAAGTTCCTCAGTATGTGGGTATTTGGTGTCAATAGCTTGGTGTCGATGATGCTGGAATCCTGTCAGTTTTACTTGTGGTATTTCAGCTCTCAGTGCTGGCTACTGTTTGCATCTTTCTGCTTAACATTCTGTAAGACACAGAATGTGCAGGAAGTTGAATGTTACAGGCTCCACACTAGTCCCTTCTAAAAGCTATTATCTGCTGCAGTAATTACCTCCATAAAAATAGTAAGAAAAGAACTAGGTCTTTCCTCTAGGCTATCTTAGCCCTTTTTTTTTTTTCTGAAGCTTTTGTTGTACATCACAAGCTTTATGACACAGAAATTATCTACCTTGTATCTCAAGTATTCTTTTGTACTGATAAACCAAATGATATTTTAGGAGCACTGTGCAGCTTCTCTGGGACAGAAATGCTTTTATATATGTAATCCAATTAGGATTGGAACCATTATGGTCTTCAAGGGGAGATGGATTTGAAGTTCTGAATTCCACTCCACCATGTTTTTGTTTATATGGAATAGCTTACACTTTGTTCAAGGAAATAAAACCTTATTTTTGTGTTGTCTTTAACAAAATGAGTAGTGTTGGCTCCTTTAACCACTTAACTTGAGTTGCTCTTCTAGAGCTGATTTATCTCCTGGAAGGATCACTGAAAAATCATTGCCAAGAAATCACAGGTTTACTCAGCAGAAGCCAGACAGGTGTGATTGGACATTCCTGTATTGCTATCAATAGAGATAACAGAACAGGAAACAGCTAGCAGTCCATTATAAATTTCTGCAGTCCCAACCTTGTTAACCCTTGGAACACAACTTCCTTTGTCCTGGGAAAAGAAAATTTGAGAATTTCTGCGTACACCCATCTTTACCTTACTCTTTCACCATTTTTCTCAAGTGTTTTTCTAAGCTTGTTTTTTCTAAGTTTGGTTAAAGCCCATCTTGTCATCTTAATTTAACAAGGTTGTTAATCATGTTTACATCAAGATACATCATCAGCATTCTCCAGAAAGTACAGGTATATCTGTATTCTAGTGAGGTGTCTTCATTAGTCATGCTGGGTATTTTATTGCAACAGCCTGTAATTATTTTGTCAGTAAATATCAAAACCTCACAGTGCCTACTTGAATGATGCAAAGCAGCCTCCTGCCAGCCCATGAAAGCTATCAGCTCTACCTTTTGTTCTCATATATAATAATACTGGATATAAAATAACAGTGGGGGAAGCCTTTTTTATTAGAAAAGGAAGCCACACCAATTCAGAAGGTAGATGAAAACATTGTAGTATCTGTCATTAGGTGATATAAAGCTAAAGGATCAGAAATATTTGAGATCTGCAAGTTCATCATGCAAGTATTTGAAGAAGCACAATGGAAGTAATATATTAATCTCTCTTTTAACTGTTTTCCAATGGAATTCTTAAAAAGTGGAAGTAACTTGTTCTTCATTAATTAGAAAGCTTCAGGAATGGTGGTATAGGACTTCTGTTCAGTGCCCTTAAATGTTCATACTTGGGCATATCACTGAAAACGAGTCTGACTATGAGGTACTTCTGTTTGAAAATAATCCAGGCAATTAAAAATATATCTTCTGAATAGTCGGGGATTCAAAGACACGTTTTAGATGTACATCATTACAGGCTTTCTACATACAGTCAGCTTGCTTCCCTGTTCATTCTTAATAAACTAAATTTGACACTATGAAGGCTCTTTTACTTCAAGTTGAGACTGTAGGATATCAGGAACATGACTTGAGAAAATCTGTCTTGTGGACACTAAGTAGGATTGGAGGTGAAACACAGGACTTGAAGTAATTTAAGTTTCAACTTCTGCAATATGTGCTTAAGATATTATCCACTTCATAGGCTGTTCAATTTTTAGTTTTTAAGCAGTTAATCTCTTTTTCATGCACCGCTTCTCTTGGAAGGGCATGTTACTGCTATAATGTGTATGGCTTTTCTAATTTTCACCTTAAATGATGCATGCTGGGTTTATAGCAACTGCTCTTGAGCCAGAACTGTCTTTTTCTTTCTGCCTGATGTTGATGGTCTGTTACTATGGCTTAGTGGAAAATGATTTAGAATGAATTTGTTTTGAAGAGAAATCAAGAGAGTCTGGGGGATACAAGCTGACCATCATGGCTGCAGTTTGAGACAACTGGCCTGTTTCAGTGAAGATCATGGCATCTGCTCTCCTGCACTATGGTAATAATGCTCTTCTGAAAGTCTCTGTGGGACTGACTTGCCATGCTTGTCCAGTCTAGATAGGCCATCTTAATGGCAGGAACTAGAAGGAAATCACAGTACAAGGTACTAAGAAGTGCAGGTCTGTGTTTAGGCAGGGTCTGTGGAGAGAGGCAGTGTTCTCCTTAGGCAGACTTACAGACTTAGGGGGATGCTCACCAGCTTTTGGCATACAAATCCCTCCTAGATAGAACGGTCAGATGTTTGGTTGATTCAGGAAAACCTTTTTGGTTCTTTGTTAGCAGAAGCAGCTGTGAAGGATTTCTTGTTTTTTGAATGAACTGCCCATCAAAATACTGCATTCTGAAATGAGAAAAGAATTACCAGTGAGATACACAGGGGAGCCAGAGGATTTGTGCAGATGCCCAGGCAGGTTCATGATAGTATATGAAATAGAAATTTACTTCATATAGCTGGTATCAGAGTTTTGACAAGGAGCCACATGCTAGACTGCATCCAGTGTATAGACAAGAGAAAACTAGGTATTACCATCTCCCAAACAAAATTAATTCATATCTTCACAGGTTCAGAACAAAACAAGCAAGGCAGACATCTGTGTAGAGACTCTTTCCTGTGAAGAAAAGCAGTGGAAAGTTAGCCATGCATGGGTATGGTATGGGAACTGGTTTTCACTAGTTATCTGGCCCAGAATGCAGGGATCTTGGAATATCATGGGATTATTAGATGCCAGAGAGACAGTGCTTTAGCAGCTGTTCAGAAGAATGAAGAGCCCCATGTGGTTCTTGCAGCTGCTTCCCTCCCCTTTCTTCCTTGGAGCACCCACTGGAGACAGTGCTTCCTCCTGTGACAGGGGAAACAGCCATTCTCTGCAAGTGGACTCCGCCTTCTTCTGGGACAGTGATATAATGTTTAAATACAAAAGATGCTCCTAAAATGTCAACAGATGAAGAGAAAGAAAGATGAAGAAGGTGGTATGATTTTATTGAGTTAGATTATCAGGACAGGTACAGGAGGTTTCTCTCACATGGTACCTGGAAGCAGGTAAAAGACAACTGATAGGTGTCAAGTTTGGTGCTGCTGAAGACAAGGAACACACATTTACAAGCCTGCTTGAAAAGAAGTTACTTTTCAGGTGAGATATCTGAAATATCCCTTGTTTGGCCCACTGGAAGTAGGCAATGGGAGAAACACTGAATAAATTGAAACAATTCATACTTTACTAATTGTTGTGAAGAATAGTGACAACCACGACTCTTCAACAGAAGGCTGAATTGGCTAACCTTGCTCATTTCTTGCTCTCCTAGGAAGACAGGTGGTAGGACAAAGAAAAGAGCTGTAATTAAACTCCACCCATCTTCAAAAGCAGGTGAAGAGATCATAATTCATGCAATAAATCCAGACAATTAGACAATATTTGTACAATTAGAAGGTGAACACTGAATGATTAGTGATTCATGAATAATGATCTAGTATCCACTCACAAACCTCAATGAGGAAATCAAATTTATGTTTGCTTTGTGACGATGATCTTTCTCAGATCTCTATCTGTAACCAGAAGGGAATTTAGACCCCTCATAGGAAAGTGCATGAACATAATTTCTTATTTTAATTTCTGAGATGCCTTTGAAAAAATGTGCAGTACCTTACTTTCATAATCATATAGCAATTTTATGTGGAGATTTTTTGGGGTTTTGGTGTTAGGTTGGGGTTTTTTGGAGTGTTTTATTATTGCAGAGTATTAAGTTCACTGTCTGTATTAGGATCCCCAATGGTTTTGTTTCTTTGAGCTCTTTCTGGAGACTTTGGCAATAAAGTATGAGTGTCCCTACCAAGTAAGATAAAAGGCCCCCTTCTTTCAGGAGGCTGTCTTCACCAGAGGCTGATAGGTGATGCCAAAGAGAAGAACAAACATCCTCAGGCAACACACTCTGTCTTTACACTCAATCTGTAATCATTACTCTATGATGTTTTGGTTTTTTTAAATGCATACAGAGAACACTCAGAACAAAACCCACCACCACCGATCCTGAGGCTCTAAAAGGGATTTTTAAGAAGAGATGGTGTGTACAGCTCTGATAACCTTGTATGCCCTCATGACTGACCCTGATAACAGCAGGTGGAGACTTCTTGAGATCCCTGAAGAGTGTCCTCCCACAAAGGATACACGAGCCAACAGAAGAGGCATCACCACAACTAAAGCAAACAAGCTGTTTCCACTTCAGGGGAAAGATGCTGTCCACAATGGTTTAGCAACAGTGGCTCCAGAGGGCCAGTGGGCACACAGAGTGAGTGTGCAGACACTGGAAGCTTGATGCAGGAGCTACTGCATTAAAGCACTGCCTTGGGACTTTGTTCTCTTTTGTATTTGCTTTAAAAATTGCTCCTCGTAAATCCCTTCATAGAATTCTCTTCAGAGCCACCTGTACTTCTTGCCTGTTTCCTGGAAGAGAAACAGAGATGAGAACAGAGCAACAAATCTTCTCCTTTATTACCCCTGGCATTGTTTCCTTGTTGTACTTTCATCCATTTACCTAATTCTGGCAGTAAACTCCTGGCAGGAATGGTGTTTCCATAAATTTCACTGTATTTATTGGGCTACACATGTGATCATCTGCAGAACAGATTATTATTATTATGATTGCAACAGCCAGGTCTGCAGGATTAACCAGTCAGAATGAGGAAAGTCAGCTGCTTTTTAAGAAAATATATATTCTTGACTAATATCAACTGCTTTCTGAGCTCTTTAGTGAGTGAATGAGACTGCAAGGAATTTTGAACTTCTAAAACATTTCCATCTCAGAGTTATGAATGGGCAAAGGGATGACTTCTAAAATGGGAAACCTGCTAGACTTTATCTGACTGGTAAGGCAGAATACTTTGTCTCATAACTAATTTTTGTTTGACTGAGGAAAGTTTTCCATTTTACCTCACTTAAGGGAGTTCTATGTTGAGGGTTGAGAGTTTTGTGAGTTGGCTTTTTTTTAGCTTTCACTTTCTCTCATTTCTGGTAATCCTCTGTTCTGTTTCAGAGCAGGTGGGATTTCAAAAAATGGACACGAGATTTCAATAGTACACGCTCTCATGCTCCAGAGTTATTTAGAGCACTAGGAAAAAAATTCCTGTTCTGTATGTCTTGGTTCTCTGCCTTTGAAATGGGTATAGTAATAGACTATCCCATCACTGTGGTGAGAGAATGAGTGAATTTGGTGCTGTCTGACCAGTCATTCTGTTGAGATGAGGTCTGAAGTTTTAAATTACCATGTAATCTATATTTAGAGATCATTATCATGGTTGTGTTTATCTTTAGTTTTGTCTTAGGTATATAGTAGGTTGATGGATCAAATTCCTGTGATGGAATATCATAAGGTGCTGTTTACTGATTTAGCAGAAAGCAATGTTATCACCAAGGCCAGGCAGAAATTTGGGTATGGGCTTCCCTAAAAAAGTGATGATATGGTTGGAAGCATTCTTTAAACCTAAGAACTGCATCATGCATTATGGAAAACACAGATTAGGAAACTAAACAAGTTTGATTTTGGTGTTAATGCTGTAATGGCTAGTTGCTTTAAGATTGCTGTAATTACACGTTACTGGTGGTTATGAGTAATAATTGTTATTTGAAAGATTACAAAACTATTAATGAGTAGTAACCTTGTGTACACTAATTTTGAGATTGAAGCTTGCTACGTGAGGGTAGTGCTTTTGTAAATTTTGCACAGAAATATCAAGCAACAGAGCTTAAGATTACTTGGAGAAAAGTGCTTTTTCTAGTACTCTGATATTGCAAAGTGAGAGGTGCCAGACAATAGGTGTCAGCACTGGTTCAGCTATGCACAACTTCACTGAAAACGTAGATTAAGGTAGCTGGTGTTAAGCACAAATTTGCTGTGAATTCTACTTCCAGCAAACTGAAATGCCTGTAAAGAAGGCTGAAACAGTGTTTGACACTTGCTATAAAATAGCTTTTCTAGGGTATAGACTGGGAAACAGAATAAATGAGACAGAAGATAAAAGCTGGTAAAAATAATGTATTGTATTCACTTTGAAACGTTTTCGTAATAGTGAAGGAAAGACTGTTTCTGAAAATTGTAATTTAATTAGGTTTTGTTATCTCATGAATTATTCAGAGAGATTCCTGAGAAGAAGACTTTGATATAGTGCTTTCCCAGGGATTTTAAAGAAATAACTAAAAAACCAAATCAAAACTAATTGAAACTGAAGAAGGAAAGTAAAATCACAAGAATCAGAATGGAGCAGACAGGTTAAGGCACAGTGCCAGGAAACTTCCATGACACTTTGGAACTGTGCTGTTTTGTGGTGGAATTTTAAACTGGAACTAGCAGTTTGGATATCTTGTTCATTAAACTAATGCATGTCATATGCAGGGGCCTGCAGATGATTCTGCCAACACCTTTGGAAGAAAAAAGCAGGAAGACTTCACGCAAACTGTGTGGTTGTGTAATGGAGAAGCCAGAAGAAACCACCACCAGGGAAATGGACCCACAAAAAATCCTTGGTTTTCCTCTGTGTTTCACTGGCAACATGCACTGGGGAACCAGGATGTGAGGATTAAGCCAAAACTGGTAAGACTAAATGCTTTAAGAGCCCAGTGTGAACATTATGGTCTTAGCCCAGCACCTCGAAAGAGGTGCTGGATCAGAGTGCCAGTTCTCTAGAATTGCTTTTCTGTGGACAAACACATACCTGTTTAAATTATGTCCTCACAGGTAGAGGGTACTGTATCTTTAAACTGTGAAATAGTCTTGCAGTCAGTCTACCAGCAGATGTGCACATATCAAGGAGTTTTTTAAATAAGCAGGTGCTGTCATTAGAAACCTCTGTGTGGTGAATGCCAGGTGGATGGCTGTGCACAGAACAAGTGAAACAGCTTTTTCTTGTCAATATTTGGTGAGGGATAGCTGGGAGAGCCCCCCCCTCCCTCCCCTGAAGTTTGCATTGCATTGCAAAACCCTGTGAATTCCTTGCTAGTGTCAGTGGCACACGGTGAGCGCCCCAAGCCTGGCAGGATAACCTAAAGGGAATGCAGCTGAATTGTGATCCTGTGCTATATAAAAGGGGGCGGGTCACTCTGCTTGTTCCAGCTCCTTTTCTGTCATTAGGGCTGCAGGAGCACCAACCCAAGGCAGCTGGCACGCCTCTTCATTGCCTCTTATATAATACGGGGTTTCACAGGGCGCTGATGTAGAAATAAAGTCAAACATTGTGGAGGCAGACTCGTGTTACTTGTGGTGTGGCTGGTGCTCACTTTGCTGTGGGGAGTAAGGCTGCTGTCACAAGGGTGGTCTGTGGCCCTGTTTGAGTGAAGTTTGGAAGGTGTGCAGGATGGCTCCAAACGAGGCAAGGGATGAACTTGTTTTCTTTGTGAATGGTAAAAAGGTAAGCAAGATTCCAGCTTTCTGTCCTGCTTGCTCCTGGATTGTGGCTTGATTACTTACTTTTCTAGTAATCTTTTTCCTTCTCCAAAGTTTTCTAATAAGAACACATATTCCATGGCTTTTAAATATTAAATTGTGAAGACTACATATTGCTTTGCTAAATGCTTTTTCCTCTTCTTTAACTTTACCTTTTGAGTTATTCAAAGACTAACACAATTACATAATATTCCTTTTACATTTTAGATTTGTTGGCAATAATTTACTACAATTCTGAGGTAACTACTTTTAAATAAGTGTGCACTGCTTAATACAGGCATTTCTACTAGAAATAATATCAGTACTTACAAGAGATCTGGAAAATTTAACTCAAATGGAAGCATCCATGTATCATTCATATGCTCAATAAGTAATTCTAACATCTGGCTTTTAGAAGGGATTTAGAAAAATGTTAATTCCATTTCCATTTAAGACGCTAGAAAACCTTTCAGAATGAAAGCCCATTAACTGATACTGATTCCTGACAATAACCTGAGAAGTGGCTGTGTCTCACAGGAGGCAGGGGTGCCCATTGCACATGATGGACACATTTGAACGATTTGTCCCAGAGCCCCCTTTCCTCACTTTGGACTTTGCCTGGCTAGCAATGCAGCCTTGCCTCTTCAAAGGCTTGTACCAAGTCAAAGCTGACTCTTTGACCAACTACCAAGTTATTCTGTTTCTGAGCTCAGCTCAGTGCTGCCTTCCCCACCTTCCCCTTGCCTAAACACTTGAGCAAGGGAACTTGTGCTAAAGCAGCTTCCTGCTGGGAAACCTGGGGAGAGGACAGGGTTGCATCCACTTGTGTGGAGCCAAGAGTCTGCAAACCTTCCTTGTGCACTGCTTAGAGGTAAATCATGTGGTATACTAAGTTTGGGCTAGACAATTTTTTAATCCCTTGAGGGATCACACGATACTCTCAGTTGGTTAAAAAGCTCTGTGCCCTGCCTTACAGACTGCCACAGGATTACTATCCATTTTGCTTTTGTTGTTCTTTCATGGTAGTTTAATCAAATGTAAATGTGGATGAGCATGTAGCTACAATTAGGGGTTTTAGTTATGAATTTGTATCCCAAACTGGATTGGAATTAGAACGTTCCAAGGTACTAGTGGATTTGATATGAATGTTTTGTTTTATTGATATATTAACAGTTTACTGAAGAATGAAGTTTATCTAGTATGCAGTAAAAGTTAGTCATAGAGCTGTTGAGTGTGATACTGATGCAGAGCCCAGGCTGGGTTCTGAGGTATTATAGAGAAGGATGACAACTAAAGCTTTGCTCACACAGATTAGTAGTGGTTCATATGTGTTAACTGACATATTAGCCATTCATTGTTTCTAGAAAGAGATGAAAACTTGAAGCTCTGAGTTAATTGTAACTAGCTAATTGAGTTTGGTAATTGAAATTGTGGCTCAGGATGGTCTGTGAATTTTATCTGATGAATTTTCTGCTATGGTGGGTGCAGGTGGCACACCATTAACTTGTTATCTTCTTTCTCTGCAAAGTTTTTGTGAGATGCCTCCTTTGTGAACCTCAATTTGTAGAGGGTGAACTTGGAGCTCTTTAGATCTTGCATTAGGAGGTTGCCACAAATGTGTTGAGCAATCCAGACCATGATACAAGCCAAGTGTCCTGTCTTGTTTGATTTTTTTTTTTTTTTTTTTTTTCTGGTATGCCCTCATGAGAGAGAATTGTAGTTCTGGTGCCAGATCAGCTGAGGTTCAAAACCAACAGGCCTCTCATGGTAGGTATGAAGAGTTTATAAACAAATTGCTGCATGCAGTTACAAGTGCTGCTTCAGCACTGGCTGGTGCTCAGCTATTACAAGAGCAGTGGTCTGTGTGAGCTGTTAGAAAAGTCCTTCTTCTTGGAGAAAACTTTTGGCTAACACATGAAAATGTCTATTAGTCAAAGCCCAGAGCTGGCCATGTGGGACTCTCTTTTATGCACGCGGGTGAGACAGAGAAGGGGAGAAATGGCAGCCTAGGCCCTGAAGGCCATCAGCAGAAAACAACCTGTTCATTTTGCATCTTCTGTCTGTCCTTGCTGTGTCCTGCAGGTAATAAACCTGCTGTGAGTGACACTGGCATGGTTGCATTTCAGCAATTTTTATGGAACTGCTGTTCTTATTTACAAAAGCCACCTCTCAGGGCTGACTGTGTGCATGTGTAAAGGGGTTTATCATAGTGTGATCTTGGCAGTTTGGCTAAAAAAAAAAACCCCAAGGGATGATTAATATTACCAATTGTACCAACTCATTTGAATGTCAAAGCTCTCTCAGAATCCTTTCCCACTGCCTCATGGAGCAGGCAGTTCTACTAAAGGAGTAGGTTTCACTTGCTCTGCCCAGAGCCTCCAGTGACTTTTTTTTTCTATTCCTTTCTTTTTGTGTGTTACTAAAGTGACTCAAGTTACAGCCCCAACAAATGTAAGAGAGAGAATTGGACTCATGGGGCACTCTGATCTGTGGCAGTGTATGTGGAGTTTGTTGGGACATTGCTGCACATGAAAGGTTATGTAATGGAAGGAGTGGTGGGAAGTGCCTGGAAGTGCAATTCTGCTGGAACAGCAGGTAGCAAGAGGGGAAGTGGAGAGGCAGGCATTAATATCTTCTCTCTGGTGACCAGTGACAGGACCTGAGGAAACAGCATCCATCAGGGGAGGTTGTGAAAAGGTTTTTCACCCAGAGGGTGGTTGGCCTCTGGACCAAGCTTCCTAGGGCCGTGGTCACAGCACCAAGTCTGGCAGACTTCAGGAAGTATTTGGACAACGCTCTCGGGCACCTGGTGTGATTCTTGGGGTGTCCTGTGCAGGCCCAGGAGTTGAGCTTTGATGGTTTTAGTGGGTCCCTTCCAAGTCAGTATATTCTATGATTCTAGGTTAGGATATGGCTCTATCCATCTGGGGCCCTGACTAAATAGTCCAGTTGATTCACTGCAAAGGACGTGGTAACATGGCCAGTGGGAAAGGTTCCTGCTGTGTGAGTTCATGACAGCTTGACACTGCAAATGGGCTGCTGACATTCTGTCACTGGACAAAACCACGTGATAAGAGGTGGTCTGTAGGACAGGGACATGGATTGAAGCAAGTTCTTCTCTCTCACATTAGCCCAGTCTGCACTGGTGTCAAGGGAAAGTCTTCTTGGAACAGCTGAGCATGCTTTACATTCAGGTCTGTTTATTGTAAGCACCTGTTTACTTCACTGGCATATAGCTTGGCACACCACTAACTCAAAGTTATCTTAATAGTCTGCCTAGACTAGAATGCAAATCAGCATGCTCAATTTAAAGCTAGTAGTGGCAATTTTTTTTCCTTTGCTGACAAGTCTGTCTCATGCATATGTAGCATGTAATTTTAGGTTAAACACGTGGAGTCAATATTTTGATTTCTATTCTGAATGCTAAGGGAGGATCTATGTTGGAAGCCACATTAGACCTCTTACCACTTCCAAAGTCTGTGGGTATTTGATTGCTGATGAGACCAGCTAAAATACAGGATTTTTCTGAGCTTTGTGAACCTCTGGGCTCTCCATAAACAGTGACTTAGGAGCTTTCAGTGTACTGGTTTAAAGCAGAACAAAATGTTCTCATGACTGGTAGCAAATTTACATTGTGTGGTTATATTCAGTTTGTTCATCTGTGTTCTATTCCTTTTTCCTAATAAGTGAGTTTGAAATCTCCCATGGACTTCAAGAATAACACATTCACAGATTTTGAGGTTCATGGGGACCTTTACATGTGACTGGTCTGACTTGCTGTGTGGCAGCCTTTCACCTTCTCTTCTTGAAACTTATTGAGTGACCAGGGATTAGTGATTGAATGGGAGCTTGTCCTTCAGGAAATTGTCTGCTTCTAGTTAATAGACCCCAACTGATGGAAACCTTAGCACGTTGTTTGGTAAACTAGGAAAGTTTGTTTTCTCCTTCTTTCTGTTCCTCTGTTTACCTTGTTGAACTACTGTTTTCTTAAACTGAAAAATCTCTAACTTTCTGGGAATAATAATTTAAATATGATGCTTTGTGTTGTAAAGGCAAAGTTATCTGAATGAATGAGAGGCAGGTAGAGAAGCCGGAAAACAAAATATTTATTGAGATTGAAGTTTTGTACATAAAATTATGGGAAGGTGAGCTCAACATTTTTCTGGCCTAGTTCATGCACTCTAAAGATGTAAAGAACTGCTTCAGAGCCTGCTCTGTGTGGTACTTAAAAGCACAAAGAACTGCAGGGCCAGGCTAGGCTCCCTGCTGAGGCAGATCTGAGTATTTAAAATTCCTAGAATCAGTAGGTAATCAGTAGGACATGTAGTACAAACACAGCAGTACAGAGTAAATTTGTTGAGAGTCATTTGACTGTCTGTGCCATCCTAACACTTTCAACAATGTTTCTTTCCGCACCTGATTAATAATTAAGCTGCCAAATGCAGTAAAATCCAGTTTTAAATTGTCAAAGTATGGCTGTCAATCTGATATACCTGCAATATGACATTTGATTTAAAAAACCAAAATAAAACAAATTACCAAACACTAAAAACCAGTAACTTACCAAAAGGGAAATATTTCTTTAACTGCAGTATCTAAGTTGTCTGATCCTACAACCACAGAAGGCAATGGATGGAATTCAGTTTCTTTCTGTGCAAGGACACTGGGGGAGGTGAGCAGGAACTGTGATACTGAGCTGTGAATCATATTGTACTGGGCATCAGACAAGACATGTTATCCCCACCCACAGGGTTTTAAAATATTTTAAGAACAAATCACAGCAGGTGTTTGCGACAAACCACTGGAGGAATGATATGTTGGAGGACAAACCAGCCTCAACAACAATGAGCAAAAGGCAAGAACAGCAAAAAATTCTTACTCTGTGCCCAGCAAAAGAGACTCATCAGCAAGCATCCTCCCACCAGGAATCTGAAGTGAAGAGAAATGACTCCTCGATCTCTGATGTGTGAGATTTGTGTTAATCCAGAGTGTTCTCCAAACTCTTACCCATTATCTCCCTCAGATCCCTAGTCTCTGCCAGAATTGCAGATATACAGCTCCAGTGAGTAGTTTGAAGTGACTGAAGTTGCAATCCAGGGCTGTTGGCTGGAACAGAGTAAGGGTGTGGATTGTCTGGGACATGGTGGGAGACATTTTGTGATAAAGTTGAGCAAAGCTTTGGCTTTGGGACTTCACACATTCTTACATCACTAAAAGTACATGGAGATGAGTGATTAAATGCAAAGTGAAGGACTAGGCCTGTCTTTTATTTCTTGCTTCCTGAAAAGAAGCTAGTGGGCCAAACTTTTAATTGCTTGGTTTGAGTACATAACCGAGCACTTCTTGGACTCTTTCAGGAAAACCTCTTGAGATGTTTTCTTTGATATAAGCACAGAATAGTCTTTAACCATTCTGAAGTTTCTTCTCTGTGCCTGGCTATCTTGGAAGCTGCTTTAGAAGGGTTTGCAATGGCCATTGGCACAGACATGAGGAAGAAACTCAGAGTGACAGTGACAGTGGGAATTGCTGGGGCTGGCTCTGCCTGTGGAATGGCTCTGAAAGGCCATTTGTCCACTCACAGTCACAGGGATGTTTGGAATTTCCTTCTCATGTCTGTCGGTTTGCCAAGCTGCTGCAGAGGGATGTATGGGCTTACTCTGAACCAGATGGTCATGGAAGAGCCACTGCATGCTTTTATTTGTTTCTCTGCATCCAGGAGGTGAGGGAACAGGGGCACTCTGCTCAGAATAGAACCAATGAGTGCTGCATGATCAATAATATGACATTCCCAAACTAGAATGGACTCTCTTTTCCTGTAGATCATCCCCAGTGCAGGAATGAGATGTGCAAAGAGTGACCAGTTGTGTTTTGTAGCAGCAATTTTATCTGTTAATTCTCAAAAGGTGAACTTAAACAGGAAGTATGAACCTTGTCTCTTTAGAATAACCCTGTCACGTGTCAAAGGCATAAAACTGAAGCAGGGCAGAGGTTGTGAAGGTTTCTTATCAGTGAAAAAAGAAAGTAAAAAAATACTTGCACAAATGACCCGTTTCAATTTGCCCTTCAAACTGGAGTGATTAATTTAAATAAACTGTAACTATTGTACTTAGGACTTGCATAAAATAAGAGCCAAGAACATGATTATATTCTGGCACACAGTGAATTTGGGAAAGTTTCTTGACACTTTATTAATAACAGAAAAAGGAGAAGACAAGCCCTGTGGCCATTTGGAGGCAGGGGCAGAACTTTGGTTTCTGACCACTGGGCAGAGGTTAAAGTGAAACATTTAATGGTTATTTTATGTCTAATGGATAACTTCTAATAGTGTGGTTTATTAATAGGGTGGAGGTAGCTCAAAATATGCAGCAAACATTTCTCCTTTCTTGAGATTTTGTATTCCGACATTAGGATGGCTACTATTGTAGCCATTTGATTGATTTAATGTTACAAGGGAAGAAGGAGAAACTTCAGAGGATTGGTAGTTGCTGTCCATCCTGCTGCACCTGTGTTGTCACATTAACAGTTTTCACTTTTTCACTGGGTTTTTTTTCTCTGCAAAACCTATTACTGATGCTCTTTCTGTCATTCTGTTTATCTGCTCATTTTCTCTGTCTCTTCTATTAGTAGAAGGACAGAGTTCAGTTATTCAGGGTCAGTAAACATGAGACACCATTTGGGACATGTCAGGAACCCAAGATTTGAGTACAAAACAGTTCTTTCTCTTCTCACTACTAAGTCTGTTTGCCATTTTTGATGAAGTGCTTTTTAAGATTTGCCTCAGTGTGCCATGACTGAAAAACTTGGATGTATGTAAGGCATATACTTCCCTCTGACACAATAAATTCAAGGAAACATTGTGTCTGGATACAGGACTAACACTGCTAAAACAATCAGTGATTTTCCTCCCTGCATTGGAAAAGAAGTTGCAGAAAGACCAAACTTTCCCCTTGAAACTAACTTATCTGTGTTGTAAAACATTTTGTGTTCATCAATATCTTTACCTTCTTGCAGGTGGTGGAAAAAGATGTGGACCCAGAAACAACCCTGCTAACTTATCTACGGAGAAAATGTATCCAGTGTCAGAAAAAACTGCAGAAGGCTTTAAATGCCTACAGCATTTCATAATTGTTTACTGTTCTGTCACTTCAGTACTGGGCAGAGCTTTTGCACAGACTGTAAGAGGGAGTGCTTTGCATTGTCTGGTATTCTTGCTAGCAAAGATTACAGCTGCTATTCCAGGCTTAAACAAAAACAAATTTTAAATTATAGACTTTAAATGGTTTATTAATACTTTAAGGAGAAACTAGTAATTTCACAGAATTATAATATGATGGAAAGGAAGCAATAATGAGATGGCAATAAAATTGAAGGAAATTTAAGTTTGTTCCACACAAACCATAAAGAATTTTCTGGCCAAAACATCATATTGGCTAGCTAATATCCCATAACTTGATAATTCTCTGCTGTTTATCAGATGGCCCAGGGAGGCAGGCTCAGAGGCAGGGGCTCCCCCCATGTACCACGGGCATGTTTACACGAGCAGATGCAAGTGGTCACTTTTCACCCCCGTTCAGAACTGGTCAACACATGAGTCAGAACAGCTTCAGGAGCTGAGTAGCTATTACTGTGATGACCAGGCTGGCTGTACCAGGTCTGGTTCCATACGTAGTGTCATTCCATGTTTTCTGAGGTTTTGTCTGGCCAGCTGGGTGTGTACATGTGCCAAGCTGTTCACAGCTGTGTTGGTGTATCCGTACCATGCTGCTGTGTTGCTTTTGTCTGGGAGCTGAAGGAAGTACAGGGACATGAATCACACTCCTCTGAGGTTTGCAGCACAACTATCACCAGCTCTATTTATCTGAATATACCATAGGTTGATAAGGGTCAAGAGGAAATGTAAGTGGCATGACTCTTGTGCCTAGGTGTGCCTGTCTTACTGCTAGAACATTTATGTCTTAGCTTGTTGATAACCAATGCAAATAGCTTTGTAAAGAGAGAATCTGAGCTCTTCAAAACCTGGTGATGTACATGAGCATTCTGGTGAACTTACTTTGTAGATGTCTGGTTAGGGTCAGACAAATACTTTGAGAAACATGTTTTATTGAGGCAGGTTAGCACTGTTGTCAAGAGAAACATTGGATGGCATGGGAAAGCTGTATTTCTGCTCAAGCAGGCACATGATTTTATGACAAAGAGTGGTGGCTGTAAGGACATGGTTTAATCGTGGACTTGGCAGCATTAGGTTTGCATTAAAGACATGGTTTAGTGGTGGACTTGGCAGCATTATGTTTGTAGTTGGACTCGGTGATCTTAAAGATCTTTTCCAACCTAAATGATTCTATGATTCTCTAGAAACCATCAGTGCCATACTGTTTGCAGTGAAGTCAAGATGAATAGAGTTCCTTCTATCAGTGTCTTGCTTTTCCAAAGGCTCTGTGATACAGGGAAAGGCACTGATTATCTCAACTCGATATGTCCAATGCCAATGAAATCAGCTGATTTTTACCTCTTTCAACATTGGCCAATCCTCTTTGCAATAAATAATAGCATCTAATTACCTTCTAATGAGTGAAGGAACCTAAGCAGAAGTGACTCAAGGAATTGTCTCCTGAACTCCCTTTGCAGAACATTTGATGTAATTCCTGATTTTAAAGCATGGCCATGAGCCCAGCAGTCTGTGGAGGAATCTGCTTAGGCCAGGCCATACACTCTGTGAACTCCCATGTGTCTGGGCAGGGTTTTGTGCATCTCCATAAGTTCTGGCTCTCAGTGTCTCCCTCCTATGATTTTATGGGACCCAGGCTCCTGGGGAGTGTGCTTGGCTGGTTTTGTCCCTATGAATTGGCAAGCCATCAGAAATGGGGTGGCCAGACCATGATTTTTGAGATGCAGGTAGTTTGTGAGCAGTTCAAATGCAGCTCCCAGGCAGTGCTAAACTGTGTAACTTGGAGCCCTGAGTGACTGCCCTGCCTGGGAGCCTTCTGGGTGGTAGGAGTCACCAGGTGCAGGAGGAAGTCAGGCCCCACCAGTGAGAGGTGCTGAAGGAGGATGTCACTGTGTGGCTCAGGGATGTGGCTGCATGCCTGAACAGCTCCTGCTAAGCAATTACCAGTGCTTTATCTCCCTTATGTGATTTCCTTTTCTGAGTAATGGAAAGTGGCAACTGTTGCAGTTGAGGATATTTTTTTGTTTATCTCTAAGAGTCTGTTGGAGTGTGGGCTGTGTTCTTATGAGGGGTTTGGGTGTTGATCTCAATATTCACATGCCAGCTTTTGAAACTTTACTTATGTTAAATTATTAAGCAGAAGAAACGAGTGCTTTGCTTGCAGCAGGAACTTGTTGCTCAGCCTTGATTGACAACTTGAGCAGGTTTCTGCCAACACTTTTCATGTTTTCCTTAATTGCTGTTCTCTCAGTGGGCCTGTGTGGCACCAAACTAGGCTGTGGAGAAGGTGGATGTGGTGCTTGCACTGTTATGATATCCAAGTATGATCCCTTTCGGAAGAAAATCCTGTATCCTTTGCAATCTGAACTTTACAACAGAGAAATAAAGTGGGGACAGATCCAGGTTCCTGACATACCAGACATGGTACTACTATTAAAAAAAAAAAAAAAAGTTACATAATGAATGTTTCTGCCAAAACATAATTTTTCACTTTCAGAACATAAGCTCAGAAGGCTAAGATAAGAAAGTATTTTTCTTAAAGCATTGCACAATGCTGATAGAGAACTATTTCTTTGTGCCCTGCAGTATCTGCACTGATTCTAATGTATTTTTTTCCTGTGAGAACCCATATAATGATTATTGTGATAAAATCTTTATTGTTATTGTACTATGACATTAATCGCATTTCTGTGTTCCAGCAGATATTAACCTTTCTCTCTACTCCTTCTTTACTTCTTTAGTCTGTACTCTATTTCTTTCTCTACTTGTACTGTAACCTTCAGAATTATTTCCTGAGACAAAATTTCCTCCTGTTCTCACTTTAATTCATTGGAAGGGGAAACAATGGAATCACACAAAAAGGGGAATGCAGAGAGAGGATGAGACAGAGAGACAGGCCCCAGTTTAGTTTTACTGTGGGGAACAGAAAGCACTGAAATATTTAATGTATTTGGAATAATGCTTGGAGATACTGTAACCTGGATCCTCTGAGTGGTTCTGCTTAATAGCATGGCCATGAACAAGATATCTTTAGGGTCATTATTCTGTCTCGATAGAAATGAGATAAAATAGCTAGTTCTTATATTAATTTTGGCAACATTATTCTCTTTTAGCTTCAGTCTAGACTTTTCCCCCATGTTTACCATCTAGAAACAGCTTTCTAGCTAAAAGACTGAAAACTCCAGGCTCTTACATAACTGTGCAAGCGTCCAGCTGCACAACATCTTGGTATTTGTAGTCTGCCCCTATAAATTACTTATATGGGCTCTGTGTCTTAATGTACAACAAGGGTGTTTAAAGTTGCTATATCTAGGTGAAATCCTATGGTGTATGCCCAGATCAAATTGCAAGGGAGGTTGATTAGAACTTTGGATGACTGGGTGCTGCAGGATTTAGCTTGTAATTAATTCTTGTATCACATTTATTTAAGTGCTCCTATTGTGTCCACTGCTGTACCTTCTGAGTACTCTTCACTGCTGCTGTTCCCTTTTTCCTTTGCTGAGCAGCACTGTCAAATAGAATGACCTTAATGTACTGTTTTAGCCACCATACTGCCAATGCTTGTCTCTTCCCTGTCTGTGCCCTGCATCACGTGGCTGTAACTACTGTTGAAGGCATAGGAAACACAAAATCCAGGCTGCACCCAGCCCAGGTAAGCTATTAATACTGGTAACTTTTAAACCCTCTATGCATGTTTTCTTATGCTAATTAAACCTGTTCCAGGACACTGGGACCTCCACCATAATGCTAAAGCCACAAGGCTGACTCTCCACGTGAGCAATCCATACTTGCAGGAATGGCTGAGTGACAGAATCAAACTCCTGAGACAATGCTACAGCTCTGTTCTGCCCCTAACAGGTTAACTGGTGCTATCCTGGCTGAATTGCCAATGCTTTTGTCCTTGGGCTGCATGGCTGTATTTGGTCCACATCCTGGTCTGGGAAGGCTGATGTTGTGGGGAAAGCCAATATAATGTCCTGGAGCTAGGAAATCTGAAATAGGTTTGGGCTCTTCTATGGCCTTCCATGACTGAGTTTGGTTTCTGATCTTGCATCGTTAGGAACCTTCCCTGCACTAGTGAAGTAAGGTTTGGTTCAGTGATCTTTCTGGAGTCTCAAAATATTCTTGGTGAGAAGGAGTGACAGAAATGTGCATCCTTGCTCTTCTAGCAAGGTGTTACAATGCAGCCTTGCCTCTCTTTGTCAGTGACCTGCTCCCTTAAGGTAAACTGTGATTCATCTCAGTTTGCACAGTGGGGAGGACTTCTGCCAGTATCTGAGGGAGTAAACAACAAAGAGAAAAGTAAGTTTGATGTGCATGAATGGATGGCAGCCAGTCTGACCTTTGGTTGTCTTATTTTCTCTCCCCCTTCCTGAAGATTCTGACAGCTATGTTTTGAAATTCAAACTCAGGTCTAGACAGGTAGCCCAAACCTTCCTAATATGGTAAATCTGAAGAACTCCCGATCTCCTTGGAGTCTTCTAGTGGCCTTCAGTCACATTTTGAGTTCAAAGCCTAGGTGCAAACTTTTCAAGCTGCTCTCCTCTTTGAAGGCTGTCTCACAGATTAATTGACAAGGGAACATCTGATGATAATCTTAGCTCCTCTGTGGTACTGGGTTTTGCTTTTAACAGAAGCGTAATAGAAACAAGCACAGCAATGAACTCACCTTGATATTATGGGCTAATCGTGGGTTTTACTTTCTCTCAGGAGAGAATAGCAAAAAGTCATGGGTCCCAATGTGGCTTTTGCACTCCAGGCATTGTCATGTCCATGTACACATTGCTTCGGAACAACCCCGAGCCCCACATGGAGGACATTGAAGATGCTTTCCAAGGTAATATTCATAGCCCTGCAGGGCTGCAACCTGTTCTCCTTTTATTACATCTGCTTCACCCAGTGGGATGGAGGTGCACCATTATTTAATGTATTTTGTTAAAAATAGCTGATGGTTGTGAGGTTAAGAAGTAGCTTTTCCACTCGGAGTCCGGCCAGGTGCTATGAAGTGAACATCATAGTTCATAAGCAGGGGCAAATGGCCTCAGTCTGGGATTAGGAACCCACTAATCTTAACAACAGACCAAAAGGTGGCCTGTCCTTGAGGGGCTTAAAAGTGTCCTTGTTTATTCATTGCTGTCACAAGAGTCTGCAGGGGTGACAGAGAACATGTCCTCAAGTCAAGGACCAAGACAGCAACATGCAATGATGGAGTGTGGCAGAATCCAGCTGTGTAAATCCTGCGAGAGGCTGCTGTTGTTGCTGAGGCTAGAATCATTACTGTGCTTCCAGCAGTGAGGAGTGATGATGCTGGAGAAAGCAATCTCTGTGTAATTCAGGAGACAGACTAGTTGGTATACGGATAGGATGCACACAATTGAGATAAATGAATACCAAATAAGACAGATTGAATTTGTTCTAAATGAATTTTAGTTTAAATTTCAACAAAAAGGAATGGTAGGGTTGTTGCAAGGTTGCTAATGAAATTTTCCTCCTCCCAGTTTTTTCATTAGCTGTATCAATATTTGACAAGCTTTTGTGAGAAACAATAGAATGTTCTAAAAGAAGAGAAGTTTTTAGCCAAATGACATTAAATCCTTTTCCTTTTGCTCTGGCAATGCAGGGAACTTGTGTCGGTGCACAGGCTACAGACCCATTCTGGAAGGATACAGGACATTTGCTAAAGTAAGTGGCTTCAGATGATGTTTTAAAAAAACCTGGAAAGTTGGCTGTCTTTCTCTCTGTTACTGAAACATACCATGAATTCAAATGGGGAGGAAGGAAATAGATATACTCCAACAACCCAGCTCCAACTCTTGACCTCTTTGTATGTGATTCATGCATTAATAATTCAGATAGAGCAAACTCTTCACTCTCTCCACTTGCTGGCGACACTTAAATGAGATCCATCTGATGGTCCCTTTTTGGATCACAGGTAATCAGACTCTGTAACTCCTTTCTGCAAGTCTCAAAAAAACTCACCCTCTTTGCATAATACATCTTGCAGCTGCTCCTGGTGTGGACGAAGTGTAAAGGTATAGTGCACTGGTAGGAACACACTGTGGGGAAATCTGGTGAGGAATTTGCTTTTTTGAAAGGTCAGCTGCAGAGCAGTAATAGCTCTGGAAATAAGCTGAAGTCACTATTTTATAGCTCTTGCCCAGAATTCTTCTGCTGGTTTGGGTGAGGTATGAAGCTTTGCCATATATTTTCTCTAGTCCATTTGTACTCGAAAGACTGCTGGAAGCTGGGAAGAAGAGCAGATCATTATGTATTTCAGTGACTACCAGCCACTCATGTCTGGTATTAAATTACAAAAGGAAAGAATTTACAATGGTGCCCATTAATTTCATTTTATTATCCAGAATTGCAATCAAGAAAAGAGAATACAAGCAGGACTGAGATCCGTTACAAATGGTTGATAAACCCAGTTGGTAAAAGCCTACTTGGATTTCCAACAGGCTTTCCTTTCTCACCAAAGGCTTTTAAAGACAATAGGGATTAAGAGGAAAGATCTCTGTATGGATGAAAGATTGGTTAAAAGGCAGTAGAGGAAAAATGGCATATTTTGTAATATTTTTGAGGTCACTGTTGTGGAGTTGTGCTGGGACCTGTGGTGGGAAGCAAGGCTGTTGCACCTATCCCTAAATGTGGTTTAAAAGAGTATGAGTAAGGATATGAGAAAATAAGCTAACAGATATCAAGTTAGTCTGGGTAGTGAAGGCAGGAATTGACTTTGAGGAATTTCTGAAGGATTTTATGTATCTTAGAGACTGGAGAATAGAATGGGATACAAAACAGAAAACACTTCCTTGTAGGCTCTTCCTACATTTGAGTACTCTGTGCAGTTCTGAATAGAAGAAGATTCAGAGAACTGGAACAAGGATCACATCTGTGGCAATCTGACTTCCATACAGGGAAGCACTGAGTGCACCTCAGCCTGACAAAGAGATGCCAGGGAGAGGAAGGGACTCTGCATAGCACAAACAGTGGTTTCTGTTGACCTCTGAATAGAGATGAACAGAATTGTAGTTAGCAGGTGGAATGTGAACAGGCATCTGCTATTTCCTGCCTCTCCCAGTCAAAGAGCATTTCAAGAAATGAAACTAGTAGGAGTCAGATTGAAAATGAAGGCAGATGGTCTTCCTGGTGGTAGAGTACTGGTATTGTCCCTTTCAGCCTTCTCTGGGTGTCTCCTCACAGCTCCAGAGATAATGGTTGAATGGTCAAAATAGTTCCAAACCAGAACAAGAGGTTTATCAGTACAGTGGGCATGACACTGCAGGATATTGCCTTCCATTGGCAAGAGGAACAACTATTTGGTTAACACCTTCCTTCTGCTTTGGATATTTCTCTCAAAAGGGGATCAAACCTACTTCATTTCCTTGGAATCTGCACTTTTTTTCTCAGAACAATTTTTGTTCCCACAGGATATGAATTGCTGTGGCAGAGTTGCCAATGGCACTGGATGCTGTCGTAGTGGGAGGGAAAATACCGTGGTAAGCTGAATGTTAAAACCCATAACCTCAATTTTCAGTATAGCACTGGAGCTTTGATGTGTTAGTCACCTCTCTGGTTCTGCTGTGGTTCAGATACTCTGAGCTGTCTGAGCTGTTTTTGTTGTCTGTCTCTTGGAAAATGCTGAGACTGTGTATGTCCTGATTAGCATGAATGGCCATCATGACATGGGTTTTAAAACAGTGATGTTCCTTCTGAGTCTGCAAGATGCAGCCCTTCTGTGAAATAGCATGGTGACAATTGTAAGCCATGTGTTACCAGCTTCTGGTGCACTGAAGTGATACATCTTTCTGTGAAAAAAGGTCTAAATTCCCCACTGTGATCATTCCCAAACTTTGCATCACTTCATTCAGTGATGAATGAAGTAGTTTCCTCTCTGTTCCAAAACTGTACAATTGGAATCTTTTGGAATATGTGGAGGGAAAAAAGTTAATCACATTGTATGTACTAGTCTAGGTACAAAACAAATGAAGCAATGGAAAGAAGAAATTGGTGCATAAGGTAGTGTGAGTATAAAATGAATTTAGGAAACAGAGAATACAATGAAATTCTTTACCAGAAATTTCCAGGGAATTTCTGTGGATTGTTTTTTAGGAAGCATCCAATGTTGCATGGAATACTCCAACAATTAAGAGTGCTTGGAGTCCTTTCTTTAAAGCAGTTTATAAATGAAAAACGTTACTGCAAATTTCTGAAATCTGGGGATTGATAAAAGGGGAGGACTATATTCTGTAAAAGTTGAAATGTTCTGACTTTGTTTAGAATAGCTGAAATGTGCTTGTTTCTCCTTCAGAATGGGGGCTGCTGTGGAGGAAAAGCCAATGGTCAAGGCTGCTGCATGAATGGAAAAGAAGACATTGTGGTAAAGTGCCTCTCAACTAGTAGTTTTTTCTTTATTTCTGATGTTTTAAAATCTTAGATCTGGCTTGTTGTATGCCCAAGCTCAGTGCTTTTATTTTAGCAATATTTGTGCAAAGCAATTTAGACTAATTTATATTTTATGGTCAGAAGAGCATACCTCAGAAAAGGTATATTTGACATGATTTAACATGCCAATGTGAAAAGAATGTCACTTTTGATTGACAAAAATGTATTTGTGTGTTCAGGGTGGAGGGTTCTGACAAGACATGCAGGGGAATCAGAAAAATATAACTGAAGAACCTTAAATGCTGAATCAGGTGGCATTATTTTGCTGTGTTTGCCATATTTTGCTCCATGAAATAGTAACAGGGATTTGAGTAGAAAGAGGAATGAGTTATGGTTGTATGTGGACAGCTTTCTCCTCAGTCACTAGCCATTTGCATTTTCTCTGTCATAGACAATGACATCCTCCAGTCTGTTCAATTCTTCTGAGTTCCAGCCACTAGATCCCACACAGGAGCCAATCTTCCCACCAGAGTTAATGGTAAGTTTCTTCAGAAAGAAATAGCAGTGATTTGTTGGTTTAGTTGTTCTATACAAGGTTTGAGTGACTCTGTCCTGAGGAAATGGCAGGGCAAAAATGGCTGCTAATGAAAGAAAATGCATGGGCATAAATCCTTCCCTGTTTTATAAAACAGAAGGTGTTTCAGCCAGGATGGTTTAAAAGCAATATGCAGGCCAGGTGCCTGCTCCAGCTGTCTGGCTTTCTTTCTGGTTCTCACCATCTGTGTCTCTGCTCTTGGGTTGCCTTCCTTCCCTGTCACTGCCTGTCTGGGGGTGGAACAGTAGCTAAAATCCAAATGTCAATTTACTAGGTCAGATGTGAACTTCTACATCAAATGCAGCTATATCTGAGCTTGTCTCCCTGTGTTCCCTTTATAGTGTAGGAAGAGAAGTAGGAACTACAGGGTGTAGCAGAATACGTATCTCGAATAGTTGTCTTTTCAAAAAATTTCCCTCACCGTAGCAGGAGTAAAAGTTGGTTGGCTCACAATGACATTAAAAGTTAGGTGAGATTAGTTTCTCTCTATGTTTCATTCCTGTCTTTTTTGGGGATCCTCCCCCCTAAGCAATGTGCCCCAGCCAGGAATCTAATCCAGCACATGACGCACTTACAGCTTCCTTCTGAAATTCAATTTAACAACTGAAATTCAGTCATTAATTCTGCTGCTGTACCCAGCTTAAATGTGTCATGAGCTACAGCATGAGTAGGTTCTCTTAGATCATAGCATAAGATATATTCAGCTTGAGGTAGGGCTCCTCTGTTTCTTCTCCAAGATGTTCTCCTGCCCAAGGGTTGATCTCATGTTTTCTTCAGTCACTGCATGGAGTAGTTAAAAAGGGAATCAGAACCTGGCCTAGCAGGTTAATTACAATTCATCAGTGCTAAAGACTGACATTTTTGGATTGAGATGAGAATGGAAAACCCATTGAAGCAACTGGAGTCACAGGCATGTGCCAGAACCTTGGTCAGATGGAGCTTGCTGGCACAGATCTTGCTAGGGAGATGTGGCAGCAGGATGCACCTGGCAGCATCAAGAAGGGAGAATTTTTGTCAGCATGAGAAAGACTTTCATCAGTGCTAGCAGAAGGATGGGGAATGGCAAACTGCCAGCAGCAGTGTGGATATCCCAGGCCCCTGTCTGTAACTGGGCTGAGATGGAGGCCAGCGTGGCACAGGCATGGGCAGCATGTGAGCAGGGATTCTTGGCTCGATGTAGAGGCTGAGCTCTATCTGAATTCCCTTCTGCAGACTCAGAGTAACAAACAGCAGAAGCAGATGTGTTTCAAAGGCGAGCGTGTGATGTGGATCCAGCCCACAACTCTCAATGAACTGGTGGCTCTCAAATCCCAGTACCCCAGTGCCAAACTTGTTGTGGGGAACACAGAAGTGGGTAAGAGAAAGAGCTGATGCTTATTGTGAAAAGTTGGAAAACCTTCCATTAAGTATTTTGTGAGAACAGTGCAAATGTAAACCTCTTTCATGTCATTGCTTTTAAAAAGCTATTTGTTTTCAGGTTGTATGTCAGAATAGATTTTCTTCTCAGGTAGATTCATCTCACAGTGAATGTTTTTCTCCATTCTTTGCTGTGTCAGGTGAAAAGAATGCTAATCCAGATCTCTGAGCCTTTGTGCTATTTTGTAGAATTTTGAGAAGAGGGGAGTGACACAGCATAAAATGTCCCCATAATCTAATGAATTCAGTTGTGAAAGCTGCGTGCTGAAGGACTTTTCAGCAAGAAAACTCTCAAGACTTGAAATCTTACTGCCTTCTCACACCAAATAGATACCTTTGCAAACATAAGTGCTGAGGAGGAGAGTTCAGACATATTTAGTAATTCTGTTGTCTTGAGCAATTGGTTCATGAAATAATTACAAAATGTTGTAGAGTTTATTGTATTAATTTTTCTTTCCTGAAGGATTATGTACAACAGTAGCCATGTCACACAAGTAGCAAACAGTGTCTTTTCCTTAAGGTATTGAGATGAGGTTAAAGAACCTGCTGTATCCAGTGATAATAGCACCAGCATGGATCCCTGAAATGAATGCTGTTCAGCACACTGAAACAGGTGAGCAAAAAAGAGGCAGAACACCTTCGAGGTGAGTGGGGACTCCATGGAATAATAAAGAGGGTGTGAAGGTAAATCCCCAGATTAACCATTGTTTTCTGTATGCATTATACCTTTCCCATGCAGGAAACCAAGTGAGTGATATGTTAAAAAGTGAGCTGGGGAGGTGTTTAGCCTGGAGAAAAGGAGGTTCAGGGGTGACCTTATCACTTTCTACAACTCCCTGAAAGGAGGGTGTAGCAAGGTGGGGGTCAGTCACTTCTCCCAGGTAACAAGTGACAGGACAAGAGGGAACTGCCTCAAGCTATGCCAGGCAATGTTCAGATTGACATCAGGAAGAATTTCTTCACTTGAAAGCATGGTCTAGCACTGGACTGGGCTGCCCATGGAGGTAGTGGAGTCAGCACCCTGGGAAGTGTTCAAGAAATGACTGGATGTGACTTTTAGTGCTGTGGTTTAGCTGATGTGGTGGTCTTCAGTCAGAGGCTGGACTCAGTGATCTTTGGAGGTCTTTTCCAACCTTAACAATTCTATAATTCCATTGCCTTTAGCTTTGTGTTGGAAATGGGTCAGCCTTACAAATAGAAGTACCTAGGACGATTCAGTGCATGTGGCCCAATGTCTGGTAGGATACTTAAGGTGTGGGAACTGGAAAGGAGTTGGAGTTCACTTCTGAAAGGACAAACTAATACCTATAGGAGGCCAATATTGTTAATAATACACTGATGCAAAGGGGTGGTGTGTTACTGTCATGTGGGAGACAGCACCAGCATGAGCTGTGGTTTAAAGGTGAATTTTGTTCTGAGGATGTGATGTTTACATGCAGTGCATTCTAAATAATCTGGTGTAACTGAAGGTCTAACTGAACTCAGTGGCATCTAAGCTTTGCAGACACTGTAACTGTCCTTCCTGTACCTCAAAATTTTGGAGAACAACAATTCTTTCCCTTTGTTTGTTCACAGGGGTCACCATCGGCGCTGCCTGTACCCTGAAGTCAGTAGAGGAGGTGATGAGAAAAGCGGTGGCAGACCTTCCTCCACACAAAACAGAGATCTTCCAGGCTGTCCTGGAACAGCTGCGGTGGTTTGCAGGGCCACAGATCAGGAATGTTGCTGTAAGTAACTCGGGAGCACCAGGGGCTGTACTTGAAAGCTCAGTCTGAGGAGCTGCCCTGCCTCAGGCAGTGCTGGTGTGCCCTGTGCATCTCAAAGGAGAACGTTTGCAAACCTTGGGAAAGAAATCAGCACCCAAAGATCAACCCCAGAAAGTGGTGGGATCTCAGCTGGTGTCTGTGCTGCACCGATGTCACACATGTAGCAAGCAAGGGAAACATGCCAGTTGTCCAGGTCTTCCACTGCTGTTATCACAAAGTAGGGAGAACTCTAGTGAGATTTGACTAATTTAACAAAAAAGATATTTAGAGTGCTGAACAAACCTCAAATAAGCAGGTGTGTGTATTATTGCCATGACAACTAGGGCAGTCATAGTGTTAATGTATCAGATCTGGCAAATTTTCCTCTAGTTTTAAAGGGGAAGGTGTGTTCAAGCTCTGTGCTCTAAGAAAAAAATATCAAGCAAGCAGTTAAACCAACCTACCAAATAAGAACTTCTGTTCCACAAGACACTGTGCCATACATTTGTTTTGGAGCCAAAAAACCTTGGTTCCTGATTGTTACTGAAAAAGACCCTTTTTAGTTTCATGGATCCTCCCTTAATAGCAGGTACAGTGATTGAATTTTGGCATGGTTGTGCATATGAGGGTTGAGCATAAGGTAGTCTTGACACATTAACAAAACACTATTCTAAATCTGTTTCAGACAAATGTTAATGTTGTCTGAGACAGAATCTGATTTTGTAGGGTTTAGGTTTTCCCAATTAATTAAAGGCCAAAAATTGCTTAGATTTTTAATATTTATCTGATGTGTCACTTTCACTCTAGGCTATTGGTGGGAACATAATGACAGCAAGCCCAATTTCTGACTTAAATCCTGTGTTAATGGCAAGTGGAAGCAAACTGACTTTGGTATCAAAAGGTGAGTTACTTACATTTCCCTTTGGGGAAATGTACATTACATTACCCACTGAGGGGAGTGGGTTGCCATGGGTTGTTAGGTCAGGCCAGAACCTGAAAGGGGAAATTAACATTATTAGTCTGTGTCTTCAGTGTTTTCACATTTTTTGAGGCTAAAGCTACACCTAAGGTTGGCTTCCTAAGGAACTTTGAACTTCTGTGCCAAATGGAATCTCTGGTAGTGTGTATATACTTATAGATATGTCCATGTGAAGAGCTGGTTGAAGATGTGTATTAATGAAAAATAATAGGGATGCAATAGTTTCTGTCACTATCATATTTTAATCCTTCTGGTTTATTCAGATAAAGACTGAAACTTGTTTCTTTTTTTTTAAGAAGATAGCCAAGCATCTCAGTTTTTATTTGTTCATAGGAAATTTTTTTAAAAATAGCATCCTTGAAGTAAGTGGACTCTCTGATCAGTGAACTGAGTGTTGGTGTGTGTGCAGGCTATGGAAAGGAGAAAGAGGGGGATTTCATTAGAGTGTTGGAAACTGGCTCACCTGGAAGCTAAGCTTTAATTAGATAAAGAAGGAAGGAGGTCTCTTTGATCAGTTCATGTGCAAAGAAAATTTAATAGATAGGCAGAAGCTGTTATAGATTCCATAAATACCAAAGTAAATATGAGAGATTTTTGTGATTTGGTGAAAGAGAGTGGAAAAATGAAATCAGATATCATATCAAGAGTGATTTGTGTGTTCTAAAGGCTTTTCCACACATACTATTGCCATTCTTCATTTATTCACCATTGATGTCCCTTTGCTCTACAGAGGGCAAAAGGACTGTCACGATGGATGAGAAGTTTTTCACTGGCTACAGAAAGACAATAGTTAAGCCTGAAGAAATACTTCTCTCTGTTGAAATACCCTACAGCAAAAAGGTAAGCTTGTAAGAAAAAAACTTCACTGTCTGTGGAGCTAAAATGCTGTTATTTGAATGTTGTTTTCAAAGTTAGGCACCTTTTTCCTGACTGACCCCCAAATGCTTATGTAGTCCCAAGTAGACCAGGAAGCAAGTGAATTATTTGAAGAAAATCCAGCAGCACACTATTTTTCACAAGCAAGGGGGGCAGGGCTCTATGATAAAGTATGGTAAGCCCAAGAATTTTTCTAGTGCAAGGAAGAGAAATTTCACTTTATTATTTGAAGCTTTTTGAGTGCATTTGGTAATGATGAAAAGTGTCAAAGTGATGTTCCCAGAGGTAGAAGTTCTGCTTCAAAAGTAGAACAGAAAAGATTTTGGCAATTTCTGATGTAGAGTGAAGGTCATGTGCCAAAGATTCCTGCTTAATTTCTGTGAGCTGAAACGGGAAAAGAAATGGGGAAAAGTCTGTATGGATAAAAGGGAAATTCTGCATTCTTTCAAGATGTAAACCACAAGGACTGACTATTAGGGCATTTTGGCCATGTGGACTTGCACTTTCAAATGAGGCTGCACAACTTGCTTCGAACGGAACAAGGCGTGCTTCTCTGCTGTAGCAGCAGAAACCACAACTGATTCTACTCTGAGAAGTGTCTAAAAAGTAAAACTCTGCTTTTTCCTTTAGGGCTGAGAACATCAGAGTAATTTTATGCTTATGAAGGTACTTACCTTCTTAGGGCTTGTGGCTCCAAGTCATAAGATGCAAGGATTTGCAGTATGGTGAAGCATTTTCTTTATAAATGGAAAACACTGATTTACTTGAAAGACCATTGTATTATGGGAGAAAATTAATAAATCCCTTATGTATCCTCTCAATTTTTTCTATTTAACTACTAAAGGAACAAAATTATTTTATTTATGGTGGTTTTTCCATCTATTTCTGAGCAATCCTGCTTTGGTCTTGTGATGAAAGCATCACTTTTTGCCAAAATGAGAAACATGCTTGAGGTTGCCAATGGAAAACACTGTATTCCTCCATCCATATGACAGTCTCATGGCAATTTTACAAAACAAACAAATGTTTACAAGCAGGGGCAGTGGCTTCAGCCCTAGGTTATATGCAGGTCATTGATCTGAAAAACTAAAACAACTTTTGAACTCCCAACTTCATGGTTTCTTGGCTGATCTTTGCTCACAAATAAGGAGGCTGAAGTTCTTCAGGGCATGTTTGAAGGTGCTGGCGTGTAGCGGGCAAAGTTTTCTGCAACTGTGATTTCCTCATGAATGAAAGCAGGGCTGTTTCAGCACACATCTAGATAGAATTTTTTAGTTTATCTTTGTTTGAAACTGACGTTATGCCTTGCATTCATGTAACTTGTCACACCAAGGATGAGACTGGCCAAACAACAAAAAGAATTAACATGCTCTGTTGTTTGCCAAGAGACCCAGGTAGGCATGTGATGTGATGGTTCACTTACCTACACTCCTAGTGAGGAAAGGTTGTGAGTGCCTTTCCTCCCACAGGACTCTGAATGAAGAAAATTAAAATGTCTTTTGAGGAGTGAAGGCAATATTGCCCTCTTGTTGCAGTCATGTTATTGGAAATCTCTTGATTATGCAGTAAGAGAGGAGACTGCTTTTTCCTCCTCTTTGAAAGCTAATTGTTTTAACAAGCAGAGTGGCAGAATGTCCTCACTGGAAGGATGCAATTGGTGCTCCTCTGCTATTATCTGCTGGCTGCTGAGTAATTATTTGAATTCAGGAAATGAAGCACACCCTTCAGTTATATCTCCAGTAACAAGTCCTTGATACACAAAAGGGGCCTCTTGTGAAACTGTTGTTGTTGTCAACAGGAGAGAAATTGTTCTGTCTAATAATGAAAGAATTGCTGTCCATTTCAGATTAGATGTAATTAATGAAGCAGACTGCTGTGCTGTGTGGAGTCACTTGGCTGAGCTATTAGAGAGGAAACTTGTCAGAAAACTCTCCAGAAGGGCAGTACAAAGATATCAGATCTGATTCCTCTCTTAGTCTGCAGAGTCCCTGAACAGCAATTTGTCCTGACCTGCAGTACAGGTGAGAGGACTGACCATGCTGTCACTCCAGGATGTCAACCATTACATGGTGCATCCTGGTAGAGTGTTAATTTCATATTTACAGCCACTCTTCATAAGAGAGCTGCTGAGTTTTGTGCAGTGTAGTTGCTGGTGCATTTACAAGAATTTCCTCTCTCTGTGGAGACCAGGATAGTAACTGAGAATTCTATTTCCAGTAACAGATTAAATTTTCTTTTATTAATTACTCTGGTCTACTCTAGAACTGAGAGACATTTGTGATTACTGATTTCAGCTCTTGCAGATTTCAAAGACTTCTGAAGGGAAGGAGTTTAGGATATGGGTTTTACTGATTAGACTTCCAGCTTAGCAGCCTGGGAGGAAGAAAAACTTACTGAGAAACTGTAATTTTGTTTATGCACAAACCATCTGTCTTGGTTCTTCCTCTTGAGATATGGAAAAATGTGACAGGTACTAGCAGGTCTCTGTCAAAGCTTGTGTCCTCCACAGTCCTAGTCTTGGTAACAACCACTGAACTGATACATTAGAATTAATCATTGAATTATGTGAAAATAAACAGTGCTACCTGAACAAACATGTCCTGCTTGGCCCTGAACAATGAATCAACCAGATACTGCTCCCTGGAATAGCTCATGCACATAGAGATAGGTAAACAGCTTGTCCACATTTACACTCCAAAGCATGCCAAGGTAGAGAATAAAGGGGTATTTTCCTGTCTTCCAGGGTGAATACTTCTCAGCTTTCAAGCAGGCTTCCCGTCGTGAGGATGACATTGCTATTGTGACCTGTGGGATGAGAGTCCTGTTCCAAGATGGCACAAGCCGAGTGGAGGAGATAAAACTAAGCTATGGAGGAATGGCTCCTACCACTGTCCTGGCACTCAAAACTTGCAAGGAACTTGCTGGCAGGTAGGAATTTTTCTGTGATAAAAAGACTGTTTAATGGAACTGTGATGATTTTTACAGGAGCAGTTTAAATATCTAAAACATCCTAAACCCTCTCTAAAGGTACATCAAAAAAGAAAAAGGGAAGAAGTATAGTTATGCTTCTGAAGCAGTGTGTTTTGTGTAATGCCTTGCTTCCTCCAGTATGCCTTACCCTCAAAGATCCATGTCATTCTCTCATTCGGAGAGCCATTTTCATGCCAAATTCACTCATCAGTTGAAGTGGACAGAAGCTGGATGTGTTCATGACCTACAAAACTGGGTTAATTTCAAATTGGATGGAAAAATCAGTGCTTTTATCATGCAATAGCTTTGCTGTATCTTTAGGGAAGGGAACATGAGCCCAAGATGACAGCAAAGCACACACATGGGCTATGAACACACAAAACTGATGGCTGTTGCTTGACAGCTCCTGGGAACAGCATGAAGCTGTGTCAGGGAAGATTTAGGTTGGATATCAGGGAAAGGTTTTTCCCCCAGAGGGTGGCTGGGCCCTGGAACAGGCTCCCCAGGGCAGTGGTCACAGCCCCAAGCCTGACAGAGTTCAAGAAGCATTCAGACAATGCTCTCAGGCACATGGTGTGACCCTTGAGGCCAGGAGCTGGACTCTCGATCCTGATGGGCCCCTTCCAGTTCAGGATATTTTGTGATTCTGTGTCAGAAGAGTTAGTCTGCCCTGGTGAATTTAGGTCTGAACAAGGTCTCTGTCACCTTTGTTCCCTTGCAGAGACTGGAATGAGAAGCTGCTGCAGGATGCCTGCCGCTTACTGTCGGGTGAGATGGATCTGTCTCCTTCTGCTCCTGGGGGGATGGTGGATTTCCGACGCACACTCACCCTCAGCTTCTTCTTCAAGTTCTACTTGACAGTCCTTCAGAAACTGAGCAAGAGTGGCACTGTGAGTGCTCCTTGGGAAGGCACATTTGGGGAAGGAGAACCTCTTTGTGCTGCCTTAGTGGGGAAGGCACATTTGGGGAAGGAGAACCTCTTTGTGCTGCCTTAGTGGGGAAGGCACAAGGAGGGTTCAGATTTGAGCAGAGTCCCACCTGATAGCAAAATCCAAGCTGCAATAGCTGCCAGAGCTACTCTACTGCTTGCATAACAGTGACTTGTGTATCTTCCCATTTGCTTCCTCATGACACCCTCCCCTTGTGGTGGGAGGGTGTAGCTCTGTGGGTTCACAGGATGATTCCTGGACTTCTCCCATTTGTTGCATTACAAGTGGTCTCGTGGCTCTGTGGTTATTCTTGGCACAGAGCCTGAGCCTCATTTGCCTTTAACTCAGTAGATTATGGATTACCTTAAGTGGGAGATGGAGAATGGAAAATATCCTGAGCTTCTAGGGAATGTGACAAAGAAGTTGGATGGGAAGGTGATTTTTTTTTAATATGTCTCTGGCAGAAAACTATGTGTGAGCCCATCCCTTCAAACTACATCAGTGCTACAGAGCTGTTTCACAAAGATCCCATTGCAAATGCCCAGCTCTTCCAAGTAAGTAGCAGCTTTCCTAAGTAAGTAGCAGTGTCAGCATGACATAGATGCAGGCTTTTCTGTAGCTCAAACTGTGCTTCTTACCTTCTTGTCTCCCTGAGTATGATCGTCACACAAAGTTTGATAATGCCATGCATGAAGCTTGTATTTGGGTCTCAATCCTTTCCTCACTTTAGGATACTATTCTTTGCTATTATTTCCAAGAGAGCCCAAGCTCTCTCTGTTGCTGAGGGCTTTATAAAAATCACTTTTCCTCCTGTAGCCAGCTCTGCATCCAAACTGAAATTCCCCTTCTGCTTTCCCCATTTATAGTTCGCTTTTCTTGGCATCTCTCAGGCTTCACACTCAGGATGTATCTTCTTTCTTATTTCTCTGTTAGTGACCCATTCTCTTCAGCTTTGAGAGTAGAATCAAGTTTCAGAACTTGAACCTTCTTATGAAAGATGTGAAATCAAACCCTTCCCTTCCATAGCAATTACAAAATTCCTTTCACTTCATTCCCTACAGCTCCCCTCTGTGTAGCCACATCTTGTGGCATCTTGTTTACCTTCCTTTCACACGGGACTGAGCCCCCATCCCCTTCCCCATTCACTAGAATGTCTCACAGTGCCTTTTGCTCTGTCATCAATGCTTCCATCCCCTTCCACCCAAGCCAGTAGTAGTCAGCCATGTGTTTTACTCCAGGAAGTGCCCAAGGGGCAGGCTGTGGAAGATATGGTGGGCAGGCCTCTGGTGCACGTTTCAGCAGCCAAACAAGCCAGTGGAGAAGCTGTGTACTGCGATGACATCCCTCACTACGAGAACGAGCTGTACCTGACGCTGGTGACCAGCACTAAGGCCCACGCTAAGATCCTGTAAGTGTTGCTTCTGAGTTCCAAATGCTGGAAGCATCCGGTGCCTGGTGGCTTAGCAAACATCAATCTGTCAGGGTGTGGGTGAGGGAAGGGGTTCTGCTTAGGTGGGAACTCCAGTTCCTTGCACATTGTTACAGGGAGGCGAGCTGTGTGTGTGTGACAGCTGCCTTGCAAATCTGCGGCAGTGGGAATGCGAGGGAGCCAACACTAAACTTTGGGCTTTGCTGAAGCACAAAAGCCCTCAGCCTAGGCCAAACTTTTTGCATTTCCCATCTCTTATACTCAGGCATGCAGGATTAAAAAGGAGCAGGGTAGGAGAGCACCACAGAGGTTGAGATGTCATTTTAATCACTAACTGGAGCATACAGCTTGAAGATTCTCTATCTGCCTGAAAAAGTAAGTTGTAAGATGCAGTTCTACCAGCTCTCCTGCTGATGAGTCAGCTGTGTGCACTGGGTTTTGCCTTGCATGGTGCTTGCCTGCACTGGCTATGGTCAAGCCCTCTGCACAAAAGTCATTTGTGAATTGGCTTCAGCTATGAGGTATAGCCCTCATAGCTTGGCTGTAGCAAGATGGACAGGTCAGTATTTGGATGTGCAGCTGTCTCAGAAAACATTTTGTCCATCCAGGGCATGACTGTACTTAATTTATAACAACAGTGAATAACCAGCTCCTAAGAGCCAATCCTGGCAGGTAATGCCATCTACATTCTCATATGAATTTTAGTGCTGTCATGTTGCAGGACTGGCTGCCATCACAAACCCTAATTTTGTTTATATGGTGGTGGCTCTGGAGGCTCTCATCTGCCCTCAGCTGCTTTGATGTGGGACACTCTGTGTTACATTGGCTCATGCCCTCCTCAACAGCTTTGCAATGTGCTGTTCATTCCTTAGCAATACTTCCTGCCTAGTTAGGCTTCCTGTCCAGAGCTTTCCCCTTGTGGCATGGGCAGCATGGTGGTCATGGATGCACACATGCTGTAGTTGACTCCCAGGTTATGAAACTGCTCTGTTCATCATAGTTAATTTTTAGGTGTTGCAATGTGCAATGCAGACACTTAAGTGCTGTTACTACCACCAGGGCAGATGGGGAGATAGAGAAGGCATCACATCCATGCTTGTGACCACAACATGCAGTGTTTTCTAGAAGTTGCTGTACACATTCTCTTGCATTTATGTTGTGTACACATATTTCAGGCTGGGAGTCCATAACATTCTGTAGAGGAAGTAGTAGAATATTTAATATTTAATCTCAACCTATGATTTTGGCAGTCAAAATATTGACTCTGAAAACTTCCACTTCATCCAAGTCAGATTTTGAGCACCAAGTGTAAATCAGACACTGTCTGCCTCTGCATTTGTAACTAGGAGAAAGTGTTAGAGGGTTGTTTCTGAGCTACTGCTGCAGAAACACGGGAAAGAGAACTTTCCAAAGAAAAATAGCATTTTGAGTCCCTGCTGTCTAAGGGTTCATGTGGGAAAGTTCATTCATACATTTAATGTCTTTTTTTAAAAGTTTGTGGCTAACTGGGATGTATTAACAGCTGCTTTCAGGCACAGTTTATATCAAAGTTTCAGGAATCTAAACAAGTTGCTGAAAAAATTGCAGCAATTTACAGAAGGCAATAAATCATTCAGTCAGCAAAATCAAAGCCACAGCTCTTCTATTCACAACTGTTTCTCTGTAAAGCAAATGTACAGAATATCACAAAAGGAACCTGAAAGTCTTTTGTAATATATTTCTACTAAGTTCTCCATATAAAAATTAAATTGTATTGCCCTTTTTTAGTTACTTTGTCACTGAGTTTTAGATCTATATATGATTGAAGCAGACCAGCATTTTGGTTAGATATCTCTTTTGCTGATTACCAAAGAAAGCCTTTCATGGAGGTTTTTGTCTTTTTGAGCATCACTTCTTATGCATCCTCTTAAAACCCCTGAAGCTTCCTGATGATTGATCCTTGGCAATTTCTCCCTGACTCACCCATGGCAGATGATACATGTCTGCACTAAAATTTCATATTTATCCATAGACAGGGAATTCTTGCTTTGATGGCAAGAATCATGGCAGCTAAGAAGACAGTGGAGGCACAGCATCACTAATAGCAACCTGTCACCAAAGAATCTTTAGAACATGTGGCAACTGGATCAAGTTCAGATATGTCTTAGGGTAAAGATGTATGACATAGTCCAAAGAAGCAGGGTGGTGGTCAGTCTCACAGTCAGGATTAACATTTTCATATAGATCTCTAATTATTTTAGTCTCATGTGTTACGCTTTCAGTCACAGTCTCACATGATACTCACGTGGCATAGCCAAACTTGAGGAAATCAGGCCTGAATTTGTATTGGAATCTCATAATCACTTACACAAAGACAAAATGAGAAATAACACTGGCTCACCTTCTTTCCTTAGTTCTGTAGATGCATCTGAAGCTCAGAGTGTTCCTGGGTTTGTGTGTTTCGTCTCTGCCAAGGATGTTCCTGGCAGTAACATCACTGGCATCGCTAATGATGAGACTGTCTTTGCTAAGGATGTGGTATGTAGCTAAAAATAGCCTTTTCAGTCATGCTACTCGAGAGAGAACATTTCTCATACTGTCCAGTCAGGTCCTCTACCTTATACAGAGACAATTCTAACTGCATTGGGGTCAATAGGAATCTCGGTGCCAAATTCAATAAGGCCCAGGTCCCTTTGCCCTGTGCCCCTCTCCTCTGTGTTAGCTTCACAATTCTTCTCTAAGCTGCAGCCCCCTGGGCCAGGCTCACTCACTCAGTTGCTGTCCAAATTTGCTTGTGATTATTTTCCCTGGGCTGATTTTTAATAGACTGGTCTGAACAAACTGCATAAGAGGAATAGATAAAGAGCATTATCACGACTCTCTCGTCACTGCAAACACACACCCCAAATGATAGTGGCTCCCAATCTTGCCTGTAGGTCACCTGTGTGGGTCACATCATCGGTGCAGTCCTTGCAGACACACAGGAACATTCCAGGAGAGCAGCTAAAGCTGTGAAGATTAAGTATGAAGAACTTCAACCTATTGTCACAATTGAGGTAAGATGGCTCAGTTCTGCATCTGCAGTTGGCTTGGGACCCCCTGATGTCTAGTTGTGTTCTCACACATGTGGTTACTTAACCCCACGTTTTGTTTGTGTTTGTGGGTGCAACGGGATATGGATAGAAGGAATAATTTGTGTATTTACATATAAATGTAATTTAAATGTAACATCTTCAGTGCCCTACTGATTTAGAGTACATTAACTTTTTCTGTGCTATTTAAAGCTGAAACAAATAAACCAAGCTCCGGGAGATATTGTGCTCAACAGAAATTTGTTTAAATAAACAAGGTTACTGTGAGTTACATTCTTACCCACAGAGACCTGTGTTTAATATTCTCTGGTGTGACCCTGCTGGCTTCATTGATATCCATTCCCTCTTCATTCTCTCATTTATAACAAGCAATAATAAGGTGTGAAAATGTCTTTTCTAGCTCTGTCACTGCACTGCTTCTCTGAGATTTCTGCAGACCACTTGTCTAGTTTCTAAGCTGATGAAATTAATTTTTGGGAGTTCACTCCCTGCTGTGAACTGTATGGACACAGTCTTTAAGTGGCTTTTCTCAAAGCTGAAGAAATTCATATCAACAATGCATGATCATTTCATACTTTTTTATTTTTTTTAACTGGAAAATTTCTTGACAAGATTTCCTTATGAGACAGTAAAAGCAAATGATAATATCTACACAGCATTCATTTCTAGAAATGAGAGAAAAATGTATGAAGCCATTTTTAGTGGAGAAATTAGAAACATAGGATTCGAATGAAATTTTTTTAATGTCAGTATTTTGTACCATGTATTTTGTAATGTGAGTTCTGTTCATGCAAATATAAAGAGTCTGTGCACTGTCTCATACAGACATTGGTACTGTCATCTGAGGACAGATTTTGGGTTGTCTGTGTGATTTGTGGATTAACAAACAATGTGGGAGACCTTTGCCTTTTCTGAGGCTTCTAGTTGTTTATTCAACCAGGGAACATGAGAGTGGAGCCAAAAACGTGCTGGTTGGTTTGTTTGTTTGTTTGTTTTGTTGTTGTTGGTTTTGTTGTTTGATATTTGGTGGCTTTTTTTTTTTCATTATGGAAAGCTTCAGTTCTGGCAAAAGGAAAATGCCTTTGTTAAACTTACCTCAGATGATTGCATATTAGCTCATTACTTCTGCACTTCTTATCTGAGAGATTTTGTTTTCTCTTTCTCTCTCTGTTTTCTTTTGGGTTTTTTTTGGTTTGTTTTTTTTTTTTTTTTTTCTCTTCTCCCACCTTACGGGCTACAGACAAGAGTTAAAATAAGTTTTAAGTTATAGCTCTGGTGGTTACAGGCCTTGGGGGTGCACAATGTAAAACGAGTCACAAGGAGTACCTTAAGATTGTCCAATTATGGTGTTGATTGTGAAATTGCTTTGTTGCCAAAAGTTATTTTGTATCCCTTTTAGTCAAGGGATGAGTACCCTCTTGGCTACTACCATAGAAAGTGTCTGATAAGTTCTTGTGCTTTTTATCTTGAATATTTCCTCTTCATTTAGAGGAAGGTTTGATTTCATTCCACTTACACAAAAATGTCATTATATCATTCTGTTTCCTAGGAAGCTATTGAGAAACAATCTTTCTTTAAGGATATAAAGAGGATTAATAAGGGAGATGTGAAGAAAGGATTTGAAGAATCTGATCACATTTTGGAAGGTGAGAATAAGCATTAATAATTCATTTAAAATAGTATAGTTTGTGACAAAAGAAGTCAAGCTGTAAGCCTCCTTTTTATGCATGAGAGTAAGGCTTGCAGGACTAAATTAATTTCATATAGAGTTTCAGACTGGTATACAAATTTTATTGTTTCAAAGAGACCTGGATGCTGCCAGCTATGCCCCCAGAAAACACTCTTTTTTCAATGAAAGGACATATTTTTCTTGAACAAATATTCTACAAAGTGGTTTTTTTCTTTCCTGAAATTTTTCCCTGTCCAGACATAGTCTGATCTAAATCTTATAGGCAGCCAATTTCCTTTAATCTAGTGTATGGCTGTATCTTAGGCAAATGGGCCACAATGAACAGATCAGGGCCATGACTGAGAAAGGAGGTTGTTTCTGAGATTTAATTGTGTGTAGCATGACTGGAAATTGTACCCTCAGCACTGCCAGGTAAGATGCCCTGGGAAAGAGACACATGCAGTGACAGAGAACTGATTCCAAGTTAGATCATCTTGAGGCATTTTGGGTTTCTGTTTTTTTCTCCTGTTTCAAAGTCTGTAACCTTGTATTTTATCTACTCAGCTAGACTATACTTGATTTATTTTTATTCTTATCTCAGTGGTGTTATTGAAGCAGTCTTGAAAGGCTCCAACTACTGCATCTTAAGAGTTGCTGGATCAATGGCATGGTGTGCAGACTTATTTTTGAAATGCCAGCCACTTGTGTTTTATAATTAAGATTTCCAGAAAGTGTAAAGGAAGCATGTCTGGATTTTTTACTGTGTTTCGTTGTTTTGTTTTGAGTTTTTCATTGTTTTTTTAAACATTGAACCAGAAGTGTCAATTTTAGAGCGACTGCTATCCGGTGCTGGGCAAAGCAAAGGGTTGTCAGTTAACACATGTACAAAGGCAGTAGATTGAAGACAACATGTGATGGGAGACACCTTATAACACCAGGGACACCCTTTCTATGGGGCACTGCTTTCAATTTTCTAGGAGAGATGTACCTTGGTGGTCAGGAGCATTTCTACCTGGAAACTCACTGTACTTTGGCTGTGCCAAAGGGAGAAGATGGTGAGATGGAACTCTTTGTGTCAACCCAAAACCCAATGAAGACACAGGTACTTCTCATTAACCTGGTGCCTAAAAGGCATTTATTTCTCAGTTTCAGAGTAGATTAATGGTTGTTATATAGTTGCTCTTATTTTATTCTTCAATTAAAAATCATAGGCTTAGAACTGGGTATGGGATCTAAAGCCCTTATCCATCCTGCTGGAGTCCTGAATCTCCTTCCAGGTGACAGAGATATTTCTGCTGGCAACACATCTTTGTTAAGAGGGATTACATGCTTAGCCCTTTCTGGAGAGGGTCCCAGCTGCTCAGGAGACATGATGCTTGAACCAGAAAGAGAGGTGGTGAAACCACTGGCTGTGCACCAACTCTCCCATTCCATGTGATAGGCTACTGGCACCATGGGGTGTCCTTGGCCTGTTTACTGGCTCACCAAGACTGTCCAAAGGTCTCTCAATACAGTGAAAGTGGTATAGATGTCAAACCCTGTGCTAAATGAGACCTGTGTCTTGGTAACCTTATCTCATGTCAGTCTTTTCCTGAATCTGGCCCTGTGTGCTGCAGCACTGTGCCTTTTCCCCTCAGAGATTAAATGCTGGGCTTATTGGCTCCAATTGCATCAAATCCAGTATTTGCACCGTTGAAATGGTTTCAGGAAGGCAATGTGTTGGCATTTAGTTCTTAACACCAGCTGAGCTCCCCACATTGTCCTTCTGTTTTGTTTTTCTTTAGGAGTTTGCTGCTAATGCACTGGGAGTGCCTTCAAATCGGGTTGTGGTTCGAGTGAAAAGAATGGGAGGAGGATTTGGAGGAAAAGAGACTAGGAGTACTATTTTGTCATCTGTAGTGGCTGTTGCAGCCTTCAAGTAAGTTTGGGTGTGGGGGAAAGGGTTTTTTTTTTCCTTCAGACTGTCCCAGGCTGCCTCTTTTTGGAGCAGCATTTGTGCTGGAGTACTTTCAATACTCTGCATGTCTTCTTATTGCTCAATTTACAGCAAGCTTGGGGTTTCCCAAAGGAGGTGTCTAATGGGTTCTTTAGCTGGTAGGAGGGATTGAACCTGCCCAGAGGGGCTAAGTTTATGCGGGAAAGTCAGCTTTTAATAGGAAAGGGGGAAAACCTCCTTATTCTTTACTCCTTTGGTGCTCTCTGAAAACTCTTGTATCTCAAATTATTTCTCTTCCCCTCTCTTCACCCTAAACCACTTCAAAATCCAGCACCAGCCATGTTTTTTTTTTTGTTTAATAGAGGTATGAGAATCTCTTCCTTGTTCAAAACTCTACTGCACCAGTCTTTCATCATTATTTGTCTGCTCTTCTGCAAACTTCTTCTTTGGATTTGTGTGTGCACCTCGGAGTGGTGGCAGGCCTTGGAACCACACTTTTCCAACCCCTAAAAGCTCAGGGAATGAACCTAGGTTGCAACCATTTGTGAATAGTAGATTGAAAGTGTGCTCCTGGTTTCTGGAGCTTTGCTGTTGGGCTCATGTTTAACTGTGCAGGTTTTGGGTGAACATGGCCTGCGAGGTGAAATTTCTGCCCTGCTCGTACCCTGCCCTTCCCAGTACTATCCTTGCTGGAGGAATCTTGCAACACAACAGCAGGTTGAGACAATACCTTTGGACAAGAACAGGCAAAATGAAACTCTGTTTTTAAATTGACTTTATTTTTTTCTGTTCTGAGCAAACAACCTGCTTTCTCTAATTAATCAGTAATACCTTTGCATTCTTTTCTTCTCTTCATCTCTGCCAGCCAAACCACTGTTTGACATCCTGGAGGTTACAAATAACATCTATGACATTCACTAGATACTTGTACAACCTGAAGACAGGCACTTGCAAAGCAAAATCATTAGAAAGTTAAGAGCAACTCCTACTCTCCCTCTTGTTTTTCTCCTTGGTAATAGATAAGCAAATGAAAAACAAGGTCAAATGGAAGGCTAGTTAGTACTTTACTTTGCATTATTATATAATTCTTATGGCATTGTCTCTTTCAAAGCCAAAAGAGCGCCTTGAGAAATAGTCTGGAAAACAGTGATTGCTCAGTTATTAGCATCTATCTCTATAAGAAATTATCCTTTTTTTAATATGAGTCTTTGCAAGAGTTTTCACAAACAGGTGCCAACTTTGGAGATGTTTATTTTTTTTCCTCAGTCTTTCCATTTCCTTAAGAGTAAGATATATAAACCAAACAGTTCACCCTCAACTGTCCATTGCCATCCTGGAAAGGCAAAGAGATGAGCCTTGTTCTGCAGGAACTGTATTGTGCATTTCAGGCTTTGCCTAAAAACCTGTGTTCCTTACCAGAACTGGCCGTGCAGTGCGGTGCATGCTGGATCGAGATGAGGACATGCTGATAAGTGGTGGCAGGCACCCCTTCCTGGGGAGGTACAAGGTATGCACACACATGAGAAGAATCCATGTGGTCTCAGTGCTGTCCCCTGAGACATCAGAGAGCAGGAAGTTATTGTGGGAGAAAGGCTGCTATGGTCATTTCACTGCTGATCTTCCCTGCTGCAAATGGGTCAGGTCAGATGGGCTGTAGCATTTTTCCTGTTAAAGTGCTGCAAGAAGTTATTTTGGCTTGGATGGTTTCCTTCTTGGGACTTCAGCATAAATAATTCTGTCTTCCTTGCAACCAAGACTTTGCCCCTGCTGACAATCACATTGCTTTTAGAGGCTCGCCCATTCCTTTAAAGCATCCTTTACCCAGCAATGTGCTTTGTTAACTTCCTTTCTGCTTCAATCTCCCTCTCACTGCTGCCACTTTTGAAAGCAAAAACCTGTTAAGGAAATTGTGGCTGTGGTAAGCGGCCAGCACTTCATTTAGAAGAGTTCTCTGGAGCAAGATTAGCACATGCACAAACCCTTTACTAGGGAACTCCCTCAGCTGCTGGCTGTGCCTGCCCTATGCTGCACTGGGGACAGTCAGCCCTCTCTGCCTGTGTGAGATCCAGTCAGTTTTTGGAGGCAAGCACAAACCAGAACATTTTGTAGAAAACTGATTACTGAGGAGACACTCTCTTGACAGGTTGGTTTCATGAAGAATGGGAAAGTCAAGAGCCTGGAGGTGTCATACTACAGCAATGGGGGCAACTCTGTTGACCTCTCTCATGGTGTAAGTAAAATTTTCTGATGGCTAATTAAGCAGCAGGTGTGTTTCTGTGCAACCTTCTGCTCTGCCTTCAGAGAGCTGTTGCCTACAGCATTGCTTGCACATGCAGCTCTTTGACATGACTGAAAACAGATTTTGAAGAGCTTTTGGAGATTCTACAAATGCTCTGTGAGCCAACTGACCTGCCTTGGCGTGTGCCACGTAATTCTTATGGATGCTGTAATAACTTGGATTAGCAAAAAGGGTCAAGGATGTTTGCTTTGCGTTACAGAGGGCTATGATGGAAAAGCTGTTGCACAATGCAAGATGACTGATAGATCCCCAGCTCTGGGGAAAGATGGTTCCTTGGAAAAAGAAGCATCCCAGTCAATAGCTTGATCAGGGCAGGGTGCCTAAATCAACAAGTTTGAAAAGGACTGGCTAAAGCCAACACTGTGTTCGCAAGCAGTAAGGACGAAAAAAGGGCCCAAGTTCTGAGTTTGTCTCCAAGAAGTTTTGCACTGATGAGTAAAAAACTCTCCTTTTCTGTCATGTGAGTGACCAACTCTCAATAGCCTAGTGTCACTCAGGTTCATTCTAGCTCACTTTCTCCAGTCCACCAAATCTTTGATAATTTTCTGCAAAAGTGGATCCTTTTCAATAAGAAAGAACTGCAAGAGCTCTCTACCAGAATCACATTTGATGCTGGCAATGTGGCTGGTGCTGGGCAGAGCAGAATGACAGGCAAGTGTCTTTGCATAAGTTGAGGGCCTGGTTGAGAGCACATCTATGTAATTGTCTTTTTGAGTGTGTCTGAATCAGGAGGCTGGAAAGTGCTCCATGTAATAAGGTTGGGTTGTGTGTAATGTCCTCTTTGTGCTGCTGCTGAAAGGGAAGTCTGGAAACACAAGCCAGGAAGAAGCTCTGGCCTTTTCCTGATGTGGACAATAAGTGGACAAAGATCTCAAATCTTGAAGTTCAGTAGTTACTGAAAATCTTTATTTCATATGTTTGCCCTTACTGCCATAGCCCAGTGCTGAGTCACTTGACATCAGCACGATTTCTTTTCCAGTAACATATTACTCAATATAATGAAAAGAAAACTGTTTCTTCCAGACAGATAATGGCATTTACTAACAGTTTGACCCAGCATGAGCCCAGGGCCAAAAAAGGACTTTGAAGCTCAGTCTGTCCCAGAGCCATCAGTGTCAACAGAGAAGTGTGCTTATTGTCCTGTCCTTCAGGAGGACACCACTTGACATTCCATTGCACCTGGGAGGCAGTTCTGGCTGCATTTCACTGCTCATCCAGCTGTGTTGACTGCAGCACTGCAGGGTGCAAGAGAAAGTGCTGATTGCTGTAAATTAGCTTCAGAGCTTCCAGTCTGGTTTTGGCACCGGTGAGAAGTCTGACATCCAATTCACATAAAATGTGTCCACCTCCATTCCTTTTCTTCACCAGGTAATGGACAGAGCCCTGTTACACTTGGATAACTCCTACAACATCCCCAATGTCAGCAGCGTGGGCATCATTTGCAAGACCAACTTGCCTTCCAACACAGCCTTCCGTGGCTTTGGAGGGCCCCAGGGAATGATGATTGCTGAGTGCTGGATGAGTGACCTTGCTCGGAAGTGTGGCCTGCCACCTGAGGAGGTACAGACCTGCTGACACCTTCCAGGGTGGTGCTGCCTTTGAACAAGCTCTGACAACTGCATCAGCCACACCAAATTTTTAGGCGTAAAAACTTCTGCTTCATTTGTGCTAAGCTCCTAGCAGGATCTCAAACTTGTGTGACAAATCCATTCTAGCATGGATTATCTTCTGTTTAATTAAATTCCTTGGTAGCCTCAATTTTGTAATATCTGCTTTAAGGATAGATACTAAAAAGAAGAAAGTCCAAAGGCACTAAGTACCTTAATCTTACTAACAATATGCTGTAAGTCTCAGTCTCTGAAAATTTCCAGCCTTAATGTCTTAGTTCATGTTTTCCCATAAACAGATGTATGTTTGTTAATTGTTTTGCTCCTTGGCTCTTTGTAGAAAGAGCAAAGGAGTAAAATCAGGAACCAACACACTTTAGATGTCATCCCTCCTAGTCTGAAGCATTAAACTTGGCCTGTCCTTTCTGTGTCTCTTTGGGAAGGTGCGGAAGCTCAATCTCTACCACGAAGGAGACACAACTCATTTTAACCAAAAGCTGGAGGGATTTACTCTACGAAGATGCTGGGATGAATGTTTGTCCAGCTCCAGCTATCACGCCAGGAAGAAACTGATTGAAGAATTCAACAAGTAGGTGCTCTGGAGCTGTCCTGTCACTGGTGCACCTGTTGCCTGCTAACTTCTGAAGTTCTCTTAGCAACTCGAGTGATGTGAAGTCACACCTTATATTTGCAGACTGACTTCCAAATGTTTTTCTTTTTGAAATCCCTTTATGCTCACTGTCAGAGGAAAAGTCTATCAGTGAGCTGGTAGCATAAATACGGCCAGAATCAGACCTAGCATGATGTGATTTTGTAAGTGAATTGTAGCAAAGAAGAGGGAGTCTGTTAAGTCCAGCTAGGATTTTCACATGGCTATCAGGCAATCTTATATGCTTTCCTCTGCCTTATAGACTTTAGTTGGCTTGTATATACAACTGAACAGTTAATACTATGGACAGGTGCTTCTATAATGCTTGCAGAAAGCATCTTCAGTTGCAATTTCTTCTTGTTGGAACACACAAAGAAAGCCTTTTTTAAATACAAATCAGTGATTAACTCAGTCTATATCACAGTCAGGTATTTAATTTCCATTTGATGCACAGTCAGAGGGAAGCACAGTATTGATCTTATGATAAAAGGCTCATAGGTATATGAATAATGTTCTTTCCTTGCAGGCAGAACCGCTGGAAAAAGAGAGGGATGAGCATAATTCCTACCAAATTTGGCATCAGTTTCACTGTCCCATTTCTGAACCAGGTCTGTAAATGTCATTTACCCTTTCACTAGAGAGGCTGGATTTATGCTGCCTCCCCCAGGCCCTCCTCCATTTGTACTAAACTGGAGTTTCTTGAAGAAGTAGTAAATTAGTTAAGAAGGAGCACACATTTTTCAAGCCAAAATGAGCACCACAACAGTTACCAGTTTCTACTGTTCAAAAGATACCACAAATATAGCTACATTTCCGTGGTATTGTGTTAGGTTGATTTCCCTGCCTTTCTCAATAGTAGAAACACTGCTCCTGTGTTTGTGCTGATTTGACTGTCAGTGGTGTTGGAGAGTTGAGGTGAAGGGTGCATCTGTGTTTCACAGGGGCAGGACTGGATTACTTCACCTGTTTTCTGAGCTGAAAATACTGACTGGGGTTTGTTATGTCATTGGAACTTCTAGTGAGTTGGTGAGACTAAACCAAACTCACCTCAAGTGTAAACAAGTGGCTTGAGTTGCACCAAAGAACAATCTTAGTCTAGTTCTGAATGAATTCTCTCTGTAGTCTGCTAAGTACTCCACTAGTAAATTTATGATGATTAATGTTCCCTCTTGCAGGCTGGAGCTCTGGTCCATGTGTATACAGATGGCTCTGTGTTACTTACACATGGGGGGACTGAGATGGGTCAAGGACTTCACACCAAAATGATTCAGGTAATAATGAGTTTGGGCTTAACTGAATGAGACATCATTTCAGGACAATTACACTCTCCCTACAGTATTGCCTCAGGCACCTTGACACTTCCTCTGTGTGCATGCAGAGAGTAATAAATCAGGACTAATTCCTCTTCATTGTTTGAGCAGCAGTGCTCGATTTCCAGAGTATTATCAAAATTGAGTATTGGAATAAGATTCTTCATCATCTTAAACCTCATTATGTAAATAATGCAGGTTATGCTTACAGACTAACTACTCTGGCAATTTCAGTTCACCTCATAAAGGTACAGTTTCCATCCATTTCATACAAAAATTAGTTGTATTGAAAACATATACATCTGCATATGCTAGTGCTTTTGTAGTTAAAAAGGCTTAAGGGAGCAACATTCCTTTGGCAGGAAAATGAAAATCTCATAGGGCTTTTGATCTTCTGATTCTTTTAACTGTTGAGAGAAGAATTTAGGCTCATAATAGTGAAGTGAATGTCTGTCATTGTGGCAAAAGTGTACGTGCTCACACACATTCAGTCTGTGAAATTCAAATACAACAATGTTCTGGCTAGTTCTCAGTCACTGGAACAACTCAGTCTGCAGGAAAAATGCAGTTTATGGTGGGAGAGGGTAGAGGTTGCAATGTGGGTCTTGGCACTGCAAGCGATGACTGATAATGCTCATGGATAAGAAGTGCTGTTTACCTTGTTTACCAATTGTTTACCTTTGCTCCACAGGTTGCTAGCAGGGCCCTGGGAGTCCCCACCTCCAAAATTTACATCAGTGAGACCAGCACAAACACTGTCCCAAATACCTCCCCGACAGCCGCTTCAGTCAGCGCAGACATCAATGGAATGGCTGTCCATGTATGGAAGCTGAGTCATTTAAAGGAGTTGGTTACAAGGGAGGGCTCCAGGCCATGGAAAGTTGTCCTGTATTTATCTGTTGCTTAAGGAAAACAACCATCAGGAGGCAGTTCCAGTCTAAGGATGCCTTATAACGTTACCTGGTATAGCTACCAGTGGCATTAGATTGTGAATGACTGCATTTTTTCAAGTCATTCTAAACTCTCCTTCAGTCCTTTGGTAGTTCTAAAAGTAGAGTATTTGAGATTGCTCAAAATGAGCAGAACAAAGCATCCATTTAAATTGCCAGCTTCTAAGTAATTAATACAGCCTTACCTATAACAAATGTATTTTTCTGCATGTGTTAATTGCAAATGGTTTGAGAGCTGTGCTCCACAAGCCCTAGGGGTTGATCAGCTCAGAGCAAATGTTCTGCTGTAGCAATGGCATGGTCATGGCTGTCTGCCGTGGTGGAGTTACCAATGCATATATTTGTTGGGTAAATGATTTTTCCATTTCAAAAGAAGAATTTAGTACTGGCCATTCTCAGTTTAAAAGAAAAGGGGAAGTGAAACCTGCAAAGTAAAATCATCAGGTTGTTTTTAATCTCTGCACGGCTTATTTGAGTACGTTGAATTTTGGGAAGAAAGTTTTTGTTCTTTCAGTGTTAAAGAATCATCTTGTAAGCTATGCTGAGCTGTCCTGTACAGAGGTGGTACAGATAAAGTGAATGTATAAATGAGTAGACTTCTTATATTTTGTGTCATGGTCCAGAAAGTTCTGTGCTGAATTTGGGATTCCTTTCTGCTATCAGCACAGCAAATCTTCTTTAAAATCCTTTTCAGGCAACATTTCTTCCTATGTAGCAAGAGATCCATTTGTGAATTTTGTTCCTTTTTATGATTTGCCAAAGTCCTAAAGGCAATATTGATTTAAATAGAAGGTTCTTTGGAACTCTTAGAGGGCTCTTAGTACCATAAGCTGGCTATTCAAATCTGAAAATACTTCTTCTTGCTCTCTTTGTTTCTAGAACGCGTGTCTGACTATCTTAAAAAGACTTGAGCCAATCAAACAGTCTAATCCCAAAGGATCCTGGGAAGACTGGGTAAGCTGTTTGTATCTGTCATGAGACAAGTGGACATTGTCAGAGATTGTTTTAATTGGCAAACCATGTGTGCAGGTGTGTCCTCCAGGCCTTCTGCATCTTGCTAACATAGATTTGAGCAAAGACAGTGAAACACAAACCTGGCACAGATTTCCAAGTAAATAAAACTTACAAGAGGTCATCCCCAAGACATCAGTTATTACTTTAATCCTGAGATTTCTCCAAATTTTGGGGCCTGCCTACAACAAGCTTCATCAGACAGAAGTCTTGAGTGGTTATATATATCTTTGTAATCAGGCTACAGCCTTGGACAGAGGGAAACCTGATCTTTATTGAAGGGATTCTGTAGCAGGGACAGCTCTTGTTGAGCTGCCATTCAGCCCCTGTAGTGCTCCTTGTCTGAAATATCTCTGTCCCCTCAATGAGAAGTGATGGATGGGCTGTAAGTCTCTCTTCAGATCCAAGCTCTGCTCTTCATCCGAGGAGTTTTGTCTTTGTGAGTTGGAAATCCAGACAGAATTTCCCTCACTGAAGTCAAGATGACCTGTCAATTTAACCTTTGTCTCTGAGGCTAAAAGTCTAACCTGTAGCTGAGAGACAAACAAAAGCAGCTCTCATCCTCTGCCAGTGATTCAAGTTCTGCCCTTTGTAGCTGCTGACGGGGCTATTTGGGGAAGCAGCTGCAGTCATGATGTTTGGCAGTGCTGGTTTTGGGTAGTGTGACAGCTGTCTGTCACTGGACATTTTCTACTTGAGGCCTGCTGGAAATGTTTTTGTGCAGTTATTTTGAAGGGCCTGGTTGTACGTTTTACTGTTTTCAAACTCTTGTTCACATTGCCAGATTAAAACTGCCTACGAGAGCTGTGTCAGCCTGTCAGCCACGGGGTTTTATAGGTGAGTGAAGATTCACACTGTGGAGGCACTGACTCGATTGCATGGATTGCATCCAGGGAAATTCTGGGAGGATTTACAGCCCCCAGCCCCCTGTCACTGCTCTAAATTAAAGCTGCATTCCCTTTCCTACCTACAAGTGGTAAACTGAGGTGAACAGTCTCCTGGCTGGGGAGAATCAGCTGATGGAGCACAGCTCTGAGGACAAGTCAATCTGGAGTAGATCTGACTTCATCCCAGCTGACCTTGGTCTGAAGAAGCATAAATGAAATCAGAGCTTTGCCTGGGGCTCTGCTCTGTGTCAGCCTTGTGACCTAGTTTTGCACTAGAACCACCATGTGGGATAAGAGGGGACAAGGGTTGTCCTTGAGGAAAATCCTGTCTCTTGTGGCATGAGCAGATACCAGTGTTTCCAGTGTTGTTCTCCCACTTGAGACTCTTGCTGGACCCTGTGTAGTTCTGAAATGAGGCCCTTCTCTTAGTCAGCTTTACTGCTGGAGGAAAGCAGAGATCCATCATCTTTAAGGCAGAGGGGTTGACATTAATAAATGAACACAGCGTTGAGAACCTATTTAGGACTAAAATACACTATGTGTTAATTTCTTTTGCATCCCTGAAATGTATTTTTTCTCTTAACCAAGTGACTTGTCAGCATTTTAATAAACCAGTTTTGAAATAAAGTATAAGTAGCCAAAGTTTGCCATGAACTGCGCTTAAAATCAGTTCTAAGCTTAATAGAGTTTCTGCTTCAGCTTGACTATGTTCTGAAATTTAATGGCCATAAAGAAACGTTTAACTGCACTCTAAAAGCAAAGGATTGTCTACTGGATTGGTAGATAATAGTCATCACAAGCCCTGAGATTTATGGGCAAATAAAGATGGCTAAAACAGTTTGATAGTTTCAATCAAGTTTTGGAATACAGAGCAGATTTAGCAGATTTCTATTTATAGTTGTTTACACTTTTAATTTCTGCATGGGCTTGACAGAAGGAATGAAACAAAAGTGAATAAGGATTTTGATAAGTAGCAATGTAGTTGTATTTGGTTTTTTCCACTGAATGAAATGTAGTTTTGTTTCTCTTTGTATCAAGAATTCCTGACGTTGGCTACAACTTTGAAAAGAAGGAAGGGAAACCATTCTCCTACTTCAGTTATGGAGTTGCCTGCTCTGAGGTTGAGATAGATTGCCTGACAGGTGACCACAAGGTGAGGGGTCAGCAGTGAAACAGCTCTCTGTGTTTTGGTGAAGGGAACATTCATGGGGACTTAGAACAAATACTGGGTGTCAGCCCATTCCTGGCTCTGCCATTGGTCTGGTGTGGTGACCTTCGGCAAATTTCTTAACTCCTCTGTTCCACAGTGCAGCAATCTGTAAAGTGTAATAAAACAATAATTATCTACCCTGCAGGGATTTGGGGCTTAATGAATGATTGCAAAAGTTACTGGATTTGCTTGAGTAAGAGATAGAGCACTGTGTTGGCACAAAAGTACAGAAACATCCAGGAATTGAGTTAATCATTAAAAATAACACTTAAGACTTCTGGAAAGAAAGAAAGAAAAAAAAAAAGAAAAAAAAATTTAATCAGGATCTGACCTAGTTGGTTATGCTCAGCTACAGACCACTGATACCAGCATCTTGGAATTAATATTAACTGGGTCCATTGGACCTCTGGGGAAAACTGCAGTGAGTTCCTTTGAATTACTTTTGGGGTGAACTCAGATTAATAGTCAGTATGAGAAGCTCAGCTGAAATAAGATTATATGGGATAGTGTTTGGATACTCCTCCTCACATGAGACCATGGTGGACCAGTTCCAGAGATCCGTGCTGATTTACCCTTTATTCCTGTTTTTTAGAACATTCGCACAGACATTGTTATGGATGTTGGTACCAGTTTGAACCCAGCCATAGATATAGGACAGGTAAGTGAAAAGTATTGCTATTTCCATCATGTTAAAGCAATCACACTGCTCTCAGGATTTTCTATTTATTATCCCTCTCCAGGTTGTGCCTTTGCAAACACACCCTAAATTTAAATTTGGCACAGAATTACATAGGGAAGTATTCTGTCAGGGTTTGGAGATTTTTGGTTTGGATAGTAAGACTACAGGATACTGACCACTTACCACCCCATGGATGTTTTTCAAGCTAAATCCCACACTTGATATTTATACTCCGATCTGTCAATATTAAGTTTATCTAATTTAGTGAAAATTCTAGGGTGAGTTAGGGTGGCAGATTCTGTCCTCCAGCTGCTGCTGTGTAGAATTCTCAATAGGAAGTTGGACCAGTCACTTATCTTGCAAAGTCCTTGGGCAGGCACAAGATTACTTCAACATTTTGTGCAGTAATAATCACAATATCTCTTAGCAGATAAAGGTAATAAAACAGGGTTGTTTGACAGACCAAGAGATGAATTGTGAGACCTATGTTTATCTAGCCATCTTTGCTCACTGGCTAACTCTAGATGTTGATATGGTGTAACTCCAATGAAACTGCTGCAGGATTTGGGATGACAGGAGGGCATGAGTTGCAAAACTCTGCTATAGCTAAAATGAAATTTCCTTGAAAGCGACATTTTTTCTGAAAGAGTTTTTTTTGGAAGTGTCCAAGGGGAGAAAGAGATTTTCTGTCTTTGCAGCCTGTCGCTTTAGGTTGAGGAGTTGAAAGATGGGCTAAATGGAGCCTGTCAAAGGGGTCTTCAATTCCTGTGTCCTTCCATGAATTGCTGCAGAGGATCTGGGGGCACAGGAGAGACAGGCATGAGTGCAGGAATACAAGTACACAGAGATGAGTCAATGAATGCTTGTGCCAAATCTTTAGACTGCTCTGGCTGTCAGATATCTCAGTGGGCACAGAGAGCAGAGCTGCTTTGTGCAGGGTTGTTCAAGCACATCCTTCTCTCATAATCTTTTTTCTCCTAAAATTTACAGTAGAAAAAAATATGCAAAGAAGATTTTTAGTACTTAAATGGATATGGGAGTGTTTTTGCAGGTGTCTGTGCTGCTGACCTGATAATATGCAGCACTTAGGAAAGCATTTATACTGAAATAGAAAGCATAAAATAGTTTGTCTTTAGATGTTTCATCTTTAGTCCTTTAGTCTCCTTGTCCTTTGATATATCAGCAAGTTCAACTCATTCAGTGTTCACCTGCCTGGGAAGAAATCAATATTTTATCATTGATTTTATTTTCTTTTTCTGTTGCTTCATCAGAAAATTCCTGTCCTGCGTTTACAGAAAATCTGTTTGCGTGTATTTGTAAAATTGCTTCACCTGCCAGGGAAATGCAGCCACATTTATGTGGGAATGCAGGAATTGTGCAAAGATTGTACCCAGCAGAAGGGACAAGGGTTTAAAGATAAAAAGCAGGATCTGAGTCAGGTGGGGAGGGTTGAAAAGCCTGGTGGATGTCGTCACTCTTTGTCCTTGTGCAGGGAAGAACAACAACAGAGAGACTGTAACCTTGTTTGGATGTGTTTGTAGATAGAAGGAGCCTTCGTCCAGGGCATTGGGCTCTTCACCATGGAGGAGCTGCGTTACTCTCCTGAAGGGAACTTGTACACTCGAGGGCCTGGCATGTACAAAATCCCAGCATTTGGAGACATCCCAACAGAATTCTACGTGTCCCTTCTCCGTGACTGCCCCAATAGCAAGGCAGTTTACTCATCCAAGGTACGCCTGTGAGGCCTGTGGGCCTCTAACTGCCCCATAACTCTGGGAAGCTGAGTGGGATAAAGTCATGATCCTGTGTGTCTAAACAGTTCATCTCATCATGGTGTGGTTACTCTGAGGTCAGGATGCTTTTCTGTTTCTTATCAGAAATGTGTGTACTATCCTTTCTAGTTAGGAAGAACTGAAATAACCTGCACATTGCTGCCCTGATTGTCCATTAGACAGAACTGAAGTGGCTTTGCTGTGTGAGAAGGCTTGTGTTTTCTTCCTGTTTCTTCTTTAAATTGACTGAGGGTTGATTTAGCTCAGTCTTTCCTCACTCATCACACCTGGCACACTGGAGGCTGTTCTAGCATCATGTTTGCTCACTGAGCACATCTGGTGGACTGAGGTTCCCGTCTGGAAGGCAAAGCCTCACTCTTGGTTGTGCTCTGTCTAGGCTGTGGGAGAGCCACCTCTGTTCCTGTCTGCCTCAGTGTTTTATGCCATTAAAGATGCCATCTACTCAGCAAGGAAGGACTCTGGCCTGACGGAGGTGTTCAGGCTGGACAGCCCTGCCACCCCAGAGAGGATCCGCAATGCTTGTGTGGACATCTTCACCAAAATGGTAACAGCCCCTGCTCTCACACTGCTCCCTGGCCAGCCTGCCCACGGGGAGTGTGCCTGCAAGTCACAGGGCCTGAGGCTGGGATTAGGGCAGGATGGGGGGGCTCTGTCCCTGCTCCAGTAGATGGGTTTTGTTTCGTGGATGTTATCCTTCATTTAACATGCCATCATCTGAGAGCCAAACCCACAGCCCAGCACTGCTAGGGCTCCCACTGCAGAAAGGGCTGCTGTACAGTATCTCTGAAGTTCAGTCCATTCCATTCTCCAAGTGTTGTGCATGGAACAAAGGCACTGACTGCTTGTCCTGATGCTCCTGACTGTTGTCTCTCAGAGAATCATCACATATGGTGAGGGCCACGGTGTGGTTTAGTGGTGTCCCTCAGCAAGGGAGGGGGAGAAAAGTGTTCCTTCAAATACTCCCTTCTTCTGAACGTTACGGCCACAGGAGTCTCCTTAGAGCTGTGGACTTGATCTGAAGGAGTGCAGGAGTTATCCCTGTCACTGGCTTCTCATGGGCTGCTCTGTCATAGTGTTGTCACAGGGCTCTGTAGTAGTCGACCATCAGGCCTCCAACAGAAGTGCCATGAGACAGACATCTGTGTTTGGCAAAACTGGGATAGGAGCTCCTATCTTCACATGTACAAAGTCCCCCACCTGAAAAGCAGCATGGTGGGACATGCTGAACCCTGGACAGGACCCTCCTTTGTTGCTAATTCAAATATTTTTTTCTCTTTATAGTGCCCTTCTGCTGAGCCAGGGACCTTTAAGCCATGGTGTGTGCGTGTGTAGGAGGAAAGTTTGAGCAGCAAACTCTGCTGAAACTGAGCTTACACCAAAGGAACCATAAGGCAGTAGGACTACAATGGAGAAAAAAAAAACCCAACCTGTGTTCATGTGGCTCACCCACTGATTTACAGAGCTTTCACATTTAGTTGTCCAATCATTATTTTCTCTATGAGAGGGAATTGCTGCCAGATTATATCTGTGATGTAAATTCAAATGAAGAGTAAGTTGAAGGTGATGTTATCCAGGTGTAATTGAAAAATCTTACAGTTTTCATATAAAATTGCTGCAAGGATGCTTCTTACCAGCCAATGTGAAATAGCAGGGTGGTTGTTTCTTTTTGCTGCTGTGGGGAAAAGATGTATCACCTTGTAATGCTGTGCCAAGAAGGACTTATATGTGTTGAGCCCAGACATAGAGTCCTCTAGCTGAGATGGGGGAAGGTGTAAGAGGTGCTGAGGGCTGGACCCTGCTGTGTCCCTTTTGCACACAAAGCCAGCTATATCCTAGAGGGAGATGAGCAGGACTTTTGATGTTGGCTAATGAAGATGGTCTTACCTGTGTAACACAAGTGTTTCAGAGGAAAAGGCTGAAATGTGACCAATAACTGATTTACCCCAAGTTCAATGACTGTTGTTTTGTGTGCACCTGGGCTTTAATGAGATTTTAGTTCAAGTGCTACCTTGTCTTCTCTGATTAAAGATAAAAACTAAATATACCAAGAGTACTTCCAGCAAGATGCTGCTTTGTTTGACACAGACTTTTCCCATCCCATACCTCCACATCTCTCCCCATCCTTTAAATAGGAAAGAACATCAGAGACCTTGGAGTAACAGAGAAATTTGCTCATCGATGTTCCCAAGGCAATTTATACCAGCCTAAGCAAGGGGCACGAGGAGGTTGGGCACAGCTGGGGATTAGCTGGCTCTGGGTGCCCTCTAGGGTCAATCTCTTGCTGTCATGGCTTTGCCTGCTTTTCAAGAGAATTCTTAGTTTTGCTGAATGTAAGAGAATGGGTACATTTTGCTACAGGGACTGCTTGTCTAAAAAATGTGCTGGCTATGTGATGACCTGGTGTCATCTGGATTGAATATATTTTTCATGTTTGATTTACTGCTGGGCATCCCTCCTGACAGGTTTTGTCACTGTCAGATTCAACACTGGAGCACCATGTTATCTTTAGATGGTGTCAGCCACATACTGTGCCTGCTTATCATTTGCAAACTTTTATCTGTTTTTCTGGCCTACTGCTTTATAAAAATGTCCTTTTTCTCTTTTTGCACTCCCAGGGCCATCAAAAAAGTACGGTGCAAGAGGATATAACTCCTTATATAAAATTTTGCTCATGTACAAACCTCTTAAAATTGGTCTTCATCTTAGGACTGGACAATGTATGCTCAGTGTGAAATATTTTTTTAAGCACTCCGGGGTATATTGCTTGGAAAGGTGTAGATTTATTTCTCAACTCAAAATATTATGGATCTACCATCTAGAAGAAGGGAATTTGTATATGTGAGTTGCAGGAAGTATTTTGTGCCTGTTGGGCTTGCTATGTAATTGTTTTATTAATTGAAATATGATATTTGTGTTCCTTAAGGCCTGAGGTACTGGGCAAGAACACATTTTTGTTTTCTACTGGAAGTTGGTAATATGTAAAAAACCTCTTGGAGAAGAAAACATGATAATTCATGTGCAAGAACAGCTATTGGAGCCTGTGTATCCACATTCTTGGGTGGGATAGGGATGGATGCCAGGGAGGGATGCAAAATACTAAGTCTGTAAGGTAGATTGGTATCAGCTGTTTCTGTGAATTCCACCTCATGGGATTGCTGGACATGCTCATTCAGACCAGGATGAGAAGAAATACAAAGGTAATGTGTGTTAAAGCAGAGCATGGAGACACAGGCAGAGTGGGATATCAAGGAGCTCCCAGTGTCATCCCAGGGGAAAGCTGCCAGTGTTCACAATAGGCCTGCTGCCTGTGATGGTCCTGGGAGATGTTGGGATGTCACCAGCAGGATGAGTCAGTGCTCTTTCTCCCCCTGGTTTTGGAATTTTCGTCATTTCAGGATGGGTTTGTGAGTGTCTCGCGCAGTCGCAGTGACTGCCTGGTCAGGGGAAATTTTTTTTAATTAGATGTATCAAGTCTCTGTTTTGCTATTTGCTTTGTGAGTTAAGTGGAAGCGCATTTGCCAAGTTCTGTGTACATGCAGTGGTCAGAGCAGGCTGTTCAGAGCAGACCTGTGGAGCCAGTTTTGCTGCAGCATTAGTGAGCCACTCTTTCCCAGGCAGCAGCCCTGGCCCTCATGCCCAGCCCAGCTTGGGGCCCTCTTGATACCCTTGCCCAGCTGATGGAGAGAGGAAACACTTTCCTTTTGGGGTGCACTGGAATTGAATGTAAATTATATCAAACACCTGGGGAGGGCAATGGTATAAAATCAGGGTTGCAAAGTAATGACAGCAACTGATTGTGAGGGTGTAGGGAAAAGGGAAGCTTGGAGGCTAATAGGAATTTACAGAAAGATCATTGTACTACCTGCCTGTGCTGTGGGACTCTAAGGAACACGAAGCTGAGGTTTTGGTGTTACCTCTCAATGTCTGAACATTTCATACATTGCTTTCCCGCGGAACTAAGTGCCCAGCACCTTATCAAGGGACTGGGACCCACTGGGGAGGGCTGGCAGGAAGAGAAGATCCCTGACCTGAGGCAAAGCTGCACTACAAAGCTGTGGGGGAGCAGCTCTCCTGCCCTGAGTGCACAGCACTGTCCCCTGCCAGGTGCTGTGTTCCATCTCCTCACACCACATCTCACTGTGTGGGGTCTCGGCTCGCTGTCACTGGAGGGAAAGCTACTCATGAAGAGAAAAATGTTCCTTTTCTAGTACTTTCCAGTGAAATAGAGCATGGATGCAAGACTCTAATTTGATGGCATATAATTGGAAATCTGGTGCTTTTCTTCTTCCAGAAGTCTATCCTCAGAAGAGGAATTTATGCCATCTTGCTAGACTGTAAAGTACTGTGCACAATAATTGCACCTAAATAGTAATTAACACAGGTGGAAAGTTTGTGGGACTGTGAAAGGAACCCAGCTGATCTGATGTTTTAATGCTATTAATTGCATGGCCTTCTGTGAGAGAGGGAGGCCATGATTTTGGTAATTGTTTTAGGTCAGTTCTAATCAATAGTTTCACCAATATTCTTTAATGAGCGCTGTCAAATTGGTACCATGAATGTGTGTGGAATTCTCTGTGAATGTCACAACATTGCAAAATAAAGCTGCTAAATACTCTGGAAACAAGTATGCTATGGTCAGAGTCTGTCAGGGTTTGAAATCTAGACAACTCATCCTTGCTGTTTGTTTGACAAAGATGGACCCTTCCCAGGGGCTGAGTCAGATCAGCTCAGTGACCGAAGCGGGGAGAGGGCGGGTGATTGCTCCAGGCTGCCCAGCTGGATGAAGCCGTGAGCCAGCTGGAGAGACTGGGCTTCTGTCTGGCCATGCTGGCAGCCAAGTCCAAAAGAAAGCAGAGTCAGTCCTCGTGCTTCTCTGCCAGCAGGAGCTTGTAGTAGCCACGTCCTGTTTTCCACAGTGCTGCATTCTGATGCTTCTAGCCACCTCCACAGGGCCCACCAGTTGCTGACATAAGGTAGGAGGCAGTCTGTCTGGTGCTGTGGCTAGTACCTGGTCCACACTGTCACTGCCTTGTCCCAGGGCTAGTGCACCAAGCTGAGTGCTGGCCTTGGCCCATTGGAGTCAGCCCTGGAAGGAGGGGAGCCAAACTCAACACCTGTGACTGGAGCAAGTATTGGGTGCCATCCCCAGGGCCCACTTGAGCCCTCATGCATAGGAGATGAGGTTGTAAAACAGGAACAGTGCACACAGAACAGAAAAGACCAAATGCCCGGCCAGGCTTGACCCTCCCTGAGCATGAAAAGATTGGGAACATTGCCAGTGGTTACCCAGCAGGGAGTGCCATCCTGTGTCAGCCTCCAGGTGACATGCTCCTTTGGGAGCACTTCTTGTATCAGCGTGGGAAGATTTGTCATGAAGAAGCCATTGCCAAACCTCTTGGCCAAACACGGAGCCCAGAAAAGGAAATGTCAGTGTGGGCACAGCACATATGATGCTGCTGTGGCTTGCAGCAGGTCCAACCCACCCTACCCCAAAGTGCTGGGTAAGACCCATCGCAGTTCAGTTCAGTTCATGCAGTTTTCCAAGTCCCAGTGCCACAAGTTTCCCTAGTGCCTGCTCTTGTCGTGTTTAAACACAATCCAACCGCGTTGATGCCCCGTCCCTGGCAGTGGTCTCAGCTCTCTGACAAGTCTTTTGGACGGTGACACGGAAAACCTCACTGCAAGCAGCTGGGAAGCAAAGGCCTGTCAGGATCTTGAAGCACACTCCCTGAAACAGTTCCTCTGTGCAGGCTATTTCTCCCAGGTCTCCGCGGTGCTAGGGCGATCTGACAGGAAACTGCTAGAAAATGGGAAAGCAGCAAGGTCCAAGCGGTAGAAATGAGACAGCTGCTTCTTCTGGTGGGCAGACAGCTCGCTGAACATCTGCTCTGACAACCACCTGTAGGTCCACTGCACCTGGCTGTCGGTGAGCTCGGGGAGGAGGCTGCCCGCAAGCAGCCCAGCCCGGCGCAGCAGGTGGCCCAGCTCCTGCCTGAGGAAGCCAAACATCACCACGTAGTCATACTGGATGAGACAGGGCTGGCACAGGTTGACCAGTGGTTTCCAAGCCACTCTGCCGTTGCGCGTGCCACTGTCTAGGACTTCCTGGACGAAGCTGCTGAAGGATGGGCTGATGCTCATGCCTTGCAGGAATGTGGCGATCAGCCTGTGGAAAGGGTCCCTGACAAAGAGCACTTTGGTGTAAGACCCCAGCATGGCCTTTATCTCCGTCTGGTTGAACTCGCTCAGCCGCGTCTCCGTAGTGTGCAGCCGGCGGTAGGGGAGCGGCACTGGCAGCGTCACATTTCCCTCCTCCAGCTTCTCCAAAAGCTGATGCCATTCCTCCACCCCTGTTGATGGCACTTGGCAGTACAGGAGGTCCAGCTTGGTGTTCACCCTCAGACTTGGGAGCAGGGAGGCTCTCTTGTCCCGGCTGCTCGGCAGCGTGCTGACTTTGCCTGCTCGGCTGCAGAAAGCTCTCAGTCTCCTCTTCCTGAGCTGCTGGATGTGAAGGAAGGTGTCCAGTGTCAAAGTGAAGCCCTCCTCTGCCTTGTGGGCCAGGTCACCTGGAAAACAGCATTTGGAGATGGGGGTGAGGAAAGAACACAATGCCCCAAGTCAGACCCTGAGCACACAGTGCTGTTGTGGGCTTTTCTCCAGTTATACCAGTGTGGAAAGGATTCAGCGTGGACAAAGATGGGTAGGAGAGGGGAGAGCAGCCCTGTCTGGCAAAGAGCTTGGCTTTGCTGGGAAATGGGTTTTTGTCCCCATGAACATGTGAGATTATGGACACCCAGATCCCCCTTTCCCCAAATCACCATGCCTGAGGACTAATCTAAACCACAGATTTATTCCACAGGCCCAGTTCTCCATTAAATCATAATATTTGCTTTTAACTCCTTGCTTGCAACAGAACATCACAGAGGTGAGTTTACCAAAGATTCAAAAATATTTTGAGAGACCAGGCAGTAGTAAACTGCTTTGTAGCTACAAATATATGATGTCCTGCAAACCCTTTTGCATCTGTTAATAGGGTAACATCAGCTACCAAGTATATGTAAAAGTAAGGGATTATTCTTCATGGCTTGGGGTGATTTACGGACTCAAATGACATATTTTCTTGCATCACTCCCCTATGTAAATTTTTTCTCTTGTAGATAAAAAGGCAAAAGCAAATAAAAGGCAAAAAGCAAAGAGAAGTGAGACAACAACAAATCAAATATAAAAGGCAAAAGTGAATACAAAGACTCTGTGAGAGTGAGTTTAATTTCTCAAATTTCAGCTTTGCTTTTTTCTTTTTGTCTTCGTATTTTTGATGTGAAAAGGCCAGAGTGGGTTTGAATGTGGAAGACTAATGCCTGCCTTGTTAGTTTATTTTCTTTAGCAGCAGCACATCTGCCTCATCTGCTCAGTGCAGGCATCTGGCAGCCCTAGGGAGACAGTTTGATGGTTTGTTCTGGGTCCTCGAGAAGTTAAATATTTGGGGAGGCTCTTGTACAGAGCAGCACAGTTAAAAGCAGAGAAGCACAGTTAAAATTTGGCAGAGGACATCAGGAACACAGGAAGAAACACAGTGGTGCCTGAAGCTATCCCGAGCTGCTCTTTGACTCACCCAGCCCCAGAATGACAATGTCTGCAAAAATTTAGTGATGACTTTGCCCTGGAATGATGGGCACTGGAGGAGAAGGATGCATTTTTTTAGACAAGAAATGCAATAATCACCAATGCCCCTGCTCCCTCCCATCTTCCCAACAGCATTTCACCACAAAACAACAAAAGTTTTCCTAACAATGGTTTTGGGAGTTGCCTCCAGCAGCCTGACACCTGTTTTCCCCACCACACCTGAGATCAATGACCCCACTAAGGACATAAAGCTGCAGGGCCCCACAGCAAAGGCTTTCTCCACAAACACCCTGCCGAGGGCGTTTTCTGTCCTGTAGGCATTTGCCCACCTAGACCCTCTGGCAGAGGCTCCGGGGCACCTCCCCCGTGGCCCAGAACGGCTGCCGGACGTGCAGAACCGCCGTGGTGGCCAGGCCTTACCTCCGTGGCTGTGGGCCGGGGTCTGGAGCAGCAGCCTCCAGCTGAGGAAGGCGGCGATGGCCAGGGCGGCCGAGAGGCCGAGGCGGGGAAGAAAGCGCATTTCTGGGGCGTGCTGGGTGCCGAGTGCTGGTGAGCAGCTCGGGACCCGAGGGAAGGGTGTTGGGGAACCTCCTGTGTTTATTTTAACACACCCAGCCAGAGCTGGGTTAAAGTACTGTTTGGGCAGCAGCTCGGCTCGGGGCCGGGAAACGGCCTGAGGCACAGCAGGTGCCTCCCGGCTGCGCTTCCAGCGTGAGATTTTGAGGCAGAATCTGCCTTTTTATTCAGTGTCTGTGCCGTGCCAGATGACAGTGCAGTGAGGAACAGGCCTGCGTCCCCACTGCTCTGCAGGGTCCTGCAGAGCCACGGGGGAAAGATGTCCCTGGTCCCCTGAGAGACTCCCTGTTCTCCGCGGCTTTTGGGGAACAGTGCTGTGGGGAGCAGCCGGGACTGGGAATGGGGCTGAGCAAATAAGAGCTGGGCCTGCCGCTGTGGTGCTGGGGGTCTTTTAAGGTAGAGGCTGTGGCAGGGAAGGTGACAGGGCACAGCCGGTGCCATGCGGCAGGTCGATGCTGAGCCACGGACTGGAAGTGCTGAACGGCTGTTTGTGTCCTTTGGCTGTTTAAAATCTGTGACCGACCGTGCGATGGAAACCCACCTCCCGGGAACTCCTGAGGGCTGAGCCACGGGCGGATTTGCTCTCCTCCGGACCACGGTGGCTTTCCCAGCAGAGGGTGCTCTGCGCCCGAGCAAGGCCTGCCCTGCCCTGCCCACCGCTGCTGGAGGCGAGGGACGTGGGCTCTGCCCGCCCTTCCCCGCTGCGGCTGAGGGGATCGGCTTCCCAGCTGCCCTGGCCACGTTTGTGCCTTTTAAAGCCTTTCTACAGCGAGGAGGAGTTGTTTCCTCCAGGTCTTGGCTAGACCCTGCAACCTGCCCCCCAAATCTGGGAGAATCCCGGTACAGCCAGAGCTGGGGATGTTCGGGGGCGGGTGTGAATGGCCATAATTTGCTTATACGTTTCAGCAGGGACTGTCCCAACCACAGCCCCAGCGAGCCGAAGCGCAGCTGCAATGGGTAGGGAGAAATGCAGCTGATTTTTATTTTACAATCATAAAGTGAAAGCAAAGAGACGTTCTCTGTCTGAGGGGGCAGTAAGAAATAGTGGAAAACCCCCTTTGCTTTGCATTGCAAGGAAACAACTTCCCAAGTTACATCAGGGTTTCATCTCTCCTCTCTCTAACGTGTGTCTGCCATTTAAATGGTGATTTTTAAAATTTTCTTGTTCTTGCCCCCTGGGATTTTTTTTTTTTTTTTTTTTTTTTTTTTTGGTGCCAAAAAGTGGTCTCAAGTGTCTGTAGACACTGAAACTCAGTGCTGGGCTTCCCCTGTTTGCCTTCCATTCACTACTTAGCAACAGCCAGCAAGGCTGAGACAGCAGTTCTTGGACTGAAAGGCTTCCTGCTACACCCTTGTAGGGATCCAGCAGCCTTTTGGGGCACAGAGGCTGAGTCAGGTGTGGAAACGCATTCATATCCTACTATTTAATGCAATTGCACAAGGGAATTATTTGGGGAATTCATATGAAGCTTCTCGTAATTTAGGAAAACTCTCACTGCCATGAGTGTGAGAAAAAGCCATTCTCTTTTTCTGTACACCAGCAGTAGGATTGCCTGAATAAGGATTTCCAGTCTTTTTCCCACCAGTATCTTGAACAATGTTGCCTTGGGCTCCCTTTTTCTCCTCACAGGACACAAACACTTTGGAGATATTCTTATAGGTTAATAAACATCCTCCTCTTCGGCCTTCCCACATTCTTCCCACTTCCAAATTTTGCAAAGTATTGTCTTGTGTGACCATGACCCGCGGGCACTGATGTGATGGTTCCCCCCCTTGTTCCTCCTCATGCCTGCCTTGTGGGAATGTGAACTTTGCAAAGTGATGGCAAACACTGCCTCATTTGGTGAGGGATGTTTTCACAGTGCGAGGAAAGGAAGAGCAGAGAGGAAACCTTGTTATCCCTCTTCTTGTTTGGAAACTTGCATATGATATCTGTGTTTTGCCAGCAAATTTGGGCCCATCTCTCAGCAGAAATGTGGGAGCAGTTAGAAGAGGAACAAAGTTCCCTGCTCCCAGAGCATCATGTAACCTGGAAAGTCTCTGGTCTTTGGTAAGGATGGTCCTGAAAGCAGGGCTGCCAGGCTGCTGGCAGGGGATGCATTCCACTGAGTGGATGAGGATTCCTTGAAATCAACCCAAAAAGTCAAGGGTGGGAGCGGGTATTTGTGAATAAACTGGGGATTCTGCAAGTGGCCTCTTTTCCATCATATCTCCAGGTTCCCAGAGCTCTTCTCTGTGCCTGTGGAGAGCCTTGGCTGCCCAGCTTGTTTCGAGAGTAGGGCACACACCCCATCACCCACCCACAGGGCTATCTTACTCTCAGGGATGAGGTTTAGCACTTCAGTGCATGAGCTGGTGCCTATGTGTAAGCATCAGCTCCTTTAGTCTTATGGGCATTTCCATATTTGGCCAACTCAGCTGCTTTCTGGTGGGATTTGGGATTTTCTTCACTCTAGCTCCTGCCAGATGTGGGTGAGCCAATCTGCCCAGCACTCTGAGCCCATCTCCATCTCCTCCAGTGCTTGCATTCAGCGCTGCCACTGTTAGCAGTGGATTTGGGAGGTGGACATTTGTCCTTGTGCATTGGACAGGGAGCACCAGGCTGGCTTTGGGCAGGCAGGGAGAAGCCAAAGGCCACAGGGACTGCCCCACGCAGCAGCATCCTGGGACTGAGCAGCACTGGACCAGAAATAGTTACGAAATGTGGAAAGGAAGAGAAAGCAAGTTCCCATTGCACCCAAGGAGTGGAGCAGGTAGGACAATGTTTGGAGTGGTTGTACAACTCTGGCGCTTCCTGTTTTCCTGCGGGCAGGAGCTGTGATTGTCACTTCTTATTCAGCTCCTCATCCTGGGAGGAAGACCGTATCGGGCTGTCCAGGGGCAGCAGGATGTTTATGTGGCAGGCTGAGTCAAGGTGCTGCTTTTAATACACCCCAGAGCAGAGTCATTGGGGGAAACGTACATTTTCAATTTCTTTTTCCTTTTTTGAAAAGGCTCATGAACATCCAAAGTGCTTCGCAATTGCCATCGAGCTGTGTGGCCGAATGCCAGCGCTGAGTGTCATTGTTTTCTAAGGCTATTACACAAGGATTTTACAGGGTGCCATGAACTACTGGTAATTTAGGAAGGATTCGTCTAATTAGTGATGCTGTATTGAGAGGCTTTGCTTAATTACTCCGTAAGCTGTTAAACTTTGCATTGTCTCAGCCAGGCCCACATCAACCAGACCACCTAACAGTGATGGAGAGAGGATGAGGCAGCCATGCAGCCTCTGCCATGTGCCCAGCCAGAGGAGCCTTCTGTCCCTGGTTTATTAAGGATAAGGGCATTTTCCTGGAAGGGGGAACCAAAGGACTTAATGAGACTCAACATTTAAAAAAAATACAGGGATTGCAGCCATTATCTCTCTGCAGTAGCAGATGGGAATCCCATGGGAAAAAATACCCTGTGTCTGGATCTACGTATGCAGGGGAAGGATGCTCATGGGACCAGTGGCCATCACATCCATCCCATCACGTGCCATGAGACCAGCAGCCATCCATCCCATTGCCTCCATCCCATCACCTGCCATGGGACCAGCAGCCATCGCCTCTGTCCCAGCATCTCCTCACGGAGCTTTGTGGTGCCACCTGAACAGCACAGGATCTTTTACCACTGAGTGTTTCTTCAACCGTTTCTTCAACCAACCAACCAAAGACTTGCTTTGGGTCCCAAGCTCCTCCTGGCCTTCCTCTCTCTTTAGCGTTGCATGGGAGAAACCCAGAGTGCTCCCAGACAAACCAGGCAGTGCCCGTGCATGTGTGGTAATTTGGAAAATCTAGTCCTTCAGCTTTTTTTTCTCAATTATTTTTTAATGTGAATTTTATTTCATGCAGACAGTTCTGCTCTTTGCACTGTTCTTCCCTTTGGGACCCCAGTAAGAGAGGGATCCTGAAAGAGCCCTCAGGAACCACTTATCCACCCCACCAACCTGGGGACAAAGCCTCTGCTCAGCCCCCAGCTTCACAGAGATGGGAGAGTTTTTGCTTGGGTGGCCACAGTGGCATTGCTGGGGGCAGCACAGAGGAGACTGGGGTCTGAAACATCTCAAAATCTCCTGAAAAAGAGCTGCTGGTGGTGAAAAACAGGATGGTGGGAAGAAAACCTATGTTGTAAAACATGACTCGCTGGAACCAGACTTTGATCTCCTGCTGTGGTCCCTGATGGGAAGGGGCAGTGTGGACTGGGAGGAGATGGGCAAAGGAAGAGGGGATCTCCTGGGATTTGGGGCTGTGTCTCCCATGGGTCCTCTTTTCCTGAGCCACAACTTTCTCACTGCAAAATGGCTTCCCCAAGCTTCACACCTCATGCCTGCCCTGTTTTTGGGGGGCGAGAAGCACTTTTGCTTTGTTTACAGCAGCATTTCCCCCTTTTTGTGTCATTTTTTGTCCTGCTGCCTGATCAGGTGAGGAGAGCTCTCACCCGTGTCAATTGCTGAACATGGGGGAGTGGATTCTCAGGCAGCTTTTGACCCGGGGACTGGCTTTTGCTGATGCTCCTGAAAGCTGAACTTGTCTGAGGGTGCACCCAGACATCTGCCCACTGTTCCTGGCCTCTCCCAAGGGAGCGCTGCCCCATGACACTGCAGGCGATCACATTTTCTTGGTTGCTGGTTGTTTCCATTATTCATACACCAACTCTTTAAATATTCAGAGATCTCTTGACTGGTTTTTCAGTGGCTTGTGGAGGAGGAGGTGGCGGCATGGCTCGCTGGGGCCACCTCCACACCTGGTTTAGTAGGATGCTATTTCTGATGTTTTCGGGAACTCTGGAGCCTACGGCCCTGACTCCAGACCAGAAGTGGCAGGGGGAAAAGGGTTTAAGGTCTGTTTGTTTTACTTTTTTGTCCAGACAATGAGCCGGCAAATACTCCCAGGTTGTTTATATTTGGATAAGGCTGCTTGTGTCCTGTGAAAGGAAAATGACACATCTACTACTTCTCCTGGGGAGAGATGGTGTGGGACAAATGGACTCCTGGTGTGGCTGCCAGAAGCCTCTTGATGCCACTTCTGGGATGTGTGGGATGGCATTGGCACTGTGGTCCAGATGGGGAGGGCATGGCAGGGGCACAAATGCCTGGTTTTTCTCTGTTTGTGACATTACTTTGGGGCCAGATGAACAGGAAGGGCAGAGCTTGGTCCCCAGTGCCAGCCCCATGTTGCTGCCTCCTTCTCTCCAACTCGGATGTGGGGCTGTGGACACTGGGAAATAGCCTCATCATACTTCCCATCCAGGAAATTGTTTTTGGAGTCTGTGGGATGTGAACCACAAACTGAAATTCTGCTTTCCTGTGTTTTTCCCAGAAGCTCAGCCCCTCCTGGCAGGGCACTGCATGGGGGAAAGACACAAAGCATCGAGGTTTGGCTGCAGGGCTTTGGGCTGGCTGCCTCAGCTCCCACCACCCCTAACCAGGGCATCAGGTGCCTGACCCTACCAGGGACACCCAGCTGGTCGTGCCTGTGTCTCCCCATCTGTTCTGGCTCTCTCACACCTTCCTGCAATGAATGGGATTTAGCAGCTGCAAACAGGACTGACAGCAACACCCGGACAGAGCCAATGAGGATCAGTGTGCAGCCCCATCCTGGGACTGGCAGAGCCCCCTGCCTCAACACAAGCCTTGTCTGAGCACAGGTGAGCACAGGATTCATTTGGGGTACACCACACACAGCGTCCCCCTTGTCCTGAGGCCAGGTCTTATGGATTTTGGAGCCTCCTGCCACTGTCCAGCTGCAAGGAGCTGAGGGATGCTTTGCCCTCATCTCCTCTGTTCCAACCCTCTCCTGCAAACCAAATGTATACCTGAGGTATTTTCACAGGAGCTGAGCAGCCCATCATGGCAAGTCACAACATGAAGATTCCAAAAACTGCCCCATAACTGTTATGTTATGTTATGTTATTTGTTAAATCACTCACTTGCAGAAAGCACCACCTGCTTGTCTCATAGGGAGAGGTCAGGCAGCAGGAAGAACAAGTGAACTCGAGGCACTATGGCCCTGCAACAGGTCAGGGAAGAGGAATTTTCTTGGCTCACAGAGCCTTGGCAGCTCTGGGGTGGCTCTGCTGGCTTCACCCTGGGGCAGGTGCTGTGAGAAAGTGCCAGGAACTCACAGCTCCACTGCAATCTGTAACTCCAGCTGGGTTCTACACCCCCTTTCTTGATGTCAAAATTGGTCAGAATTTTTTTTTTCCTCAGGGTGATTTTTTACCTAGAAGTGAAGAAAAGAGAAACTTTTCTTCTTGGTTTTTTTTTCCCCAGAGCTTTTGGAAAAATTAAGAGGGGAAGTGGCTTTTCAAAGTTGGAAACTGCAGCCAAAACTTGCCTCCTCCTCCTCCAATTATTTTACTTCTATTAGTAAATCTTGCCTCTCTGTAAATTAGGCCTTTCTGCATTTATTTGCATTCTATGGAAATAACCAGTCCCCAGCCTCTCCTCTCTGATGTTTGTCTCCCCATACCTGCTGAGGTTCATTTGATTTAAATATTTCTAAACAGGCTGGAGACAAGAGAAGCAGCTTCTTGTCACCTGCAGCATCACATTTCCGCAGAACAAAAACATGATGTAATGAATGAAAAGGCCTGGAAACACTGAAAAAACACTTGAGAAGAAAAAATTTACAAATGAGCAAATCACCATCCTTTCATACATGGCCACAATTAAAGAAGCAGCAGATCTGGGAGTCGAGGCAGTTTTGTCTTGAAAGAGCCCAAAGGATTTCAGCTCTGCTTCCTAGTCCAGGGCTTAAAATGCAGCAGCTGTTGACAGTCATGGTCTGGTGCTCCACCTGCCCTGAGTGCTGAATTCAAAAGCAGGCAATGAAACTCTGAGCTGACAGGCCAGGAAAGCCATGAAATGGAGGACCAGGGACCTCTGTGCCTGAAGGAAAGACCCAGGAGAGGTGAACACGTCTTTCACCCCAGCAGCCTTCTGAGTCTTCGAGCCTTCATCTTCCCCTACACCTCCTTCCTGTGAATGCAAGGTGTGGGAACAAATGGCGTTTTGGGAGCTCTTTGGAAACAGATTTCAGATGCACTGTTGCTAACTCACCTAAGACCTGGAAGCAGGTGTGGCCTTTGGGAGTTTCTGACCCCAGCTGGTTGTTGTGCCCTGACTGAACATCCTTGGCTCATTCTCCTGATGAAGATGAAGAAGGGACAAAGATGAATGATGGAGAGGTGGCTCCCTTGGGTAAAACACACTCAGGGAGGCATCCACCACTTGCTTCAGCCTCTGAGGGAGGGCAGGCCAGCAGGGAGGAGGTGGGAAGGTTCTGTAGAATCCATGCCATGTGGATGTGACCCTTAGGGACATGGCTTAGTGGTGGCCTTAGCAGTGGCAGATTAATTGTTGGACTCAATGATCTTAGAGGTCTTTTTCAACATAGATGATTGAACAATACTTTCACCAGCTGCTGAGTGCTGGGATCAGTGTGGGAGTGGTGCCCCAGCCCAGGGGTTTTAACTGGAGCAGAGCACTGAAATACTCCTGAGACCTGGCTCTTGGGTACCCTGAGGCTTTTTTTGGAGTCTTGGCTGGTGGTTTGGTGTTGCCCCAGCACATTCCGACTCTCTTACTGCATCTCCAGCAGCCCCTTTGCAGAAGACCATGCTGGTGTCCCCGGAGAGCTGCCAGTGCCAGCTGCCTCTATAAATACCCCTGGTATAAATTCAGAGAGCTCCCTCCTTCGCAGGCTCACTCCTGCCTCTGACCACAGCGCTGTAGGGCACCGTGTGGAAGCTCACAGGCTGTAGAGCACAAGAGAAACAGCTCTTAATGCCTTGCTAGAAAGCTTACATTTCCCTTTTCCATTGATAATAAAAGTGATGCAGTGGTGGTTTTCTGGTACTTCAACATTTCCATTCCCTTGGTCTTATATAAGTCAAATATTTCAACTTTTGTACCAGGACAAATCATTTTTAGAAAGCCAACTAAGGCCTGTGTGCATGCCAAAGTGCTGTAGCTCCATGGCAATGAGCCTGGGAGCTGGGCTGAGATGTCCATGTGTGGGTCAGACCTGTGGTTGCACTTCCCCTGTTTCATGGAGGAGTCAGCATGAAGCTTCCCATGGCTGCAGAACACATCGCAGACAGCTCTTGCCCCCTGCCCTGGGCAATAGCAGCAGTGCTATTTCTCAGGGTGGCCTAAAGGGACATTTCTTTACTGGACTGTCCTTGCCCAGACCGATTTTCTGAATTTTTTCACATGGTGAGGTCAAGCCCCTGGGATCAGCCCCGTTGGATCCAAACCCGTGAGAGCAGGAGGGAAGCCTCTCCAGCCTGTGCCTCTCTGACAGCTCCCTGCAACATTGAAGGGTGTCTTGGGGATGGGCTGCAGCCAGAGCTGATTTCAGTCCTGACAGCCACATTTTTGACATCCACTGCCCCACTGAGAGAATCAAGATTTATTCTTAAAAGGAAAAAAACATGCACTTTTCCTCTTTGCAAGGAAAACTCTCACTCCCTTTGGCTCGCTTGCCAACAGGAACGGCTTGGTGGGGGTTGAGGGAAAGTTCTGCTCAGCACCAGGCAAATGCATGAATTCCTTTTCATGCTCCTCTTGGCACATCTCCTTTTAGCACTTGAGGACTTTTTCCCTGGTCACAGAGAAAAGCAGGGAAGGAGAAAATAAGAGCCGGTGGGCAGCAGAGCCCTTGCCAGTGCTCTTGCTTTCCTAGTGACCCTGGTGGCTTTGGAATAAGTTTTTGGTGTGTGAGTATCCCCCCCACGGCAGACATAGCTGAGAAGAGTGATGCCATTACAGGAGACTGGCAATTATTGGCATTCAGGCTCAAAACAGCCTGTCCTGAAATTGTGACACTCCTGTGTCCTGCAGAGCACAGGGAGAGGTGGGGAGCAGCCCCTTGAGGCAGGTCCACACGTGCTGCTCCTCCCTGAGGCTCCAGGGGCTCCAGGGGGAGCATGGGTGTGCTGGGGAATGTGGGAGCTGTGTCAGGGGGGAGTGGGAAGGGTGGGAGGAATGACTGTTCTGTGCTTATATTTATCTCCTGGTTGATGACCAGGCTCACAAAGCAGGATACGCCTCCCTGGAGCCCGGCAAACTGACAAAAATCTACCTGGGAAGGATGCAAACCCAAACCCCTCCTACTAAAAATATGCAGGCAAATAGAGATTTTCCAAAACAGAGTTCTGGAATGCTGAACTTGGTGGTGATTCATCGAAGGAGGGGGGCACTGCCGCTTTATTTTTTTCCCTGAAGTTCAGTAGGAACAATGTAAATCCCAAATGTTATCCAAGCTCAGCTGGGATAAATCCTGAATGTCACTGCCTCAGCTGGGCTGCTGTTCTTTGAAGTGCCCATCCATAACCCCATAGGCACAGGCTTCCCAAGAAGGCAGACCTGCTGCAAAAACAGGAATCCCTTATCGGGCAGCAGGAAATCCTATTTTTACATGAAGTTCAGAATAAAAATAAAAGGGAAATATATGCTCTGTGGGTGCAGGCTAAAATTAAACCTCGAGCTTCTCCTCTGATGGCTGGCTCCTGGTGCTCCCTGGATTGAGAACCTGACAGTGAACAAGAAGGATCTTGCTGTCCCTGGCTGCTCTCAGTGGGATCTGCTCTGCTGTGGGGCTTTTCTCCTCTCAGTGAGCTCTATGAGTGTGGCTTAAATCAATCACCTTGGATCCGTGCTGTGGCCAAGACCTGTGCCCTGGGCAAGCGGGAAGAGGTTCCTTTGCCTCTTCTTCCTGTGGCTCCTTAACATTTCTGAGTCAAATCCTTCAGTTTCTGACTGCTCTATGCCCAGCCCAGGCCTTTCTCTGACCAAAATTTCTGCATCCAGCTGGTACCACAAGATGTACTGATGCACCATGAGGGTCTGTCTTGACTGAGTTTCCAGCTTTGGGTCTGCTCCCCCACAGGGGATGAACTGGCACATCTGGTCAGGATTTGGACATTACTTTACAAAGTTCTCTGGGATCTGTAGTAATGAAACAAGCCCTCAGCCACAATCCCCAAACCTCTTCCTTTCCTGCAGTCCAACACTGAAAAGTGACTGCCAAAACCAGCGCTGTGGCTGTGTTCTCATTACCACTGTGATTTGTACAACAAATGCAGCCCATTTGGAGCCATGCTTTTGTTCTTCAACATCTCAGGCCTTTGCCAGTTGAAGCCACGCTCAGGGCTTTCCTCTGGGCTGCGCCAGCTTCACCAGCTCTGTGGCACAGGGTAGTGAGACAAATCCCACAGGGACAGTGAAGGTGGCCCTGATGGCACTTGGTCAGTATTTCTGTAAGGCAGCTCATTTCAGAGTTTCCTGTGTTAGACCTTGGACCAAAAGGCTTTTTGCTTGGCTTCCAAAGAGCTATTAAACTGGATCCAGAAAAGTCACTGGGTAAAATGAATCATGAGGTGCAGATCTCTTGGCTGACCACACTGACCTTTTATGTATGTATGTATGTATGTATGTATGTGTGTGTGTGTGTAGATATATATATATGTGTGTGTGTGTTCAACATACCTCCTGTCTGCTTTATTTTTTCTGCAATAAAGGTTCACTCAGAGCATTTGGCTGCAAAATAGATTGTAAAAGGTTTTTTGCTTGGAATAAGTATTTGAGGGCATTTTCAACCTCCATCAGGAAAGCAAATCCCAGTAAATATTGAGCAGAGCAGCCTGAGTTAGCCAGACTGCTGCAGGTGTTTTAGCAGGGTGTTGGCTTCTCAGGTGCATAGGAGTTTGAGAGCAGAATTACTTTCAGCTGAGCTGGTCTCCTCCTAATTAGTGAAATTACAGGAAGGTTTGAAAGGGTAGTTAGAGGATGGTGGTGTTGGGTCACTGCTGAGAGCCAGGCTGTGGAGGGGGAACGGCCCCTGGAGAACAGGTAGGAAAATTGGGGAAGGAGAGTGAATGAAGAGAAAGCATTTGGTGATGGTTTTGGATACTCTGGAATATTTGGGGCTACAGGGAGCTGCCTGGGTTGTCTCAGCTGTGGTGTCATTTCTAGAAGCTGGCTTTTTGGTTTTGGGAGAAGGTAGAGTTGCAGCATTCACCACTGCTCCTGTTTGTGGCTAGCCTGGACAGTTGCATGTCCTGAAGTTTAATGTTGCAGCATTGCAGGCTTTTCTTCTCATGTGCTGATAAGGGTATATGTGGAGAGGCCTTCTCAGCCTTGCCAGCTAATGTGGGCAAGCAGTTGAATTATTTTGGGCAGCCCTGTGTGTGAATGAGCGCGTGTGGCTTTCATGCAGTGGTGAGTGAATGTCTGAAAGCCCCCCAGAAATGCCCCCCAGAAATCTGTGATCTCTGCTGTTGTGTAAGTGCTTCCCACTTCTGCCGTTTACTGTAAGATGAAGTGATGACATCTGGCTTAAAGGGGAAGCGATGTGAAATGGTGCCCAGTCTGATTTGGAAGAAAACACCGGCTGCTCTTCCTCCACAGGGTGCAATCTAGTTTGACCTTCACCATGTAAAATTATCTTGCTGTAAAACATCACCTTGCTGTTTTGCCCCTTCGCAATCACCATAAAAACTGTCCTGGCTGCTCCAGTTATGGAGAAGCTGGGGGGCTCTAGCCTGGCCCTTGTCCTTCCTGGTGTTAGGGGCTACATACTAGAGGACAAATAGAGCATTTAAAGTTATTTTTATTTCATTTTCTGCAGTGGACTATATTTTCTATATTTTCTGGCTGTTCCTCTTTCAACAAAAGGTGATTTTGGGGGATTAAATGTTAAAATCCTGTGTGGTACTGTGGTGCTCCCAGGGGCTATCATGTATCCGTGTTTGATGTTGTATCAAGCCTGTGCAATGATTTTTCTCTTATTTCTGAAAAAGTGAGGCATGTGGGGCCAGTGAAAATAAAGGTACCTGTGAACACCTTTGGGCTGGGATGGGGAGCGGTATGTGAGTGAATCCTTTGCCTAAACCCTTTGGATAAGAGGCTTCCTGTGTAAGGACAACACCTACAGGGAAGGGGTAAAAGAGAGATATTCCTTTATGATACAGTCTGTTTGTCCCAGATATTGAACTTATGGTCTGACCCCAGAAGCTGGGAACAGCAGGTCCCGGAGGTGGCCTGAGGTAAGGAAAGGAGTGGGCTTCCCATGGAGGCCTCCAGGACCCCTGGGCTGCTACCAACACAGCGTGTCAGGAGAGCTCGCTGGGGACTTTGGGGTTTCAGGTGCAAACCTGTGTCTGAGGTCCCTCATCTGACATAGGGCAGGTTGGCCCTAAGCACAATGAGCTGCCCATCTGGTCACTCTCCTCAGGCATGCACAGGTGCCCAGAGGTGACAGGGGTCATGCCACCACAGTAAGAAGGGTAAATGCAGAGCTTGTGTCCTCGGAGATTTTGGGGATTTTTTTTTTGCCTGTGATACAAACTGTGAGTGTTACCAGAGTGCAAAATGCAGAGCTTGAGAGATGAGAGTGCAGGGCAAGACTAAAGGTGGGCCCCAAGGCCAGTCCATCATCCTGAGGCAGGGAAGGACTCCATGTGCTTCACCTGCTGTCTCAGCTGGTGCACTTGAGTTTCTTGAACCAGGTGCCCATTTCACATTCAGCAAAAGAGAACAAATTTTGCAACACAATATGTTTAGGGGAGGAGGGGGGAAAAAAAGATCTGTCAGTCCTTCCTTTCTGAGATGTTTTGAGAGTCAAATTTTTATCAGAGGGAAAAAAAAACCCAACCCAAGACTCAAAACAGGAAACTCTTATCAGCTTGCCAGGAAGCTCTATTGCTTTGTGGAAGTGTTACCCTACGGTCATTGCTACTTTCAGTAGCTGTTTGTGAGTAATTTATGGCTTTAAGATGGGCGTCAATCTTCCATGCCAGCAGGGGAGAGGCCCTGAAGCTGGAAGGAGTAGTGGTAGGAATAGAGGGTGGAGGGGAAATACCAAGGAACAGGATTTGTATTATCTCACTACATATATTTACAACGATAAGATTTTCATTGTCTTCTATGGTAAATTATGATCCTGTTTTTGTTCTGTATTTGGATCAGGAAAAAGCAAACCTGTGTCTTCAAAAAATGCACAGGCTTAGTGTTCAGTGACTGTTATTCAGCAGAAGTAATCGAGGGACTTGGAATAATACGTAATTCTTGGCAGGGGAATTTCTAAATTATTGCCTTATGGAGTTCTGTGTGCTTGAATTCTAAATGTGTGCAGGTGTCTTTGTGTAAATCATATAAAAAATTATCTAAAACCTATTAAAACCTGTCAGAGGGAGTTGTTTGGTTCTCTTCTGTGTCCCAATTTTGGTGTGCCCATCTCCAACACAGAGCACTTGTTCATGTCCAGAATAATTTCTTTAAAAACAGTGTTCCTGCGAAGTGTCTTTGGATTTAAAAATAAGAAAACAGTGTTATGCAATGTGTATTAAGATGTATCTGAAACTTCTGTGTGTATGCACTTTATGTCGAAAAATCAGGAGCTCATATCCCAAACCTGACAGGGTAGTTGTGTTGAACAGTTCTGGCTACTGGCCCAGTGTTTCTTTTTATTTTGCCTTTTTGTGCCCTGGTGTGTCTGTTCTAGTGCATTATGGATTGCTGTCACTCCTGTAGTCACCCAACACAATGGGCATCTTTCCACCAGAGGCATTTTGCGTCCCCCAAGCTCTATGGAGCAGGCATGATGTGCAGAAGGAAGTGCAATGCTGCTGCCAGGTTATCGTGTTTGTCACATTGGCTGCTGACTAAAGTGCTTGTTTATCTCTTAGTTTGTGCTGGCAAATCTATTTTGCTTAAAAATAAGCATTAAACTTTTGTCTGAAAAGCTGGGCTTCTGGGCTGTGAAGAGAAAAGATGATTTCTGAGTTCATAACCCATGACCAAATTCTTAAAGGCATTTTGGCAGCAGGGCTGTGCAGAGGAGCTGGGATATGTCCTGGATAAGTTCACTGTGCACCACCAGTGATGCTGAGCTCATTTCCATGGGCTCTGGCCTTGCATTTAGAAACACATCACAGTGTGACCAGGCTTTGGGAATATGGGGACTGATGCTTTTTTGGGGGAGCAATGCATTCCTTGGTGTGTCTTGGGCTGCCTTGTGGCTGGAGGAGTCCCTGTGAAACCAATATCAGGGAGGTGAATCATCATCTGTGCTTCCATCTCATCACAGTGAGCACACTTGGAAACCTGGCTGTGCCCATTGGCTTTTGGGCTGACATCCCTCTCTTAAAACAGATCTTTTAAATACAAAGATTCACCCTTTTTTTTTTTTTTTTTTCACCCTCCAGTTTTTAAATTATGGCCTTAAATGAAGAGCACTGTGTCCCACTCTTCTGGGAAATGAGGTTGTTCCATGATTGCTTGAAGTCTTTGGCCAAGCATTGTTGATACACAAAAGTACAGCATCTTGACTGCAGCGGTGTGTGAACCCATTTTTCTCCTTTATTATGCACTTATCTTTCTAATAGGGCTTTGGAAAACATTTCTCTAAAACCCAGAAACCAGTGGCCTTTCTTACTCATTGGACTGCATTCAGTGTTTGCACTAGCACTTCATTAGGAAGTAAATAGCTATTTGCTGTGGCTGTAAAAAATCACTCTTCCTCTCCTTGTACCTTATCTCCTCTTCCTGGACAAAAGTCAAGAGCCTCTTTCCCCTGCCTCTTCCCTCTTGGATGTACAATTGAATACAAATGATCCAAGGAGTATGATATGCCAGGTATTTTGCACACTCATCTCTGGGGAGCTGATAACAGCAGCCCATCTCTCTGGAAACAGCCTCTTGGCTGCTCACTCCTGCTGGAGTCAGCAGCTTCTTGCAGGGCCAGGAGGTGCTCGCCTCCCTCGTCCTTCCAGCGAAGGTCTTTGGAGCAGGCAATGAGGTTGCATCTGATGCCTTGAGGTGTATAATAAATAATTAATGCTGTAAGCTCACTGACACATTTGGTGGCAGAATTGCAAACCTCCAACCAGCATGGTAGGGTCCTTGAAAGGCATTTCCTTAGCTAGAGCAGGCAAAATGGGCTGCTTCTGACCAGCTCTGGAGATGGTGGGAAGCCAGGTGGGAAGATGGTCTGAAGTTCCTCTTTTCCCAGGGGGTCTCCCAGTGGCCCAGGTGAGCCCACCAGCCCTGTATTGTCCCAACCTTGGCAGCCTTTCCATGTAAATCACAACTCTGACATTCACATGGCAGTGAGAAGCTGGCCGAGTAAATTCCCTTCGGGGACAAGGGAAAGGGCTGGAGCCGGCGCGTGCCTCTTGGGCTGTAACGATGGCCCGTGCTCTCGGCAGGACTGCGCCAGCTTTTGTTCCCCTCTGTCCTCCTGAAAGGAAGCGGTGAAAGGCAGCCAGGCCGCCTTTATTTCTGTGAAATGGAGTGAGATGAGTGAGGCGACCCATCGGAAGCCGATCGTTAGAAGTATTAGTGACCTTAAGTGATCTCTCCGGGGCTGGGAGAGGAGCACGCAGAAAGGACATCGTGTCCTCGTTTGTCATGTTAGCAGTTTATCGTCCATGCTCTGCAGGGCTCATTTGTCTCCCTTGAGAAGGAGACATCCATGTTTCCTGCTGTGGGAGAGCAGCTTCTCCAGAAGGGTTGGACAGGCCCTCCACAGAGGCACGGCCTGGTTTCAACAAGCTCTAGTTGCATCAGCCTGCCCTGGCTGTATGGACACGGCACCTTGGCCAACTTCTAGCAGGTTTCTCATGTTTTCCAGTCCCACCTCTCAACCCTTGGGGCCCTCTTTGTGCCTTTGTCAGCTTCTGCTGAGGGCTGTGCTGGGAAGTCACCTCCACCGTGTTGCTGGGACCTTGCATGAACTGACTTTTCCCAGAGGCTACAGAATAAGGAACAACACTCTTGCTTGTCTAGGAAGGCTTTTGGGGTGTCATCATAAGCACTTTTCTTCCCCCCTCCTACAGTGCAGGTTGGATGAAGATTTGTACTTCCTCAAAGCCCTTGTGGGAGAGGAAGGACAGAGAGTGGCCTTGAGAAGCAGAATGTCTGAGAAAAGCCACAACCAAAGCCCAAGACGGCTCCTTCCAGGTTCTCAAGAGAGATGTGAAACTGCCCTTGTGTCTGTACTGAAATGCTACCAAGCCTGAGATGATGTGGTGCTTCTGGGGTTTGACTCAGCTGTGTGGAGGATGGAGGGGGAGGAAAAAGCTGTTCAAGCCTAAGCTTTGCCACTTCATAGGCAGCATGTGGTCTCTTTTCTCTGCTGTTCTGCTGAGCACTGTGCTTGAAGCTTGGCAGAGTCCTTGCTCCTCACAGATATGGGGAACACAGGCTGGGAAAATACTGCAGGGAAAAGGGCTGGAGCAATTCAATCAGCAGAGCTTAAAGGAAAGCATTACTGCCATACCTCGCTGCCTCATCAGTCTCCATTCCTGTGAAGTGTTTACAGGGGGGAAAGAACCCCAAGCCCCTGCAAAAACCCCACCACCATAAAGGTCACATGGTTGCACCAACAGCTGTGGGACTGTCAGATCCATGGACTATGGTTGGGTTGCTGTGGGCCTGGGTGTTTGAGGCTTGTCCCTTGTGTTGCACAGCATTGCTGTAGGTGATGGCTGCAGCTGGTAAGGCAGAGTACTTGTCTAGAGAGCTGATTGCTGGGTATGCCACGTACTACTGCCTGCCTTGGGCTGAAGCAGGTTTGAACCAGGCCTTAAAAACCAGGTCCCAACGTGTCATCAGTAGTTTGAACCACAGGGGTTTTTTGATTAATGCTTTTTGATTAAAACACATGTGAAATTTGGGGTTGCAATCAGTACTTGCATGACTTTTTTGGTAAAGATCTCTGCTCCTGCACATGCGAGACATCTCTGGGCAGTAAAACTTTTCTCTTAATTGTTCTCCCAGTCACTGGATTTTCTATTGCCCCTGAGCCGCCTATAAAGCTCTAGACTAGCATTAAATAGCAACCAGTAGATCACCTCCTTTCCCCTTCCAAGACTCCTAATTTCAGGAGGAAGAGTGAAGCCTTGCTTAGCTGAAAAGGAAGAGGAGCTTTAGGTGTGCTTTACTGTTTTATGTTGGTGGCTGCTGCTGGGACCTGGGAAAAATGCCACCAGTTCTTTTTATAGTTTAGTTTGCAAGCTGTAATTTCTTGGCAGAGATGATCATTGGTCTGCTTTTATCCCTTTGGCATGATGAGTCATCAAAGATGATGTTAATTAGAGAACTAATCTCCCTTGGTGGCAAATGGTGCAAGTTCTCTAGTTTGCCAAGGGTTTGTTCCATGCTAGAACTGGACTGAGGGTTGCTGGTTAGTTGGTATGGAAGCTTAAGGTGCTTATCACCTTTCTGTGCATGCAGAATTGGAATTCCCAATGGGGCAGATGAAGGAACTCTACTGAGGGACTGGATATTGGAATTCTAACTGGGGAACCATTCTGCTTCTGAAAACTTAACATATATGTGAGCTGCCAGCTTGGACTGCAGCTACACTGCAATTCTGATACAACTGGAGAAGCCTGTGCTGTGGGACATGGAAGCTCTAAAGATGGTAGGATGCAAGGAATTCCTCCTAGTCTGTTGTGAATGGCTTAAATGTGGTAGGCAGACAGGCAGCAAACTCTTCATTTTGATACATTTCCACTGTCCTTAGGAAAAACGCTGCTGAAACTCTGCCTTGAAAACTCATGGCTGAAGGAGGTCAGGAAATGGCCGGAGAGCTTTCCCTGGGAGCTGTGCTTCCTACGGGCCTCTGCGCTGCCATCACCTTACAAGGAGCTTCTGTGATCCTCCTCTTGCTGATAAATGTGCGGGGTGGTGGGTGAAAGCTGTCCAGAGAGAGCTGGCGTTTGCTCGCAGGGAGCTTGTGTGGCGTAAGGAGAGGAATTCCACGCACACGCCCTTTATTTGCGCAACGGCCCGGGCAAGGAGAGCCATCTAATCCAAGGCCTATAAATATCTCCCACGTTCCCTCTTCTGCAGGCATTAGCAGAGGCCTCGCTGACGGCTGTTTACAGGACATGTAAGCAGCTGGAGAGGAGCCCATTTTAAACCTAGCAACTCGTGCAGTGTTTGACAGTGAAGGGCTCAGTGGAACGGGCACGCCGTGGAGGACGTGTGCTGTACTCAGCGGGGATTTCTCTCCCTTCAGGCAGGGAGGAATTGTTTCAAAGGCTGGCTTTAAATACTGGATTTGTTACTCTATTAGCAGTGCCTAGAGGAGCTGGAAAGCCACACAGCAATTGACTCGCCTGCACTAGCCTTGAACTTCTTAGCATGTGGAGATTCCAAACTAAGCCTTGTTTTTCCCCCACTCTTGGACAGGCTAGGAAGAGGAGGGAAAGGCACATAAGCACAAGGAAGGAAAGGGAAAGACCAGAACATAATAGATGCTATGCTATGTTATGAAAACTCCACAAAAATAACTTGCATGTTACCAGTCAAGCTGCTCCTCTGGAGTAATTCAGCGCTGTTCTCCCCAAGTGTTCCCACCCATCTGTCAGGATGTGAAGGACTTGAGGACTTCTGCATCTAGGAAGGGCTTAAAGAGTTTATCGTGTTCCCTGATTTACCAAACTCTGAATGTGGAGCCACAGCTTCTCTCTATAACAAAAGAAATATGAGATAAACAATAGCAGAGGTGGAAACTATCAATGATGTAAGAGGTGTAGTGTGATCTTCTAAAGGAGCTTGTCTGTGGTTCCAGATGTGCTTGTAGGAACACTCTCCCTCTCTCTCTAAGGTCAAACAACCCATAACTTTTGCTTATGAACCAAAGGCTGCTGTCATATGGACAAAACATTAAGGTATAATAAGGACAGCAACTTAAAAGAACTGTTTCCAGACTTAAATCTGAATTTCATTGTTGTATGAAGCTTGTGTTGGAACTTAAGGTGATGGAAAAACTGATTCTAACCTTTTCTGTTTGATTAAAAATCCCTCTGAACTTCAGCATGCTGGCTAAATTCCAGCTCCCAGAGGTAATTGCCTTTTGCTAAGCTACTCACCTCCTGTGAAACCTTATTCAGGGAACTTAGTATAATTATTATCCTTCCCTTCAAATAAATGCCTGTATAACCATTTATTTGAGTAGTTGATCTAATCTGCCTGTCATGCTCCAGAGTAGAGAGAATTTCATTTTCAAAAAACTCATATATTAGCCCATGTAGTATGTAGGTACAGATGTTTCTGCTCTAGATCCTTTCCAGAGAGAAGACCAAATGCAGCTCCTACTTAGAGGAGTAAAAAAAAAAAACAAAAAAAAGACCTTTTTATTTTTCTGACCTTGTGAAAGCTCTTCTGTGTGAGGATGGGTAGAGAAGGACATGACAGGATCAGAGAAGTGAGTGGTAGTGGTATGTTCACATGATAAAATCCCCCAGCCACAGGCAGAGCAAATGAATCGGTTCCTCTGTATAACCTCCTGGGGAAATCTTGTTCGGTAATTGAGAACTGCTCTTGGAAAAAGGAAGCACTGTTGGACGCAGATAACTGCCTTTGGAGTGTGGCTCTGTGAACTGGCAGGAACATGCACTGGCTGGAGGCCTGCGTGCAGTGCCTGGAGTCCTGGTGGGCTTGGGAAATCACATCCTTCCACAGATGTGGGAAACAATACAGGTGGCTGGGATTGCCCAGGGAGTTGTAACTCGAAAGGGAAAAGGCAAAAAAAATGGGGATTTGTGCATTTGCGGCTGCTGTCTGGGAAGGGGATGGAGAAATACATGCATCTTCTCATGGCCATAGTGGAGAGACAGGATTCCATGTATTTTTATATAGAGAACGTCAGAGTGTTTAAGGTTTGATGTTGGTTTTTGGTGTTTTAGTGGGATTTTGTTTGTTTGTTGTTGTTTTTTTTTTTTTTTAATTTCCTGAAGAGCCTAGCAAAAGTTAAATGTGCTGGATAAAGTTATCTGATTAAAGAGGACTACTCCTAACCTGCCTCTCTGGAAACACAGCCTCCCTGGCAGTTTTGCCCTCTGTAGCAGGGTTGCTTTGTCTCCCGCCCTGCGGGCAGACCCCGGTGCAGTCCTATTAAGTAAGGTGTGTTTGCCGGCGGAGCGCTGGTGGTGTTTTTTCCTGTCTCCCCGCCGCGAGTGGGGCAGCTGCGCTCTGACAGTGCCGAGCGGCTCCTGAGGGCTGCTGAAAGCCAAGCCCAGCCGGCAGCGCTGCGGCGGCGCCTCGCGCACTGGACCTGTGCGGGCAGAGCTCTCTGTGCCGCGGTCCCGCTGGCCCTTCTGGGTGAATCCTGCCGGAACACCCTGCAGAGGCTGGCACAGGGACCAGAGGAGCACCGTGTGCGGAGCACGCAGGAGCTGTGGAATGTGCTGGCATACCGCAGCCACGGTGTGGGGGTAACTGCTGCTACCAGCAACACAGGAAATGTTTCCTGTGTAACAGTGAGCCCTTCTTTGAGATTAGTCCGAAGCACAGCTGCAGTCAGGCACTGATAACTAACCTGCTACCGACAACAACAGGCCAGTGGTTTGGCTTGTGAGCTCGTATGCACGATCAATCAGCACAAATGTGCCCTGAAAGCCGTTTGATTGCTGTTACAATGAATTTTTGCCTACCTGAGCACCTTGCTGGAGTGTACAGGGAAGAAAAAACACTAGACCTCACCTTCTCCCATCCCCTTTGAGAGAACCAGTCATGTTCTGCTTTTTAAGGAGTTAAATTTCAGCATGACGTGATTGGCACAAGCAATGTGCTGTATGAGTGGCCATCAGACAGTTGTGCCCACACAGAGGCAGGGTTGATTCCCAGTGTTCAGCTCAGCCTCATTTGGAGTCTGATGGATGCAAATTTCTCAGGAAGACCTGGACAGCCTTAGCAGATGTGTACTGTGATGACAATTAAACTGGGGGTTACTGGGCAGCTGAACTGGAGTGACACAGTTTGCTGGCTTTTCCCTCAATTTGCATTTATTGCTTTTGCTCTCCACGCTATGATTTCCTCTCACCCCTCTCTCACCCTGTACAGATGCTAAAGGGAAACTCTGCCAACTACTACAGCTCACACTCTCTCAAGTGCTTCCCCAGGACTATCCTAACTGCTCTCCCTGTCTTACTCCATGCCTCTCACTGTCTCACTCTGGGGATAGCGATCACTGTCACAAACATCTACAGAAAAGAAAGAATGAAGACAGAAGTAGAATTAGTAAGATTTAAGGCTGAGGTTTTTTACATCCATTCCAGATCTTGATAAATTTGTAGCATTCTCATCTGTAACTGGCAGGAAGGAACTCCTTCAATATATTATTTTTTCTACTGAAATATGGTTGTTACCTCTCCCTACATTGAACGAGGTGAATCATGGGTACAGTTCCTCTTTGGCAAGTATGGAGGTTGTGATAAGACTGCCAAGAGAGAAAGATGTTGCAGATGTCAACCAGTCATTCAGCAGTGCACACCCGAGTCCAGCTGGGCTGATCTGTACATGCACATTTGGGAATGTGCTTAAGGATAATCTCCTCTCTTTGTTGCACTTAGAAATAAGCTTATTTTTTTTCTTTTCAGCTGCATTTCATTTTGCTATATAAAGAAGTAGACAGATCTGGCCTTTCTTTTTTAATAATGTCTTAGGACCAGGGTACAAAAAAGGTTAATGCATTAATTTTTAAGACAAGTGATAAATGTACTGCAATAAGCACATCCTACATACACAGAATATATTTCTCTATATAATATGAACACAAGAGATATAAAATAAGTTATACTTATCTTGGTTTTTCATCACAGTAGGAGCTCAGCTTATATAAAGTGACAACAGGATTGGAACAACACACTGCTCCAACGAACAACAAAAACCAGAAGAGTGCGCGCGCACGCGTGTGTTTGCAATGAAGTAGGAAATCGAGGGATTTCTGCTAAAATCGGGTCTTGAAAACAAAAATTCCATAGAGCATGAAAGAAGTGGGGAAGGTCTCTTGGCTCAGGGTAGAAGTTCTGGAGGGGATCGAGTGTTACTGTGTGGTGAGGACAGTGTGTGAAGGCTGACATCTTGGCTAGGTTTGTGGAGGCAGAGCAGAGCAAGCTCTGCCCAGTGCCCCTCTGTGTTCTGCCCTTGTGATGCATCCACCTGACAGTGCGGGGTTTGTATCTGTACAGTGAGAATGGGGCCTCGTAGCTTTCACTGTGCACGATGAGAGCAAACACGTCACTTCACAGCAATCACAGACACCACCACTGTTCAAAGAGCAAACACTACCCACAGCCTGTGGAATGTTGGGTGAGCCTGGAAGCGGTGTTCCTCCCTTCCAACCCACCTGATGTCCACCTCCAGGGCCCCCTCCCTCTGTTTCCCTTGGAGGGTGGTTCTCTTGGCTGTGCCTGCAGAACAAAACTCCCCTGGGGACTGAATGGGAGGTAGCGATGGTTGGGAACTCTGAGTCCTGTCCCACAGTGAACAATGAGGAACTCCAGCTGCCCAGTTCAGAGCTTTCAGATTTTATTGATGTATTTTTCTTTAAGGACAGGGGAACGTTTGTAAAACTTGTATCTTAACGGTGAATCAAGGTTCCTAAAGTTGTTAACTCTGGGGTTTAGTATCTAGTATTTGAGTGTGGGCTTATGTTAATTAGGAAATGCTCTTTATTTTGGCCAATAGCTTGAAGACCTTGTGGTTTCTCTTGTCTCCTGAATTTTGCAAGACCCATTAAAAGGCAGAAGGTGCAGCCAAAGCTCAGGAGCGATAGTGGCAGTTAGCAGATTTCTATTAGTGCCTATTCCACTCTCCAAAAATGCAGCCCACTTCAGGTTTTCTTCTACTCTTGCTTAACAGAGTCTCCTAGTTTGCAACATCCTTTCTTTACCTTCATATTTACAGACTACACATTAGAAAGCAGGGACAGTACACTGGAAGAGTTAATTGCATATCATGAAGGATTGGACTTTTTTGTTCTGCTTTAGATTTTGTTGTTCATACAGCAAAGTAGGTACAAATCCAAACGTGATCTCACATCTAAAGGTATAATTTAAGTAAACATGTTTTTCTAGATCTTTTATTTTCCCCTTCCCTTCTCCCTCTCCCCTGTAACCTTCCTTTCACTCTGTTATTTTCCTTTTGGATGGAGGGAGGAGATGGGAAGGGAGCTCATTTGGCAGCTCATGACCCTCCAACTTGACTTTAATGAGATGATTCGCCAAGGCAAACTCCTCATCATCCAGCATGCCATCTTTGTCGATGTCAGCCAGTTTCCAGATCTTGCCCAGCACGGTGTTGGGCAGCTTAGACCTTACCATCTCCTTCTTGGCATTGGCACCAGTTATTTTACCGTCGACCGGCGAGAGTGTGTAGAAGATCTCGTCGTACATGGGCTTGTCCCTGGCCACCACCCACTCGGCGTCATCGATCCCTTCTCCGGCACCTTCTCCGTAGCCGTGGCCAAAGGGACCGTGCAAGGTGCCCTCGAAGGCTCCTCCCTTCACCATCTGGGTTGGCCGCTGGGACTCTTCCTGGCGGACAAGCACCATGAGCTGGGCGATGTCGTTGGCCAGCATGTCTTCCACGGTCTCCAGCAGCTTGCTCTTCAGAGGCTGGAACTTGCTAAAATCCTGGGCTTGCAACTGATCCTTAAAATGGGACAACACAGCAAGAGGTGAGCAACATGGCCGTGTATGGTGGAGTAATGGTGTACAGTGGGATGCCTGCCTGCTACTTGGCTCACAAAGCTCTGCTACTGCAGAGGAGTGGGGAGTTTGGCATTCCTTCCTCTGACAGCCCTGCTTTCAGCATGGGATGGGGTCTCCCTGGCTGGCCTTGCTCTTACTTTAATCCTCTCTTAAGTCCTACAGAAAATGACTGAATAGTTCAAGGCAAACTGGTTGTGTGCTCTTGCTACACCCTCCAGCCAGTGCTCTACATTCCCTGCCCCTTCTGCACTCTGGGAAGGAGATGCCACCTGGCAAAAGACCATTGTACTCAACACCATGCAGTGCATCTTTCAGATGCCATCAAGACAGCAACACACCTGTAAGAGGTGGTGAGCACCTCTTTACAGCATGGCTCAGATTCTGTAATTTCACAGCTAAGCAAAAGGGCTTTGAGTAGGGCCTGCAGACAACTCTCTTCTAGCTGCAGAAAGACCTACAGCTTTATCTTGTAACTCTCTACTCATTAAATCCACACTATTCACTCCTACTGGATTGATAACAGGTTTTTTTTTAAACACACATTTTAACAAGCAGTGAAGGAGATCTCCGATTGGATACACCCCACAGATCTCATACCCAACAACTTAGGGAGAATATATTTTCAAAAATGGGCAAATGCTGTTTTCCATAGGTAACTAGTAGCAACCTCAACAGAACAGGAACTCAGAACAGGTTTTTGCTTGGACTGAAGCCACACAGCAATGCAGAAGTGTCCAGCATTGCTTGAATGTACAATACAAGGCTCTGATCCAAGGTCCTTTGAAGTTTTTGACTTGCATGAATACTGGGCCAGGTGTCAGGTATGCAGAACAAAAAACCTGCTTCTCTGCTTAAAATAGAAAAGGGGCTTTAGCTTTTCACACCTTCCTTTCTCTAGACACAAAGAGTGAAGTAGAAGACAAATATAGCTCTTGACAAATGTAGCATATGTAGCCTTTTCAGGACACAGCTTTCCTTTTATTATAAATTAACAGTATGCTTAGGCCTGAAAAATCTGCAAATGGAACCTGGAATTAAAAATAAAGACAAACAGAAGAAATCATTTGCTGTCAAGTGCTATTCAGGCAAAGATATGAGAAATGAATGTGAAGCTGTAATGCTTCACATGAGCTCTGTGTGTAAGCAGTGCTCATGCCCAAATATAGCCTGCACATATTTTAAGGCACATTTCAACATTACAGCAGGCTTTTCCCACAGGTGGCAACGATCAGTGTCTGCATGGCTCTGTTGTATTCCCTGCAGTTACTCTAACGTGCTTTCCTTGGATGTTTGCCAGCATGCCACTGCTTACCTGCATCTTTCTCAGGTTAGGGAAGTCTCCTGGTGAGATCTGATGCTCCCGTTCAATCCGGGCATAAATATCTCCCAAGTTGTTAACAAGCTCTTTCTTTTTATTGTCTTTCCCAAACATTGAGGGCATTTCCTTCTTTAGGGAACTGATGATGTAGGCATGGACCTGAAGGGAATTAAATTATATGGAATGAAGACAAATGTGAAATAGCACATCAGAAAATTCTTCTCAGCAGAGTATCTTGTGCCTAGGACTTGACTCCATCTTGTCCCACCCTGAAGAGCAAGCTCAGCTCCTCAGCTTGCCTGGATCTGTGGATTGTAATTCCAGTGCTAAATGCTCAGCTGTGTGCTCTGGCTGTGCTGAGACAAGGCGAAACCATGTAGTAGTCCTGAGCATACAGACAGTGACCTTCATATGCACTTTCTAGAGGGAGTGGTGGGGTTTATTTTCTTCCACTGGGCATGGCCTTCAAGGGAACAGTCCCTTTCCAGTCCAAACATACAGGTTCAATGTTTTAGAATGAATACCAGTCCTTAATTTATGCAACATTCTAGCTTTATTTTCTTTTAATGCTGAACCAAGCATTTCTTCTTGAAATGAAGAAATTTGCACTGAAAGCTTTTGAGGGATCTTTTGATCTCTTTTCTCAATTGATATGGGGTTCTTTCCTGGACCTTTAGGGGCTTCTTTCAGTTTATTTCAAATACTCAGAGATACTACAGGCTTATTTATCGTTTGTGTGAGTCTCCACCTCCTGTGCATGCATCTAAGCCAGATATCTCTCTTGGCTAGGGCAGTTTAAAGCAAAAGACCTAGAGCTTATCAATTCCCTTGGTGTATGATTCTGATATACTAAATTGGTCCTAATTCTCAAGTTGCTACCACAGAGCAACTGCTTTCAGATCCCTTCAAGTGCTACCAGCTTTGATCTGTAGTTACCTTCCTCACTCTGGCCTGCCATGATTGCCACACCAAAGGAGTTGTTTTCTTCCCATACTGGCATAGGGCTCATATGCTGGGCCTGAGTTAAATGGGATGGAAAAAGAGTAGGATCCACCAGCTCTGCAAGCTGAACTGGCCAAAACCACTTCTCCATAGGCTGCATGCTGCAGACAGTCCAAACCGAATGCTTGGGGCTTCTATGCCAACACCTACCTTGGCCAGTCGTGCTCGCTTGATGAGATCATTCAGCTTCCTCAGGGCTGCATTGCGGGGCAGGCTCTGGATATCCCTGAACAGGTCCTGCTCCTCTGCCTCAAACAGCTTGCGGTTGTCGGGGATGAGCAGCGGATGGGACCAGAAGGAGCCGATGTAGACTCTGATGACCTCGGGAGTGTTGACGATCTTTCCCAGGGACCACATGAGGGCACCGTACACCCGCATCAGCTGCTGAGTCTCTATCTGGTCGGCCTTGTTAAGAACAACTCTCATCTTGTCCTCGTGGTTCTTCAGGGCCTTGATGACCTCAGAGAATTCATCAGAGATGTCCAGCTTGTGAGCATCAAAGAGGAGAATGATGCGGTCAACCCGCTCTGCGAACCACTCCAGTACAGCAGCGAAGTCATAACCTGCAAGGGGGGAAGGAAGAGCAGAGATGCAGCAAACAGGGGAGTAGAGAGCCTACTGGCTGTACTCAAACTATAGCTGTACCTAACTAAGGGTAAGCTTGCAATGAAGTGGCTTTCCCAGTAGAGCAGGTAGCTTGGTAAGGAGATGAGGCACTGTCTTTCAGGTGTTAAGGGCAGCTCTTGTCCTCTCCACATTAAGAGATCACCCAAAGAAGTCTTGAACTTATGCTCCAGATCTTCATTCAAATGCACATCAAGGAACAACTGCTTTATTCAAACACCTACTGCAGCAGTCTTGTATGTGGCAACAAGAGAGATCTCGTTTGTCAATGACTGGCCATCAACTAGACTAGTATAGCCTACAAAGGCTGTGGAAAGCTGGGTAATTGCAATACTTGCACCCAGACTGGTTTGAGATGAGTATCTCCACTACTTAATAAGTCTCAGGTCTTGTCTAGTTGTGCAAGGCTAACTTTGTCCCATCCAATTCAAAACCCAGCATGCAAATAACCTTCCTTACCAGAGTAATCATCCTGTCATACCTGCTGCATGTGCACAATGCCAAATGATTTGTGTTCACTTAGCCAAGAGCTTGACGCTTAGCAGACAGCATTGCTGTGAACACCAGAGGCAGACACAGGCCAGGAACAGTGGGTTCAAATTTCACGTGCCTCAGGATTAATAAAGGATTCAGTGTCAGACTGGGTCCACCTCTAAGCAGTACAGGGCATGATAAATAGTGTGTAGAGAAGTCGCTAAAACAATAGTAATGACAGCAACAAAATTACCTTTTTTCCTAGCTCTGTGGTGGTTTTTAATCCTTCTTTAAAGTCTTGGTGAGAGACTGGTTGGTTCTCTCCCCCTGCTCTGTCAGGCTCTCCTATGCTGTGCAACATTTCGGGTTATCTGAGTCACCAGAGTGCTGCACTTTGTTAAGGGAAATCAGGACAAAGCAAATGCTATTTGCATTCAAATCCTTTAATATACTATTTTAATCTTGGCTTTCGTGAATAAATACATGATAATTAGTTTGGTGTTTTTTCCTCCTGCTCTCCTTTCTTTTTCTTCCTTTTTTTCCTTCTGTCCCCTCTAAAACCTAGAGGGCAAGCAGTGCATCCCAATCATTAGACTGGAACTACAGAAGGGAGGATAGCTGAGCTCTGATCTTGCTTTTTCATGCTGGCCTTTTCTTCCATATGACTAAGCAAACTGGAGTGAAATCCTGGCTCTCATGTCAGGAGTAAAGCCTGTGTGAACTTTCTCTTCAGCTGGGTAAATTGGTATTAACTTTTTGCCACTGAGAACTTTTATACAACTTCAAAGCATTATTACTGGGCAATGTTCTGCTTTGGTCAATTACAGTCTGCTCCTTACAGGAAAAGGGGGTGGCAGAGTGTGGGCGTGTGAGGTGCATGTTCTTGGATGTGGACACTTTGCCCTGCTCTCTTCCATGGGATCTACAGAAATCTCAAATGGAAGACAGATGTTTGTCCCACCAGTGTCCTGCTCACTAGGACACGAGTGTTTCCTGTAACAAGAGCAAGCAGTGCTGGGCCCTGGCTCTTTGCTCAGCTACGTTTGATGCTGAGAACTTCAGAGAATTCAGAATAATCAGTATTACCTTTGACAAAGACCTGCTGAGCATTCAATACATTATATTGACAGCTGCCTCTCTTGCTCAGTCTGTGCATCTGACCTCAAACACAGTCACAAGTCAGTTTTTAAAAACTGAAATAAACTTGATCCTGCTCGCTTTCAGATATTAATAGCCTTTTTTAACCTTAGGTGCTAACCTCAGCTTTTTAACCTCAGGCTCTGCAGGGAGCTCTACTCCACTGCTCTAACTGCAAACCTGCTGCAAAGATCAGTGTGCTGACTCCTTCCTAACCTGTGCTGGGGGCAGTGGCAGCAGGACAAAGCTGATGCTGATATCTCACTTCACTTGGCCTGGGTTCAGGCTGTCAGCTGTCCCTCTGCAAGCAGATCAATGGATGCAAACAGGGACCTCCCATGCCCTCTCAAACTTTGCTAAGCAGAGGATACACAGACTTTGTTTACTTCTGCCAGGACTGGAAATCATCTGGCATGGCAGGACAGTTTATTCTTCATACACAGAGCTACACAGCTTGCTTCTTCATCATGGAAGCAGTGAGTCAGGGTGACTTTATTTGGAGATGTTTGTGCATTTAACCTTGTCAAATTGCATGGACTGGGATGTTTTCTTGTCAAGCTGGCACATGTTTGAATTGTACCATAGCTACTTTGTCCAGTCTTTTTTCTTGGCAGAATCAGGTGGAAAACAGTCATGCTCTCTAGGCTGCCTTGTAATGCTGTAGTGATGTCCTGCCACAGACCATGTGGATGGTCTCCCTCTGACAGTAGAGAAACAGTCACTGTTACACTCTGTTAATAGGGGCTGGGATGAGTTGGGTAAAGTGTCTGCACCTGACACTCAGTCCACCTTGCAGGGATTTAGTAAAAGTGGGAACTGAGTATTTAAAAGAAGGGAGGCACAGAAAAGAAGTGTAACTGTAGTTTTGGTATTAACTGAGGACTTGGAAGACTGACCTTAGCCTGGGTCTCAAGGTTTGTCCAAAAGTACCTTTAGGTGCTTAGATCTCATGATTTTTATCCTGTATCAAGCCTATATCCACAGTAGCACTTAGAAGGTATCTATTTCCTGAGTCTCTTTTTCCTATTAACAAAAAAAAATGTTGCTCTACCCAGCAAGAAAAGGAAATTAATATCTGCTCAGACCCTTTGTGTATTCCCAGCTGCTACAGTAACATACACTGGGTCTTGAATGTCCCTGTGGACTTCATTAAATGTCTAGATTGATTAGCAGACTTTCTTTCCTGGCTTCTTTGCTTGTTCAAAGATATTCTCCTGATAGCTGTCCTGCATATCTCCATTCAAGAGAGAACAAAGCCCTGGAGAGTAACAGTTGGTGTTGACTGCTCTGAAACATCACCACGGACTCTTTTACATCCCATGCTGGGACAAAAGCCCAATCCACACCCTCCCCTTGTATGTCCCACTTGCTCTGGCTCTGGGGAACCTCTCCTGTTGGTGCCCAGCTGAGCAAGAAACAAGTCTCGTGTGTGCAGTGCTACTGACCACAGCTGCATCCCTCTGTGTGGAGGTACTTGGCAGGAAAAACAAGGTGTAAGTGTATGTATCCCTCTTCTTAAGGGATGGAACACTATAGGAGGGAAAGAAGGAAAATTATCCTGAGTGCTGTAAAGCTCCTTAACACACAGCACGACGTGGGACAGAGCTCTGTTTACAACTATCTACTCAGAGTCACTGACTCTGGTGGTGTTTTCACACACAGTGCCTAGAGAATTGCTGCAGATGTGATTCATGGGGTTGACTTTTTAAATCTTGCTTTTAGTGTATAATAGAGTAGATTGTTACTAAAGCATTTGGATAGCAGGATGACAGTGTAAATGGCTAAGGGCAAGCTATTAATAAAGATGTTTAGAAATAAGGTCTTAGATTAGTATTTTAACATTTAGTTTGGAGCTTTCATTTTTGGAGGGCTCTTCAATGGCACAGAGAACCCAGGGCATTTTGCCTGGCTCAAGCCAGAGCTGGAGGTGTTCAAAACCTGAAAACATGAGGCTCGTTCTGTAACTAAATTTAAGCATTATAGCCTCGCTTTGGTTTCTTCCCTCCCACCCCTTTTTCATTTCAAAGATGCACTGGGCCTGCCTTTCTCTTCTGGCAGTTTATTACTGTGTGAGCTTAGACTAATAACTGATCTTCATCTGCAGTCAAATTAGGAGTTTTCCTGGTGTCCCTTGCTCATTCCACTGCAAGTGTGTTGTCTCCCTACGCCTCGCTGTGTTGTAGGGTGTTGCTAAGGCCTCTCATAAAAGCAGGCAGTCATCATCTCTGCTTTGGCAGTGTTTCAGGGATGGGTGAAGCTGTCCACGGAACTCAGCACGGTTTTATTGTGAACTTACAGGGTGGCTGGGAAGCCATCTGCTGCCAAAGCTGCATTAATGCAAAATCATTATTACAGGGATGTTCAGACAGAACTGTAAAGGGAAGAATTTCCTGTTCAGTAATTCCTGTCTGTTGTACTTGCATCCCTGTTGAAAAATATGCTGCATATTTAAACATTCTCTAACATCACTGATGCAGCTTCTTTCACAACCTCCAGATGAGGTGAACGTGAAGAGAAAATGAATCCAAATCATACAGTACTAGGAGGACAAGATGAACACAGTAACAATTTTATTCCATCAGATGTTTTTTTTCATGGGATGGGTTTCCTTCTGACAGCATGAAAAGACTCAACAGACTCAACACAAAGCTGACAAGTCAGCAGGACTGTCAGTGGGTTCAACCTGCAGAGAAAACAATCTTCTTGCAGACACCTTGCCACCTAGACTCCGTAAGGCAGGCTAATGAATTCTTGTCTCTGCACCACTGGAATACCTGGCACCATGCATTTCACCAAGACCTGGCAGGATTATGCAATTACATTCTGTCAAGTCAGATCAGGCATGATACAGTCTTTATGCTGACTGTGGGAAGATGGATGATACCTGACCCAGCATAAAATCTGCCTGGCTATAAGATTTTAAAGCCAATTTAAACCAGCCAGGAGTGGGCATGCACTGGGTTCAGCGTTTCTCACCATGTAGCTATACTGGTTGATGGTTTAGGTTTGTTTTGTTTGTTTGTGCTATTTTTTTACTGGTAACAAGCATACTACTGATTTCCTGTCTTGTGGAACCATAGCCACAGGTCCTGTGGTAGTGGAGTTCAGGTGATGTTGAATAGGACAGTGAGATCAAGAAGTGCTGAAAAGCCCAAAGCTGCTGCTTTGCACCAGATATCTCACAGCTTGCTGTTATTACTGCTGTAAATTGTGCTGCTGCTTTTAGCAATTCACCTCTCTCCTGCTGAATTTTAGTTACTGGGAGCTTCCTTCTCATCTTTCTAAAACTGGTGTTATCTAGAGATGAAAGATTTACCAGATTGTGCCACTCTGTAAGGCAGAGTTTTATGGCAGTGTCTCTGTTTGTCAAGTGGGAGACTGGCTCTGATTGTCTGAGGACAACATCCCAAGATGACACTCTGAACACTGACTGCCTAGAGATGGAACACCTCTGGGGAGATGAAATGAAATGAATGCTGATTCCAGGGAGCTAATGACTTACATTTTTATAATTGAATAAGAGGGTTTTGAGGCTTAGCCTAACTGGTCACAGCAATGTCCTAACTGAAAGCCCTCCAGAGTCCAGGGAAGAAGACTTATGTCACTGCAAAACAAGCAGGCAGCCCACACAGGAGGGGGAGAACGTGCCAGGAGGGGCAGGTGTTACCCAAATGTGACAGATGGCTGTGAGCAAAGGAGAAGGAAGGTCACACGATGGTGTGAAGAAGAAAATGAGGGGAGGGAGGGGGAAGCTACACATCCCTTTGAGGACACACAAAGTTAGTGGGAAGCTGGGTTGGGTGGCTGTTATGAGACCCAGAGAGTCTCATAAGGACACATAAGGTCACCATTAGGACACATAATGGTGTCCTAGAGAGAGAAGGGTGCTGGGTAAGAGTATCAGAGAGGAAACAGCTGGGAGTGGGTGGAAGAACAGTGATTTGAGCAAGTTTCTCTCAAGATGAGGAGCTGGTGGTGCCAGCAAGGAGAGGACAGGAGGGATGATGAAAAGCAAGGGATGAGTACTGGATACACCTCATTGCAGCTCATCCTAAAACACCTTTGTAAAAAGCTGCCATACTTCTCTCTGGAAGTGGCTGCCTTCCAAGGGAATAGAAAGAGATTCCTGTAATGCATATCTGAGAGTGTGTTGGGAAGTACACAGAAGGCCTTTGGGATGAAAAGGTTTCTTTGAATGTCGCATGTCCTCATTTCTAGAGCAGGCCCCAGCTTGCCAATCACTTCTGTGCCTATACTCAAAGAAATAATCTGTCCTGGAGCTGCTGATTCAGAGCACTGGGGGCTACATCCTCCTGCCCATGCTCCACATTTCCTCCTCCCCTGTACCAAGAGCTAATGGAAACATTAAATATGTTTTGGAGGCTTTAAGGTTTCCAAAGCAAAGGCAAAAGGACTCAAAGCACAGCAGATCTCTGTTCTCAGCTAGCAACAATGCTAACATTTACATTAACCAGAACCTGGAGCGCCAGACTGTGTGGCCTTTTGCTTTCATGTTGTTTACTGCACGGGCTTCAGGGTGGGGAAGAGACTGGGAGCCTGATGGGGCTCTTGCTTTATGTCACTGGAAAGTGAACAAAACCTCACTAGGCACATCCAAATCAGGTGGAGCAAAACTCAGGAGAGCATTGCCCAGAGCTAAGTTGCCCTGCAACAGCCTGTTTAGCTCCTGTGCACACACAGCCAGAACTTGTCCCATCTACAAGTTTCTATCTTTGCCACTTGTGACAGATGGGCCTGAGTGTTACCTGGTACTTGGGCCAATTCTGAAAACAGCTTCTAGACAGATTTTGAGACCTCAGAAGGCACCTGAATACAGGCCAAGTTTTCCAGAGAAGTCAGTGCATAGCAGCGTTGATATGTAGCTGGGATTCCAAGGAAGTTTTTTTTTTACTATAGCATCCAAACGCAAACTGAATTCTGCTGTATTCATACTTTAAATTTCAGGAGAAATCATGTTTGAAAAGCTGGCCTGAAATGGTGACTGATAGCTCCCAGGGACCAGGAAACACATTCCTTCTCCATTGTTACTCAGGATGCATGATGGGCATAAATAATGCAAATTGATGAGATGCTGATGGCGTGACCATCTTCCCTCAATGCAGTAGATACTTAGAATATTTCTGGAGTGCACAGTGCACAATAAATGGACAAGCTGCATAGCTGTTCTAAAAATCAGACTTGTTCAGTAACACAAATTAAATGCTTGCTGTATGTTAACAGGAATAGAAAAAAGCACAGCCGTTTCTATCTGTGCAGCCATTTAATCTTGTTCTTTTGTGTGACTTTTTGTTTGCTCTTCCAGTTATGGAACTGCAAAATATATTAGTATTTCCAATCCTAATCATGGAGGCAGTCCCTCTCCCCCTGCCAGTACCAAACAAAATAATGGCTTGGCTTTCTCAAACCCCAAATATAATCTTGACCTTTTGTTTGCATACTGCTTTCAGGTCAGAAGAGTTAGGCTCATGGCTTCACGTATTTCTAGAAATAAAAATGAGAACTGTGCAGATTTTCTGCTCATTTTTGTGTTGTTTCTAAGAGGAAGTGCAGAACAGTGTGCCTGTAAGAGCTGGGCATTTCAGTGGAACAGTATGTGTTAAGTGAGACTGTGATAAAATCAGTCAGGTTGGCAGAGCAGCTGTAATGGAGGTGAACTGGAAAGTCAAAACTAACCAGTGCACTTTCACCCTCCCAGGCAGAGTGAAATACAGAATATAAGCAAACATCACCAGTGGGGAGTATTATAGCAAATATTTGAAATGCCTCCCTTTTAGAGGCTTTCAGGATGGATGCCTTTAGTTTGTATCATGCTGTTGCTAGCACACGTGACAAAGCTCCTCAGAAAAAATATTTTTTGTTGCCATTGTACCCTAAACAGCATTGCATGAAGTGGGAGAACATCAATTCCCTTGGTGTTTGCCCTTCCCTTCCAAGCATGGCTATTTGAGACACAGCCAGGCTGAGAGCTCTGCACTGCCCAAGACTGTTGCTATTAGCATTTTTCTTCTTGCTGTCAGACTGGTGAGTGACTAAGTGTCCCTGGTGCTGAAGCTGCTGGTCATTTGGGAATTCTGCTTTCCCAGGAGAAGGGCGAGGCCGGTGGGTAGGGTTTTTTCCCTTGGTTATGGGATGTTTAGGCTGCACTGAAGCCAGCAGAAAGGAACTGAGTGGAAGGCTGGGAAAATGCTGGAATAGTGTATACTGGAAAGAAAGACCATGAGGAATGACAGTGCCCGTCCTTACCTCCTGGCTAGGACCTTGTGGTCACTGCTAACCCAGGAAAGGGAGCAGGTGGCATATATAGAGAGTGAGTATGAAGTAAGGGTTCAGGATATATTCAGGAAGTACTACCCCAAAAGAGGGATCAAATACAGCTTGGCTAAGGCATCACTCAACTTGGCAGACTTGGATCTGCTCAGCTCAGGGCAGATGTAGGTCGAGACAGATGGGCAGCAGAGCGTGCAAGGCTCAGCCCCCAGGGATGGCACTGCCACTGAAGCACACGAGTTCCTGCTGCCAGGTGGCTCCATTAGCAGGGCAGACTGCACAAGGGGATGAATTATGAGGAAGTCCTCACTCCTGTCCTGGCTCTGCATGACCTGATCTGTGGTCCTCCCCTCTGTCCTCATTTATTTCAGTACAGTCATCCCCTCCTCATTTTCCCTCCCAGCAGGCTGGCCTGAGCTCATTATGTGACACCAGAACAGTGCTTTGCAAGTGGATGGCATTTGTAACATTATCAAATTGTCAAAGCAGACAAGACTGTGCTGCTTTGGTACAAGCACCTCCCCTATGGGCATCTCTGCAGCCTCATGCCCCTCTAGAAACAATAAATAACAAAAAGGACACAGAGCAAGGGACAAAGCAATGCCATCATTAGTTCTTTAAACGTGAGTGTAGATTCATGCCCCAGTCTGTAAACAAAGATCAGAAGAGAAATGGCTGCCTTCCAGGCAAGGATAATACAGAAGCAGTGAAGGACAGGATGCTTTGGGCCAGGACATCCTGGAAACATTTCCCACAAAGCCTTTAAATGACACCTGTGCATCCTAGGGAGTCTGGCTACCACACCTGTGACACCGTGGGTGCCCACCACAAAGTAGTGCATGAGTCAGGAGCTCAGTAGGTCAAACCAGTGCAGGCAGCTCCTTGGCCACACTTTTTATGAGAGCCTGAGAGCAGCAGCTGCTGTGTCAGTGCTGGTGATGCCACTGCATGTCAAAGGGATGTGCACTTCAGCTGTGAGAGACTGCATCACCCTCAATTGCTTGGTAGGCCTAAACCTGCAGCTCTGCTACTGGGAAACTTCATGGGCTGCTCTGTGGGGGAAGGGGGCTCTTTATGGTCATGCAGTCCTGGAAGAGAGCCAGTGCAGAGCTTTGCTTCCTGGGATTATACAGCATTCCTTGGAGCAAAGCTTGGTAGCCATTTGCAAAGCCCTGCTGCTGCCCTGAGTGCTGCTAGCACTAACACCAGCACGCTACGCTCGTGCACACACTGGCTGTGAAGGGACTGTCAGATCTGTCATCTTTAACAGCAACAAGGCAGTGAATTTAATTCAGAGTTGAGTTCAGACAAGTGAAAAGCTTCAGAACCTGGACTCGGCCCCTGAATCAATCCTTTAAACCCTGTTCCCTTGCTCCTGCTCTTTGAAACATGGATGCAATAACAGGAACAGCTACTGCTTTGGAATCCAGGGGTATAAGGTGGCTCTCATGGATTGCTAAGCTTTGACAGCGTGGTATTTTGCTAAGCTGACACTGTATAGATTAACTAATGCTCCTGACGTCTAATGGGGAAGGAGACGGACTTGTGATGTTCCCACTGAGAGGAATTTCCTATTTTTAGAAATGCTGCTGGTTCTCATGGGATGGGCAGGCTGAGAAAGCCTGCCACATCTTTTACATTTCTACTTTCCCCCTCAAATTTATGACAGAATACTGCTTCACTATCTACTCTCTTCCCTGACATTGCATCCCAGGTACCCCAGTCTGAGGGTCTTAGAACCTACTACTAGCAATGGGGATAAGAAAAGCATTCCTGTTCCAAGCAGTTAAGAAATTTCAAAAGTCTCTTGGAAAACCTCTGTAAGACTCCCTCAGGTATTGCTTCATTCCCAAGTGAAATCTGAGCAGGCTGGGAAGGTATAGAAAGAGCAGAAGAATTTTGTTGTGTCAGCTTTTTTTAGGCCTGTCTTGTTTTCTGCCTAGACCATGTTACTGCTCTATCTGCCTCCAAAACCAACTTGTTAATGAGGTCAGCTGGCTGGTAAGCTTGCTGGCAAAGATGTCAGCCTCACCACCTTTTCCTATTCCTCTTCATGGAAGCTGGGAGGTGAGTACTCCCTTTGAAGCACCTTGAGATAAGCTCAAACCAATGCCTGGCAACAGCCCTTCCTAAACACAGGCACCTCAGCACTCTTTTGACTCTTCCTGCTCCCTGTAGACCCTGCTCCCTGTAGACAGAAATTGCTGGAGCTGTCCTAGCCTCAAAAAAGTCATATTGACCTAAACCAGATGAAGATCTTGTCCTGTATCTATTGCAAGGTCATCTGACCTGGCCCACACGACCACTTTCTGTCTGTCCCAGATGTACATGACAAAGTGAGATCCCACCTACACTGTACTTTTAACTGTTGTGATTAGACCAGCTGACAGGTTGTGACAGCCCCCTTGTCTGGCTGGAGATCCAGCAGAGCAAATTCCTGGGATGGCAGGATGATCAGGAGATGCCTGTACTCCATCTAGAGTTGCCTCCTGGCAAAAGGGTCGAATGACCACACACTGTAGTCACAGGGCCAACGTGCCAATTTTCTGCCCTAAGTGCATTTAATTGCACTGGGGGCAGAGAAGTTGTCCAGGAAGAACCTGTTCTACATGCTGAGACAGGCCTCCAGTTCTACAAACATGTATAGCATGCAAAAATGTACAGAATTGGGACTCCCCTTTAGCCTCCTCAGCTGTTTCCAAATGTTTGCAGAGGCATTACTGGCTTGGGTTAAAGTACACCAGTGACTTTTGTAACAGTGCACAGCTGTGTTATAAGCATGTCCTGGCATTGCTGGCATTTATTAGAGTAGCTGCAGGAAGCACAGAATTGTTTAGGTTAGAAAAGATCTTTAAAATCACTGAATCCAACTGTAAACTCAGCACTGGCCTCAGCCCATTGATCTGTCCCATCCATTTGGATCCCTCTACAGATTCCTCTGCAGAGCCTTCCTACCCTCCAGCAGACCAACAGTGCAGCCCAGAACGGTGTCATCTTCAGACTGGCTGAGGGTGCTCTCACTCCCCTTGTCCAGATCACTGACTAAGATATTAAACATGACTGGGCCCCAGTGCTGAGCCCTGGGGAACACCACTTAAGCCTGGCTTCCAGCTGGATTTAACTCCTTTCACCACCACTCCTGGCCTGGCCATCCAGCCAGTTTTTCACCCAGGGAAGGGTGCACCCATCCAAGCCATGAGCAGCCAGTTTCTCCAGGAGAATGTGAGGCAAACAGGGTCATAGGCTTTACTAAAGTTTAGGTGGGCAATATCCTCAGCCTTCCCCCATCCAGGAAATGGGTCACCTTGTCACAGCAGGAGATCAGGTTGGTCAAACAGGACCTGCCTTTCATAAGCTTGTGTTGCCTTGCCTGATCCACGATGATGATCAGTTCCATGACCTTTGCCAGCACCAAGGTCACACTGAGAGGCTCCAGAATGGGACACCAAGACCCACTGGAAAGCTGACAGAGAAACTTTTGCAGAAGAAGCAGCAAGAAGTGCCAGTGTATTTTGCAGGAGGGTATTTTTAGTTCTGTAAACAGCTGAAAAGTAGGAAAATCTTGCAATACATGTTGTCAGCATTTGAATTAGTGAGGAGATTTGGAAAAGGGGCTTGAAATGGGTCCATTTGACTCACCTATACCTTCTTTTCATTTTTTTTAATAACAAAAATACTTCCTCCTAAGCAAATTTCCTTCACTGTAATAGTTCCACAGGAGAAGTGGTTGCTTTCAGTGGCATTTTTTGACTGGAAAATGTCAACACCACATAATACATTTTTTTTTATCTCTGTAACACTTTCTGCTGAGGGGAGGAATGCTTGCACAGCGTATTTTTCAACCTTCTCATGAAGGCTGGCACACCTTGGAATTTCTGATCCCCTAGCAATGCAGAGGCCCACACTAAAAAAGGTTAATGTGAGGGTTTTTTTGTGAACTGTAGCTGTGCTTTATTGACACTTCTTTGCTAGCTAAGGTTCCTGTGGTGGAAAATCCCAGCAAAACAAACAAGACCTGGCTCCATGCAAGGTGGCTGCTGGATTAAAAGAAAAAAGGAAGTTTCCAAGAAAAATTTCAATGCAAAAGAGTCATAAAACTTGGAAAGTCATGAGTCATCTGAAATCTTATGGGGTAGAACATGGAAATATGAGAAAGGCCTCAGCACTTTGGGGTAGAGTCTGTGCTGCTGAAACTCAACTGTGCACTGTTAATAGGCAGTGTGCATGAGAACTGATCTCAAACCTGAATGCTGAGATTACTGCTCTTGGCTTTCTTCCAATGAAATGGTGCACAGCTCCCAGCTTTATCTAAGGAACCTTCCAGAAATGCAAGCTATGCCATCATCACCTTACAGAGCAAGAAGGTGACCACAGAGGTTAGGTTTAAAGTATAAAGATGGTGCCCACTTCAGAGGGTGAGTCTGAGAGTGACCTCAGAAGTTCACTAAGAGACTATGCTATTCATCAGCTCCAGTTACAAGGGTCTGTAGTGACAGGACAAGGGGAAATGGCTTTAAACTGAAAAAGGGTATCCATTATATTGGATATTGAGGAGAAATTCTTTACTGTGAGGGTGGTGAGGCACTGGCACAGCTTGCCCCGAGACGTTGTAGAGGCCCCATCCCTGCAAGTGTTCAAGGCTGGGTTGGATAGGGCTTTGAGCAACCTGGTCTAGTGGAACCCATCTGTGACAGGGGGTTGGAACTAGAGGATCTTTAAAGTCCCTTCAAACCCAAACAACTCCAGGATTTTATGATTTAGGGTCCACAGGCTTTCCAGATTCCCTACTGCAATGAGGAACTTGAGTGCCAACGGTTCTTACCCCCAGTCCAGTCCTGCACTAGATTTAGGAAGCCTGGCCAGTGCAAAAGGTTGATTACAATGGGGGCCTTGGCCATGGATCATCAGTAAACCACTGACAGCAATTGTTTCTGCAAAGCAGATAGGTATTACTTGACTCTGATAGAAATCTCTTCCGTGGGGAAATACTGGACTGTGACACAGGTACTGCTGACCTTGTCAGCAGCCTTCCCTGAAAACATTTAAATTCTCTGCAGGAGATTAACCATGTCCCTTTGGTCTCCATTTGCAAAGTCATGCTGTAGCTCTGAGAGGCTCCCACCACTGCTTTTATCCACAGCTTGTCTAGTTTGAAGTGAAAATCATACAGAGCTCCTTTGGTTTTCATTACTGTCATTTAGAAGAGAACTGAACTTGGGACTTACCTCTGCTAATTCTCTGCTTTTCTCCAGAAAGGATTCCTGGGGTATCAATGACACTGATGCTTTCTAATACGGGATTAGGTAGCTGGGCACAGACAAACCTGTGTGGAAAGCAAATGTGTTTAAAAAAATTAAAAATGCAAAATATAGTCATGATGTGCTGCACATCACAGGCAGCATGGGACAAGCCAGACTCTGATCTCTCAAGCCTTCAGTTGGAGCTTGAAGCTACTGTTACTTAAATGAGAAAGAAACTAGAACTAAGCCCTTTTCTCTATTTTGCTGCCTCTGGAACATGGGTCTCAGTCATGACTTATGACAGGTTTTTTATATGGGACCCCCAATTGTGAATTATGAAAACATTTGGGTTTTCATTTATGTGCTGTTTAGATTTTTAACAAGAAGTGGTATTTGTTTTTCTTTGGTTAAGCATTCCCCTGTAGAGTCCTGAACTCAAGTGAACTGAAATAACTTGCTTTAAAAAAAAAAATCAGCAATGCTGTAAGACTTTTGTTCTCTTTCAAATCTGGTCTTAAACAGACAAAAAGCATGCTATTATTGCACCATGGAAGTAGTAAAGCATAGGCAGCATGAGATCTCGAGAGGCTCAGTCTATCCTCCTGCCTCAAGGCAGGATCAATCAGGTTATTTGTCTAAAGTGTTCTTCAAATCCATAACAATGCAGACTCACCAATATTTGCTGGGAGTACACTCCATTACTTAATAACCTTTACAGTAAATCCTCTTTTTTAAGGTCTAATCTAAATTTCACATGCTATAATGCTCCTCAGTCACAAACACAGTAGATGTGGAAAATTATTTTTTTCCCCTCTTGTCACAATGTACACTATTGTCATCCTGCTCCCCTCAGACTTTCCTCTATAGAAAACAGTTTGGTGGTTATTTTTTTTCTTTTTCCTATCTCTTCCAGTTCTCTCTAGATGCCTGTCCAGCTCATTTCGAAATCCCTGAAGACTCTTGCAGCCTTCCTCTGGGTCCTCTCAAACTGCTCCACATATTTCTTCAGGCATGATGCCACAAGCTGATGTACTCCAGCCACGGCCCTGCTAGTGGTGAGTGGAGTGGATGGATTGCTCCTTATCTCTTAGACTTGACAGTCCTGTTTATACATCTCAGTGACATGTTTGCTTTTTTAACAGCAGTATGACACTGTTAACTCACATTCACCTCGTAATTCACTGCTCCCCCCTCTGCAACTCCATTTATGTGTAATGGCTCTTTAGCTAGTTGCTCCCCATCCTGTATCTATGCAAATCACTGCCTGAGAAGAGTCACTTGTGCTTTGTGGGCTGCAGCTCATCTATTTCAGTTGCTAGTAACAGCAAAGGACACTAAAAGCCTATCTGCTTCCGTAGCTCCTGGTAGCATTTCATGGATAGCCTTTATGGGATGGCATTCCAGGCAGCTCTAAGTGTGTCTGTGTGTGTGTGTGTGTGTGTGTGTACCTATGCATATTAATAGGGTGGTGTGACATCCAGGCACAAAAAACATGTTACTGTAGGAGGAGGCAGAACCACAGAGGATGGTGGGGATGGCACAAGGACCACTCAGTGCAGGCAGGGCAGATGTGGCCCTGCAGTGCTCTGATGAGTGTTTGGTTCTGCAGAAGCCCCTGCACCTCCGAATTCCTCCAGGCTATGCCACAACCCAATTGTTCTACTTGTACAACTCCAAGAAAATTCTGATAAGAATGAATCCTCATGGGTTAAAGAGTGTCTCCTCCCCTAAGCTGTCAGTTATTTCAGACCACATATTTACAGCTTCCCACATCCCCAGCTTGGCATATGGCAACAGGGAGCATTTCTGAATGTGTAGTACCTCGTATCAAAGAGGGGGACTGGCTTGATTATCCTGTTCAGTGCCAGGCACAGCAGCAGAGAACAAAAGGCTCAGGAGGTCATGTTATTCCCTTGTCCTGCCAACCCAGGTTTGCTCTTCATTGTTACAGCCCTGAGTATTCCTTGTGCTGTAATATTAAATGAGGCAGGGGGATTTTCCACCAGTTTCTCTAGGAAAAGTACTCCACAGGAGATTTCAGATATGAAGTCAGAGGCCAGCATGAGTGAGTGCATTCTGGCTCTTTTGGCAAAGTTAAGGCTGCTGCCCTCCTGTTGCCCCAGCAGAACTGCAGGACCTCAGGGAGCTTGACCTAATTCTGTGTGGGGCCATATGAAGGGAAGAACGCCACGCCAAACTAGAGTTTCACTGCCTCTACAAGCAGAGCACAGGGCAGAAGGAACAACATTATCTACCTCTCCAGCTGTTCACAACACAAAACCAGGACTGACTCCACCTTAGCTTCCCAAAACGGACTTTGGGGACAGGGGAATTCTTGCAACGTAGTCAATGTGATACAAAAGTAATGGGTGAGATTCCTGAATCTGCTCCAGGCCCTTGGTGCCAGAGGAGTCTTCCTGATAACAAGGTGCAACTTCTCATCTCTCTGGAATCGCCCCAGAGGTGGGGTTTGGCCAGCAGAGCTGGAGAGAGGAAAACAAACTCTTCTCTCAATGCCTAAGAACAACCTGGGGCAAGAAGAGCAGACAAGAGACAAGATTCTGCAGACCTGCTATGCTCACTCCAGCCCTGGGCAGCCTTATCTCCCAGGTATGGGCAGGTGCTCCATCTCCTTGGAATGAAGGGAGGGAGGATACAGGCTCTGAGCAGCACAATTTGCTTGTCTCCCAGCCAAATCCTGGCTGTACCAGTCTTCACTTCCTTCCTGGAAAGCAGCAGATCCCAGTCTCTGCTGGGGATAAGTCCCAGCTAAGGGTGGATGCTCACTCCTGGAGCAGCAGGCTCTGTACCCTACAGGACACAGCCCTGTGGGCTGCCACCTCTCAGCCAAGACCAGCTTGGCCTGTGTGAATGCTACTGCCTCATGCTGCCCTGTTCCTTTCCACTGATGCTCACAGTCAAGTGTTACCTTTAACCATCCATGGGCAAAGCAGACTTCCCTATGGCCACTCTCAGCTTAGAGGTGTGGCCCCTGGAGATTAGCTCCCTTCTGCAAATTTCTTGTCCACAGCCTCCTAGCTGAGGTCAGGCCCTAGGCATATATATAGCAGCAGCAAGGTACATGCAAGGCAGAGATAGCTCTGCTTGTCCCTAGCCCAGAAGCTAGGCCCACTGGAGAAGTAAGTGTGGGTGGCTTGATCTGGTCCAGTGGGTGCACCAGGACTTACACCTGCTAAATTTCTGGCCCTCTGAGTCAACTCTTGCATGTGTTTCATTTCCTAATTAGCTGGGCATTAGCATCTGTATTTTCAGCATGTGATGCTCACACAGCTGAGCCAGTCGCCCTTAGCGTGTCTCCTCTGTCAGTTTAGAAATCATTACCCCCTCTTTTTTCATGTCAGCAAGAGAAGGATGTCATTAGCTGCTGTGGCTACTCCCTGCATTGCTAGAAGGACTGCACTTATGCTGCTGCTGAACCACTGCTGTGTTCCTCTGCCCTGCTGCCTGCACAGGCTTGACTCTTTCCTCAGGAGAAGGAAGAGTAGAAGAAGCCTAACAAGAGCACAGCATGATACAGGGAACTGGGTTAATGCATGCAGAGATCCCTTGCTGTATCAGGAGCAAATTGCACTCAGGACACATCCATCAGGCTAGTTCAGAAGTGTTTGCTTTTTTGCCCCCATGCCTGGCCTAATGTTCCTTCTCTGCACTGAACTGTCTGCCAGCTGTGGCTGTTCTTGGCTATCAGCTGAGCTGCTCTGAATTATGTCCTCTTTATCCACGATCTCTGCACTCCAGGCAAGAGGCCTGTTATCCTCTTAGGGCAAATAACTGCCCTGCCCTGGTGAAGGGAGTGGGCAGTCACCTGACCTAACTGTTGGTCAGGTGCAAATGTTCTGGGCCCTGTAAAACAACAAAAGCATCTCAAAGTCTCTCTGGTGCAGGACCATGTTGATGCATTTGAATGATGCTCCTGTGCAGTGATCAGACACTGCTTCCGGTCACCCTGAGGTACTGTGAGGTTCTCCACAGAGCAGTGACTCCAGCTAGGTCCCTCTCCTGCCAGCAAGTTTCTCCCCATGCTTCTCTGCAGGCCCCTTCCCTGCCTCGCTGCAGCCTACACCAGCACTCCTGTGGTCAGTGCTGGTAGGAGATGCTGCACCCTCTGGACAGTCATTCTCTAAGCTTGGAAGGTCGAACGGGAGCCAGAGCCCAGCCCAGCTTTCCTGGCTGTTTGGCTCAGCAGCTGCCATGTTTCCAGTGTGTCCCACACTGCGTTAAGGGAAGGCGTCGATGATGGGTGTAGTCAGTTTGTTGCCTTCTGCAGCACAGTTTGTGCTCATCTAGGATATGGGTGTGTGCTGCTGGCTTCCTGCAAGGCCTAGATCCAAAACCTCCCTATGGTTGGGCTGGGTCTAGGGGATGGAAAGGTTATATTCCTCATGTCACAGAGCCGCTGTCCAAACACCCTGCTACCCTTTTATACAGGAAACACATTAGAGCAGTCATCAATTTGCACCTGAGGTTGTATGTATAAGGCATGGGAATGGAGAGAGCCTGGTTTTGATTACAAATGGAAGAAGCTAGAAATAGTGAAGCAGGGGACAACAAATGTAATGAAGATATTTACCTCTAGTCTCCTGTAGCATAAGTTGAGGCCATGATGTCATTTCTGTTTTGTTTGTTCAAGTAAAATGAAGATTTGTCATACTTGAATTTATCAGCCCTTCAGCAACTGACTTACATGCATCTGGTAGGAGTGGACTGGCTTTGCATCAGCCATGTGGACAGGAGGAAAAGAAGTGCCTTATCCCTTTATACTATTTGCTGTGCTGCTCATTAGGTTCTAACTTTACTCTGCAGAACAAGAGCATTCTAGAGTACTGACCTGTTCAAAAAGGCATTGCCAAAGGCGTTGAGTTTCCTGAACGGTTTTTTGGGATCCACCACCAACGCGTTTCCAGGAACGATTCCTTCCACATCTCCTTGCATAACTGCTATAAAGGAGTCAGTTGTAGGCTCTGGTCCAATCCTCATCCCTGGGAAATCCTGCTCCAGCAGGTACCTGTAAGTGAAAAAACAGGGTGTGGGCATGAGACATGAGCTGCTAAGTCCTAAATGAGTTGTACGGAAGATTGCAGTGCAATTATGAAGCTCAAGAGCGTGGATCCTTCTGAGACTATTTTTAGCACTGTCACTGAGTTGTTTGATAAATGTCTTGGTAGCTTTTCTACTTAGGATCTCAACATTGAAAGCTCATTTAAGGTGGATTAAGAAACTGAGATGATTATAGCTGCTGGGAAGAGATTCTCATCACATTACATCATTTTGCGTAGTGCAATCCTCAAGACATTTGGAGCAGACTTAGCACAGCGAAGTCAAACCAGCAGTTCACTGCAGTCACAGAGTTAATCCTGACACCCTACTGGCTCTCGGTGCCAATATCAATTACTTCGCTGCTGCTCGTTTCAGCAGACTCAAACAACTAATGTGCTTAGCCCCCAGTCCAAATCAGTTGCTTAAATGCCAACTTCCCCCACACTTGACTGAAGCCTCAGTCTCTGTCCTTGTGTGCTTCTGAAATGCAGCCACAGGTCTGCACTACAAACTGCTCAAGCAAACTGAGCACTACACACGTGGGTGGGGAGTATATTCCAAGGTATATATCAAGCTAGATAGCACACTAAGTACAGCATCCCTTATTATTTCCTGAAGGTAGTTTGGCAAATTTCAGGGAAAGATAGTCACCCATGGGGTTCTAGGGCTTTGGGTTCTAGGGTTTCTATGCTGCTCCTGGCAGCATATCCTAACTGACCCTGCCAAATTCAGGGTGGGGCCAGGCCTGTGTTTTTGTGTGTCTGGGTGCAGAAAACCACCTGCTGATCCTGTGCTGAAAACTAAGACCATTATGTCCATGTGGCTTGCAGAAGGTAGCTAGAACCGGTCCAGCCCTCAGTATGGGATGGTGTCAGAGGTGACAAGTAATAAACTCTGGCCAGTTACATGAATAAAATGAGTACCAGACTATGGAAATTAGTATAATAATGTGCTGCTTGTTGCCAGAGGGTAGCTGGCACTCCCACTTCCATTGCTTTGACCTAATCCTCAGTAGGTAGAAAGATTATTTCAGAATTGCCATGATGTTAAAACTAGATTATGGGGATGTGGAAAAGGAAATAGGAGAAGGACTGCAGATTTTTTTCATGATTGAGACTGGTATGTCTAAGGACCAGAATTGGTTCACTCAGTCTTAGTCTTAGTGAGGGAAGTCCCTGTGTGAGGGACTATAGAAGCATGAAGGCTTCTAATAACTTTTTAGGGGTTCCTGCTTTCACTGTCATTTTAACATAGGTGATCACTATCCAGCGTTTAAGGAGGAAAAAAAAAAAAATGTGCAGGCTATTTATTGATACCACGTCAGCAAATGTATCTTCAGTTCCCAACAGGCAAGGCCAAATCAACTGGATCTAGAGGTAAAACAACCAAATGTATACCCAGGACAAATCACGGATACTTATCTGGCTCAATACACACTCATACTGCAACAAGAATACCTCCACAAATTATATCCATAATTCCCTTAAGAGATGATCACACCTCCTTTACTGGTGTATTATCATGTGTTTTCTTGTATCTTTTGTCCAAAGTGATTTCCAAGTCCCATGCTCACCAGAAGGCCACCAGAAGTGACCCTTCTTAACTGCAGAACTCTGAGATGGAACAGCAACTGTTGAGCAGCTCCTAAAAGACCTGAAATAATCCAGAAGAGAGCAGCCCTCTGACCTCCTATACTAGAGTGGATATATCCTATTTATCTAAACCTTATGTAGGGGTTTCTCAAACTTTCCTATAAATGGGGGTCATTACTTAAGAAAAGCAGACTGCAGGTAGTGCTGGTGTGTGCCACCTCTCTGGCTGGTGACCACAATACACCTTCCTGGCAGCCACAGTAACTCCTCTCTAGCTTGAAGCACCTGAGAACAAGAAGGGGCTACTTCTCTCCCACTAAGGGCTATCATATGAATGTTCTTGGTTCAATTCCCTGGGAAGCTCTTTACACTGCACAACTATTTACTAGGTTAGAAGCCACTTGATCAGACTCTGGAAACCAAGCTTGTGCCTCCTAGATGGCAATTCCAACACTAGCCCCTGATGGACACTGCTGTCAAGCCAGTGGCTTTATACAGATGGAAATTCACTGAATCCATAGAAATAAATCTTTGCATTCTCCCCAGGCAAATACTAGAGAGAAAAGAAATAGGCAGTGTTACCAATTGTAATATAACAAGTAAAGGGCTTTTGAGAAAGGCCCCTTACTCCCAATGTCAGGTTGCAGCCTTGCTGTAACAACCACCTTTTTTCTTTTTTAGAGGCTTGAAATGCACGTGTAACTTTTGAGCAGAAGTAAAAATTAGTTGAGGGGGGGAGTTGTTTGTTATTTATAGACAAAGCTTCCCAGAAAATCTAACCAAAAGTCCTGTGTGTGTAACAGCAACTCCTCCAGACAGCCTGCTTGAAAGAATTTTATCACAGCTCCACTCAGCTAATGTTTCAAAGCATTTCTGTGTTAATTTCTTATGTAAGACTTGAAAAAACAGAAAAAAAAAAATCCCAACAAAAGCACAAAAGGAGTAGCTACACACCAATGTTATTGACTTATGTGCAACAAGTGGTAGGAAACCAGAGAGATGAAGATTTGTACTGCCCACTATCACAGCATCTATTTTAAGTGAGGCCTCTCTGGGAGATTTGGGTACATTGTGCAGCAGGGTGTCAGCAGCATAAGAATCTCATTGTGCAAAGGACAAATACAAGGGGTTGTATTGACACTGCCTGATGGGGGAAGGTACTTCTGCTCAGCAGTGACACAGCCTGCCCTGGCTACCAGAGGCAAGCTAGAGAACACATGCAGTTGTCACATTTGTGGGGATTTCTGAGAGAGAAGAGCAAACAACAGCTGTGGAAAACACCAACCACCAGCAAGCCATGTCCTCTGCCAATGCTGGACGCCTTAAGCTGAGCTGCTGAACACCTTCAAAGGCCTGGGGAAGTGACTTCCAGCCAAGTTAGGGAAGTCTGTGGAGTATCCCAGGCAGGAGGGGAATAGGTTTTTTATGACCAATCTGCTTTTTAGAGAAGTGTCTGGAGTCGGTATGTGGCTGGAAGCATCGTGCTGTTTGCCTGTCTCAGGCCTGTTTCTGGGAAGGGCCAGGGCAGGAAAGCTGCCAGCCCAGCTTGGGGCTGCCTTTCCCAGGTGGATTTGGAGATGGGTAAGGAGAGGCCGGGCTCCCTGGGCAGGAGTGCTGCAGGATGTGGGGGAAGGGGCTGCCTGCCCGTGATGAGTCATGCAGGAGCCCTGCAGGATGCCGCTGAGTGTGGCAGCAGAGGTGATGCTGAGCAGGACGGGAAGAAGGGCAGAGCAGGAGGAAATGGTGACAACTGCCTGATGCAGGCACAGATGAAAGGTTCAGGGCCGCACGGGGAGGTCACACCGGAGCTCTGAGTGTAGCCTGTGACAAACAGTGTGGAGAGACCACGACGTGTAAATGATTAGCTGTAGGAGGAAGGGGTGGCTACACCAGAAAAGCAAGCTATGTTGACAGTTAGTAGGGCTCTGGCAGGCTTGTTTATTTTATTAGCAGGATGGCTGGACTTGAGCCAGCATTATTTTTAGAAATGACCAAGGAACCTAAGTTAATTAGGAGAGTAATGTTCTGTCCTGTACTCCCACCCTCTTATAGGAAACAGAAAAAGCAATAATGTTATAAAGGCAGGCTCCAGTGAGATTCTGCAGTGGCTGTCAGATATGCCTAGGTAGAGGTGTAGCCTTGCCCTAAACAGCAGCGACTTTCAGCCCCCAACCCTGTGGAAAAGCATCAGCCAAACGTACACTGAGGAGAGAAATGGGAGTGAGCACAAAGAGATGATACAGCAGGAGGCAGGCATGGAAAAGCTGCATTGGCAATGCTACACCTTTCATGTAGCACAGAAAGGCTCAGTTCTGTGTCCCTGCAAGGAGAAGACAGAACAGCCTGGTTCCACTGAAAACAAGCCATGCTCTGGTCTTGCTTCACTGGCTTTGACCCACACAACTCACCTCCCTCTTCCCTGGCTCAGCCTCTAGGAATATTTCTCACTGCTGACCTTGACTGCCTTTTTTCTGCCATCAGCTCCTGGCAAGTGAGCAGCCTCACTGCAAGATGCTGCAGCTTAGGTGCTTCAGAGCCTGGCATTTCTTCCTTTTTTCACCTCAGATTCCCCAAAACAAGGAAAGAGGTTTGGAAGACAGACATTCCTTAGGTAGGTGACTAAGTGTTTTTTGGTTGGTGGTTTGGTTTTTTTGGTTTTTTTTCCCTTTTTTGTTTTTTTTCCCCCCTGTAAGGTGTTCTGGGATCTAGGTAAACTGGGACTGAGTTCATTCCACATGATTGTTTAGTGCCATTAAGTCATCTCCCTAAATTGCATGGCAGTACAAGCAGGATGGAATTTAAGAGTTGAATTGATACATAAGGATAACCCTAATTATCCCCCATCCTGACAAGACTGTGGACAAAATGTCCAGAGGCTGTTTCTTGCTTCACTCTACTGCTAAGACATAATGGTTGTCAACCCTCCCACTTCCTCCCCCCAGCCCCCTTTAACTCCTCCCTGCTCTCAGCTTTAGCTCCCACTTGCCTTCCCACAATAACTCTGGATGCTAATCTGGTGCTTATCCCAGCTCTTTAATGAGCAGTGCCTGCAAGCTCACGCTGGAAGCCTGTCATGAGCAACACGAGATTTTCTGGCCTTTGAATGGGAACACACTGGAGTAACAGACTCTCACACTTCTACTGTTTGACACCCTGGGGTTCTACCAAAGTTCTCAACTTTCACCTTCTTAGGCACTATTTTAAACAGAAGACTCTGCCTTTCTGGAAGGTCCACTTGCCACTCTTGTGAAGCAGAAGCTCCCAAAGCTCCTGGTCACTTTTGCTTGACCATTGTCTGTCTCTGTGTAGGCTCATCCCAGCCCTGTGCCTGGAGAAAACTGGGAGAAGAGGATACAAGCACGAGTGAAAAGCAGTTACCAAAGAGGCTCAGATCCACTTGCTGACAGCAAAGAGGTTGTTGCTGCCATCCCACATGAGCAAAGACTCAATCTCATTTTGCCTGGAACATGCTCTAGGCACCCAAACTTCCTGCAAAAGGAGCTGAAGCTTACAGAAGAAGGACTTCACTGAACAGAGAGGGGCAAAGGCAGGAAGTCTCTGCTAACTGCATGCAGGTGAGACTGCAGGGAAACACTGATGCTGGCAATCCAGAGAAAAGAATTAGGAAGAGATGCTTTAGTTAGGAACCCTTATCAGGAATTCAGCAATTTCTCGTGCTCAGGCTCTGAGTGTCTGTAACCCAGAGGACAGAAAAAGCTTTCCAAACAGGTTTGGTACCAAGTCACGGAACAAAGGTCTGGGGTGGAACCAGGCAGCTGTGCTATCCTCTCTATTTTTCAGTGGAGTAACTCCCTTTGCAAAAATGTGCAAAATGCTTCTTTGGGTCTTTTGCACCCCTTCACCATCCACCTGAAGTGCTCATATGAGAAAAGCCTTTTAACTCTTAAACTTTGTTTGCCCGGTACATGCCAAGGTAGCAGAAATGCATTCTGTTATTGGCTCCTGGCCAGGAAATTTAGCAGCAGGAATATTACAGCACATAAAAAAAAAAAAAGCCCCTGCATTTCTCAAGGTCATTCCTTTAGAGGTACAGTCAGTTTGATTCACCTCTCTCTACTCTCTGCAGTTCCCTCCTTCACCAAGAAATACTGGTAGAACAAAGGGCTAGCTGCCTGTGGCTCGCGTCCAGATTTACACTGGGGTAATTCCACAGATTTCAACACAGCCACACCAGAAAAAGGCTGGAATTTAACGCTTAGCTTATGAATCACATAGGAAACATGGACAGCGCAGCTTCAGCTATGATCCCAAGGGAAAGGCTGCTGCAAGTTGAACTAGCAGCATGGCTGAACAGAGATCCCTGCAACCAAGTCCAGCTGGAAAAGTTTAACCCTCTCTGCGACAGTTTCACATCATCGAAATGAAAGAGCTGCTGGCAGCTGCTCTTTCTTTACTGTTCAAAGGGAACTTGGTGCTCCCAGCATCTCGGCCGAGCAGGACACAGTTAAAACAGGGTTCTGCTTCTGGAGTCCTGAAGAGGGGCAGGTCTCTCTGTGCACAGGCACACATGCTTCTCTAAGTGGGCTCTGAGTGTTGTCTCTGGGACAGTGCAGAAAAAGACAGGCATGCAAGCGTGTAACAGTGACCACTGCAAACTCAAGCACCCCCTTTAAAGCTGCCTCATCACTCAAAAGCTACAGGAAATTGAAAAGGATCGCTACTCCAAGGGTCAGCCTGGGCAGTGCAGGCGGAATGCCCCGCACGAGGCTTCCCAAAGCCTTTGCACTTTGAACGGCCAGAAGGGCCCCCGTGACTCACATCTCCACACTCCTGCCCTGCCTGCACTCCTCAGCCCTGCCCTGGGCTACTTTTTGCCACGTCGGTGTTTCATGGGTCATCTTACACCACCCTGTGCTTGCGAAGGGATGCTCTGCGTTTGAGTGAAGGTGACTTTTCAATGAAAAGCTGCTGAGGGGACGCGAAGGGGGTAATGGAAGGGGGATGAAGGCATAGCACAGGTAGCAGAGACACGTTCTGCCCCACCCCAGTGCCCGGGCGTCGAGGGTGCAGGCATGCCTGGGAGGGGGGCAGCAGGCAGCTGGATTTTACCTGATGAAGGTGGTCTTCCCAGTGGAGTACTGCCCCACGAGGAGCACCATGGGCTTGTTGTCGAAGTCGGCATCCTCCAGGGCGGGCGAGTGGAACTCGTGGAACTTGTAGTGTTCTTCCAGCGGCAGCAGCTTGGTCTTGTAAAGCTTCTTCAGGCCGTCGCTGACCGTTTGGAACACCTCCGGGTCCTTGCGCCGACGGTCGTCGGTGCCCAGCCAGCTGAACATCTTGTGGCCTCCTGACGCCAGCTCCGCGGCGACCACCGGGGCTGGGCTGGGCTGACTGCGAGCGCGGGCTACCCGCGCATCCCCCTCAGGCCGGACGGGCCTCACTCCGCTCCAGCGCCCACCCGCGAGGGCCGCCCGCCCTCACGCCACTTGCGCCGGCGATTTCAGCCAGAAAGCAGTCCCCGCGGGAGGCTGAAGGAGCGGCTCGTCCGCGCAGCCCCGGCCCAGCGGCACCGGCGGGCGCCGCCTTCCCTCACGCCGCCGGCTCCCGGCGTGGGCATGGCGCGGAGGCCCAGCCCTCAGGAAAGGGGCGGGAGCCGGAAGCTGGCCGTTCCTGGCAGGCGCCGCCCGTTCTTCTCGGCGGGTGAAGCCGCGCCGGGCGCCGCCATGTTGGACAGCGGGGAGGGGCCGGGTCCCGCCGCGCCCCCTGGGGGCCGTTGGAGGGACTTTCAGCCCGGCCGCCATTTTCTTTCCTTTCTCGCCTCGCTTAGAAATAGACGTAAAAAAACCCTCTGAAATGACCCGCTCGAGTGCAAATCTGAGAGGGAGCCGGCTGTTCCTGAGCACTGCCAGCCTCATCTGGGTCTCCAACCTATTACAGAATGGGCCACGTTGGAAGGTACCACTGTGGGTCATCTGGTCCAACCTGCCTCCTCAAGCAGGGTCATCCCAGAGCACATGGCACAGGATTGTGATAAGGTGGTTGTGGAATACTCCAGTGAGGGACACTCCGCAGCCTTTCTGGGCAACATGTTCCATGTGTGGTCATCAGCACAATAAAGAAGTTCTTCCTCATACTCAGAATTTCCTGTGCATCAGTTTCTGCCTGTTGCCTCTTGGCACCTGGCTCCATCCCCTTGACAGCCCCACTTCAGATATTTATACACATTGATGAGGTGTGCTTTCAGTTATCTCTTGGACTATTCTTTCCCCTGCCTAGTGATGGGACTACACTGCTGCCCCTCACTTCATGGGGCTCTGGCTATGCCTGGAGGAGTTCTCCATCTAAGCAGATAAGATGGGCAAATGATCTACTGTCCCAAATTCTTTTTTCCTCCAGCAATGAGGGATGACAGGACAGCCGTATATAGGTTTTCCAGGAGCAGCCTGAGGATCGGCATGTCCTTGGGGCTGGCCATCAGCTCCGCTGCCAGGCTCTCCTCATCTCCACTGTGCAGCTCGGATAAAGCAGGACTTTTTTTCCTAAAATATCTCCGAAAAGCTTTTTCACTTTAGTCCATCTCAGGGATCTGAAAAATGTGGCAAGAGGCAGTTTTGGAAGCAGTCCTGCCGTGTGGTAGTTCCTGCCCTTTCCCAGCCATTTACAGCCGGGAGGAGCCCAGACCTTGCATAAGCAGAGCCAGCTCTGCATTAACCTTTTTTAAATTTTTTTTTTCTCTCCACAGGAGAGACACGTGGAGACTGTGTGACCCTGTGTGCCTGAACAATGATCTAGGTCCATTTCTATGCCTTCTACTGCAGGAGAAGACACTTCCTTGTTCCCATTGTGTGATCCCAGGCACTTGTATGCTCTCTGCCATGGCCTGACCCAGGAGGTGGAAGCAATGACTCCAGGGACCAGTTTTCTTTTTCTGGAAGAACATAGCAGGCTGACTGTATTTTCTGAATATCAGACTTCTCTGCTTTCCTGCCAATGCCTAGAGCTGAAAGTGGAACTGATGTTTTGAAACCTCCTTAAGACCAATTTCCCTCATTTCTTTAATTTTATAAATAGAGGCTTTTGGCTTTAAGAATTTGATGACTCCTTTCCAGTGAAAACTTCTGAAAATGAAAGGCTCCATAGAATTCAACATGTTTTGGCAAGAATTACTCATTTTGTAGGAAAAAACTGGCTTTCATCTTCTAGATAGTTCTGCCATTTAAGGGCTGTGCTCCTCTGATGGCGCTCTGGCATTTCTACAGCTATATATGGAGTCTGTTTGGTGCTTGCTTGTGTTATCCTCGGAGCTGAGTAAAGTCCAGGCCAGGAAGCCTTTGATTGTAAATCTCCCCAGGCCACCTTGGTGCCCTTCCTGAATGCAGCAAAGTGGGAGCAAAGCAAGGTTTCTGGTGTGCAGGCTGCGGGAGCTGACTGCCACAGGTATGGCAGAAGCACAATTGTTCTCCATTTACAAGGTGAGGATATTAATCATTAAACTTCACAAATCATAAATATGCATATCTGATGGCTAAATGGCCAAAAAATAAATTCTTTGCCCTCGCTGAAGAGAGTTCCTTTTCTGTGGGTTCATTATCTCCGGGGCAGATCACGACAAAACTCGACAGTCTTTATAGACTTTCTGTAGGTATCTCACAAACATTGCACATTTTTATTTATTTTTCAGTCTGTTTTCTTAGCCATTTGAGACTGACTTCCTCAACAACTATCTTTACCTTGAGGTACAGAGCTTGCCAAAAACAAAGGGAAGTAAAATTAGGAAAGGAAATTTACAGTAATAATTTGGTTTTTCTTTCTGCTAGAATCAAACTGAAAGTTTTAATCTGTTTTTGTTATTTATTCCTTTTAATTTCTTAAATAGAGGTGCTTTAATGGATGGTTTTCTGTTGGATAGATTGGTCTTATGGTGCAATCTTTAGTAAGTTAGGGTTTTTTTAAGTAATTTACATTTTTAAAATGTAGAAGCTCTCCCTTGACTGCCCTGCACAGAAGCCACTCTACTGCAGTATTCAGAACATACCTCTGTCTGATACTAGTGGGGGTCTGCTACAGCCCTCTACTGTAGAATCTTTATCTTTAAAGATGCGATGGGTTTAACTTTTAGCTCTGTAGTTTCTCAGTCGTGTCCTTGTTGTTGGTAACAGGGCTGGCAGCCACTTAGCTGGGTGCCTGCCTTGACCAGGAGAAAGATGCTTGCTGGAAAAGATTCACTTCCACTTAGCTGAAAGTCAGTAAGTCTGAACTAAGTCATGTAGTGTTTGCTCACAAAATGAAACCTGGGTTTTTGGGGGTAAAACACAATGTTATATAACTGAAACTTGTGAAATGGTGACAAATGTGTTTGCTTATCTGCAGCTGTTGGTTGGACAGGTTTACTTCCTACAAAAGATCATCTGAGGATGGGGATATTGAAGTCACAGAATCTGAAAAGATGTGGTGACTCAGACCATGACACGTCAACAGTTTCAAGAAGCTTGTGGGAGCAGTGTAGTTCAGTAAAATTAACTTCCTGCTAGTGCAGTTACTGCCACTGTTTGTCCATTACCAAGTATGAAACCTGAGGAGACAGTGTCAAAAGTTCAGGTGCTGATGGGTTCAACAGGGAATAACCAGGGTTGTGGGAAAGGAAAGAAGGGAGGGGAAGGCACAGCAGGCCCTCAGAATGAAACCAACTATACTAATTTGATAAGTAAGGGAAGAAGAGTTTCCTCTGGTTCATCTGGATCAAAATTTTCAACTGCTTGCTGGTGCCATATGGCCTGTGTGGAAACATAAAATTATCTCCAGCATAGTCTATTCCTTTCCTCGCTCCTTGCTTTGCCTTTGCCACTCAGAAAGCTGCTGCCTTCCTCTCCTGTCCTCGCTGCTCCTTCATATTCCTCTGAAATATTTCCCATTACCTTTCTCCTACCATTTTTCAGGTGTCTTGCTAAACACACACGCACACACAGTCCTCTTCCCTACCCTCCCTGTACTGCTCTTAGCCCCTCATTGCCTGAGGTGGAATGAGGTGCTGGTACCCAGAAGTGCCACCAAAAATGGGGAATGTGGGGCTGGATAATGTACATCCAGTGAGTGGGAAGCATTCTTGCTTCTAGAGAGCTCCCTCCTTAGATCTGTTTTTCAAAGAAAGCTGCTTGTATTGCACACAGGGGACCTGACTGATGTGATGTCTGTAATAGTGCTGGAAAGAAAAATCCTCTGAGCCTTTCGCCATCCTTGCAGTGCAGAAGCTTGGTCTATAACTCTTGAATGATTTTGTCTGTCTCTGCCATAGGACATACACTTCCATCAAACTTACATAAATGTTCTTTGTAGAAATTAATATGATCAACTGATTGACAAAGTGTCACGTCCTTGTCTGTTCTGAGAAAATATGGGAGGGGTTGAGAGTATTTCCCCTCTGAACTTTTTCTTACCTGAAAGCAGAAATCCTGTTAAAATGTATTAAGACACAATTGAACACATCTTCCTGTTCTACCTTGTCAGTGATTTATGAAGAGACACGGAGTTTTGTGCTTTGAATAATCGAGTGACAAACTAAACAAGGAAACTGCTGTCCACTGAAGCAATGGGTGAGTCAAAAGGTAGCCTGCATGATGGGCTGACCTGTTCTTTCATGTTTTCTGTGGAATATTTTGCATTGAGATCTCCAGAAACTTTCTGTCATTGCTCAATATGCTTTTTTTCCCCGCCTCCTACTTCTACCACAGTGTTTGATAGGTTAAGACAGGCTCTTGGGGTTACGTATGCAAGGCATATATATACATGCACATAAATACACACATGGGGAGAGATAACAAATATGCTATTTATGAGCAGCAGGCATCACTGCCAGTTATCCTTCGCTGTGAGAACACACCTGGAGAAGGTAGGACATCATATGCCAAGTGCTATGGTAGAGGGAATTGGTTCTGGCATTTAGCAGTTATCTCTGGCTAGCACAGAATTAGGATTTTCCAGGGGCTTGAAGAGAGTGTAACTGTCGTCATGTTAAGATGAAGCTGTCCTCTGGGATCAGATGGGGGTATTAGTTACACAATGCAGCAGCTGCTGCTGTGCTGTTCTCTGGAGGTGTGGAAGGGAAAGGCAAAAGTTTGTATCAGCAAACGTGGGAAGGATGGGTGTGATGTAAAGCAGCTAGATGAGCCACATCAGCTGCCCTGCATGTCACAGCTCCAATGCTTCTGCCTGCCAAGTGGTTGGCAACACAGGCTGGTGTTTTAGCTAACCCAGATTTTGTGCACCCTTGTTCTCTCACTTTTGCTGTTTAGAGTTGGTTTGGCTGATACCTGATCACTAAGTATTCTGCAGACATCAGAAATTTCATCTGTCATTAGCAGGAGTTGTGGGTAGTCAGAATATCTAATGATTCGGATGCTTATGAATAGGATGTTGTAGCCTTAAGTGCTAAAGCACAGATCTTGAGTAAATGGGATTTTCATATTTCCACTGATTTTGATGCAGCTGGGACAATTTCCACAGCAAAGGATATGTAATTTTAAATCTCAACCAGAGTTTGGTCAGAGAGGTGTTACTTGAAGTTCTGAAAGCCAGCCAGGCATTTTTGATACAGACTTTTTTTTAAGATCAGTGGGAGCAGGTTCACTGCTTGACCTTGAAAATCTCAGCACCAGAAGGTGTTCATCAGCTTTTGGGCCAATAATCTAAGCAGAGGAAATGCAGGGAAAGGTCATCCACTTGCTGTATTCATTCATTTAGTGACAAAACATAGTTCAGTGCTTCTTTTCAGGATATTTCTATTTGCTTTAAAAGCCCACAGGAAGAGCAGGAGTCAGCCTTGATGGTTTTTTTTTGAAATACAGCATTCTGTTTAATCAAAGACTAGAGGTTGTACGTGCAAGTGATGCTTTTATACTGTTTGTTTAGACACTAATAAAGATTAACAAAGCCTGATACACTCACACTATCATTTTGACTAATGACTACTAATTTCTGTAGCTAATGTTCTGCTGTATTACACAAATGGTTGTAAAAAATGGCCCTGCCTCGTTTGGTCTGTGCACCCTAAAATTTATTATTTTGTATGCAAACATTTACTACTCTGTTCCACACAATGAGGAGCAACTCCTCAGCCCAGATTTGGATTGGCTTTGTTAAATCAGAAGAGCTGAGTTGGGCTCTGTCATCCCCAGGTTTAGCCCTTGAATTGCCCACTGTCCCAAGTTTTGCCTGAGGTAAATCCTCTCATAGAGTGAGTAAGACACTCTCAGAGAATTAATTCATGGTCCAGTTACTTTTACAAAAAAGGTGAAGGATTTTCCATGGATTCTTCAGCTTCTCATTTCAAGACATTTGAGGATGAGGCATTTAAGATCTTGGGAAAGCTCAGGGGAGATCATAGGATGCTAATGCAGTGGATGGACTTAGATCAGATGGTAAATATGCTAACTAGGGGAATGTGCAAAGAATAGAGAATCAAATCCATTTAACCTACTGGCTCATGGCTTCCCTCTAAGGCTTCTAACCTCTGTCTGCTACACTTGGCTGCTTTCCCTTAGAAATTTTAGTTGCTGTTAGAGACATGCACACACTCTGTTCCACCTGTGGAGGAGGACTGATTCAGTCTGGCTCAGTACCATTGCTGAGTGGAGTACAGGAATACCTTGGCTGGTCATATACAGCTGTATCTGGTGCCTGCTCATACACAGGGCTGTGGCCAGGCAGAAGGTTAAACACAAGGTGGAACACTTGCTTTCTGAAAAGTGACTGTTCATGACACATAAAATGCTTCATTGCATCTTTTGTTTGAAGGTTTCCAGGTAATTTGGAAAAGAGTTTAAAACAACACATGGTCAGGTTCAGCTGGGAGGTTTTCAAAGCATACAAAGTAGCATCATTGACTCAACACACACACAGTTACAGTCAGGAGTGCTGGCTGAATTTCTTGAAAATAAGGCTAAATATTTACGTGATTTAAACCTTCATTTTTGAAAGCATTGTTTTTTTTCATACTATCTTTGCGTTTCAAGACCTGTATATAAAATTCAGTTCTTTTTCAAATAAATGCTGGAGTGAAGGGAGAACTGGTGAAAAGTTAAAATAGTTTTATCAGGCACTGTGAATACTCTACACACCCAAAACCCAAGTCTCAAATATTTGTTCTTCACTGTCGCTCGATGTGTGCCAATTGCTCTCCACTTCTTTTCCTGGAGAGCAGCAGAATGAGAAATTTTTCTTCATACGTGTTTTGTCTCCCTATGTAAAGTGCAGCTGGTCTCCAGGCTGTTTTCTTCCTTTGTTTTTCTCTTAAATCTGTCTCTGTCTGTTGCTCATGTTCTTGCAGCCACGAAGGCCAGTGGCTGTAAAAAGGGAGGGTTTGGAGGGAGAGACAGCATTTTTCATCTGGAGAAAAAGTAAGCAAGTTGTTAGGCACTTAAATTCTTTTTCAGCTCTGAAATGTCTACTGTACAACAGAAAATTGAATTTTCATTTCCAGTGTTATCTTTTGAAGATTTTCTCTTGGTTGCCCTTGAGGGTCAAGCTTTGTGGATCACTTGTAGAGTGGGTTTATAACAAATGAGGGCTCTGTGTGGTAGAACAGTACAATGTGTGGTTGTTTGTTTTCTCACAGGGACTGCTGCTGACCTTCAGCTTTGATGAGAGTAACAATCAACTGGTGCCTAGCTGAGACCAGCATCCTTGGGTGCCTGGGGCAGGGAATTTGAGTCCCAAAGAGCTTCCTCTGTGGGGGAGCCTTCCAAATACTGTATCATTATGGCATGTGAAGCATTTCTTAAACTTTGCATCCCAGTTAATTTTTTCAGTGCACCCTGTACTAACTGATTGTGATCACCTTGTTAGCACTGATGGAAGTGATTTGCCTACTGAGATTTTAGTCATGATTTCTCCTAGTAAGGAGTGGAGCAAATGTTTAACATAGCTGCCAATATTAAAAAAAGGCCTAGGACATCACTCATTGGTGTTTTTAGCGGGGGGATGAGAAACATCTGTCTTGAATGTTACAAGGAAAAAAATACCTCAGCATGCAATTTCATGTGTGAATCTGTGGTGTTCAGCAAGATGGAATGTGAACTCTTGGGGAAGATCATATCATTCTCCAAAATGAGGCAAAAAGGGCAAAATAACTATCACAGGAGTGTGAGTCGAGGCTTTCTAAAACTGAATGTATTCCATTTTTCTGTTAGCCTTTGTTTTATCTAGATTTTTTTTTTGGGGGGGGGAATAACTTCATGCCAGAATGTGATCGAATAAAGACTGTCATTCATGTGGCAACATGTTATGAAAATATCCTGGAGAGCCTAAAATAGTCCAGAGACATAGAATAGCCATGTGTATGGCTTCAAAGCTCTAGTAAAAGTCAGTGGGGTCACTTGTTTTCATTTCACTCAGATCTACAGTGATATTAAAGCCTTGAAAATGCAGTGGTAAGTGCTCAGTTAGAACTGGGGGTGCCCTCACTTCTCCTGGGAATGCCACTGTTCCTACCCACCCCTGCTGACTAAGAAGAAAATTTTAAAAGCCAGGATTAAATTTACTTTTTATACTTATTTTAGCTATCAGGAATTCTTCTGAAAAGATACACCTCATCTGAGAAAACCAAGAGTTTCCAGCAGAACTGTGCAGTGTGATATCCCTTCAGAATCCTCAGTGGAAAAAAATTATTCTGGTGTTATTGGAGACTTCAGCATGCCTTTTCTGCTGTGCTTGAAAAAAAAAAAGTCACCTGTGCCTTTAGGCAGGAGTATCTTTCAGAAACACACCCCTCCCATCCAGCAGAACTACCAGGCTTTGCTGGAGTCGTGCTTGAAGAGCAAATGCTTGTTCACAGATGACACGTTCCCTGCTCACATCAGCTCTATTGGAACAGGAGCACTGCTAAAGAAACTGCCCCGAAATTTACAGTGGAAGAGGCCACACGTAAGTGACTTCCAGTGAGTACTGTGTGTAAGAGGATGATTACAGATGATAGCCAGCAAAGAGTTTTAGCACTGAGCAGACTACTCTTAGACTTTAATTTAGATGTACTTTAATATCTCCAGGGATTACATTTATTGCATCAGGTGTCATTTTAGAAGCTGGGGTACATGAAGTCTCATAATTGCCTTTGAAGCATTTGTTGCCCAAAATCATAACCAGCCTTGTTCATTTTATATCCAGTAATGCTTGGAGCAGGCAGGGAGAGGAGGCAAAGGGAGCAGGGAGAGTTGGTTTCCTTGGAGCTCACAGCTACAGTGATCTCACTGTGATTCTGTGGTGACAGATGAGATCCTTCTTCCCAGAGTTCAAGATCATGACCTTTTAGAAGATTTCTGAGTTTCTAGACACTTCTTAGCCATGACCCCTCTCTCCCATGGACCTCATACTGTTATGATGGTGGAGGCTGCTACTTTCCCAGACAGGGCAGGTGACTTGTCCTCTTCCTGGACTGTTTGGTTGTTTCTTTTTTTTCTCCCTCCTTAACTGTTTAGTCTATTGTACTTGGAGTAATCTTTCCCCAGCTCTCAAGGCTGAGCTTCTATCACAACCAGTGACTGAGCATCAGTCTGAGTTGGTTTTAGTTTTGGGGCCTTTGTTTTCCACTTGTGCTTGCATTTCCAAGGCCTTTGCTGGCATTCCAGGCTTAAACTGAACATCACAAGAAGAGACACCCAGGTGCAAGGGCTGGTCACAGAGCACATTCTCATAACACAAGGGTAGATAACAAGTGTGGGAGGCCAGGACAGGGGCCTGGCACAGTTAGATAAGGCCTGTTTCTAGCTATGCCAGTTCTGCTCTAACTGAGCCACTGAGCAGGGTATTGACAGTCAAATCCTCCTGAAAGCAATGTACATAATTATGGGAGAATTTCAGAATTCCTTTGTCTGTAGGGAATTCTGCCAGGTAATACCAGATAGCATCTCCCAGCTAAGTTATTTTCTAGCTGTCATATTTTGTGAGATTTAAACAATTTCCCAGAAGGATCAAGTTTCTGAAAAAAAAAAAAAAAAAAAAAAAAAAAAAAAATA
>VZSE01003130.1:0-229904 GCA_013398275.1 Promerops cafer | reverse complement strand
AAAAAAAAAAAAAAAAAAAGGTTAGCATGAGTTCTGGCCTCCACAAAGCCCTTCAAGTGTCTCTCCACCCCTGAGATACTGGAATGAACTTGAAACCTCCTCTGTCAGTGGACTATTCTGTTGCTCTGCTATGATTGTTGGGGTGTCCTGTGTAGCTCCAGGAGTTGGACTTGATGATCCTGATGGCTCCCTTCCAACTCAGCATATTCTGTGATTCTGTGATTCTAAAACTGCCTTATGAAGAAGGCTGCTGTTTGCTCTGGATGCCAAACTTTCTGAGCAAAGACTCTCTGAGAATCCTCTGAGAATCTCTTCAGTCCCTGTGCTGCAGAGGAGATGCTGAGATTCTGCCATTCAGCCTGAAGGCTTGTAGCTTGCTGCATCTATGACTGATGGCCTGCAAACTGAACACCCAAACTCACTGAGGGCAAGGCTTGGTGTCTAATTACTGTGACTGCCTTCTGAGGGTTAGCTGTTTCTTTGCTACTGCCTGCAGGGGAAGCCAACAGTGTGAAACTTAGCTTGAGCAATTTCTGGGTCATCCGAGTAAAATGTAATTTTGACACTTAGGTTATTAATTTAACCCCAGAGGCACTTGTGAAGGGAAAAAACCTACATTATTTCTTTCTGCACAACTATTCACAGACCTATTCTTGCCACAGCAACAGGAATTCTGTAGCAGCCATTAGTCTGTAGCTCAATTGTCAGTCAAGCTGCGGAGATGTCAGCCAGGGTGGGTGAAAGTTTGAACAGTTATGCTCTGCCCTCATAAGCTCTTTTGGCTGGCACTTGTGTGGAGGAGCGGGACTGGCAGGTTTGAAGGGTTGTCTTCGCAGCATGGTGTCCATGGAAAGCCATGGTGATGCATCTGAGCACCAGTGACTTATGCTGGAGACCAAATTCAATGTAGACCAAGCCCAAATGTGTGCCCAGGCTGGTGTCAGGTTAGCCAGAGCACATAACAATAGATTTATACCTGAGCCAGAACAATGTCTGCTGGGACAAAGGACTCTCAGTATTTTAAAAGCTGTAACTTTCCAGCTAAATCAGCTCATGTTACTGGCTTAACTCTCTCCTTCTTTTTTTCTTTAATTTTCTTTTCATTTTGTGCTTCCCAGGCTTTGCACAAAAGTCCCATATTTTATGCTGCAAACAGAAAACAGCTTGATCTCTGCCAAGGATTGGTGGGTAAGGAAACTCCTTTGTATAAATATCTAAGTATTCTTACACAAGATAACATTTTGCATGGAAGTTTGAATGTATAAATCTTGGCATGGAAATAAAAGGTCTCCATCTCCTCTCTCCACTTGTCATGTTGTGGATGAAGCAATCATGTACTGGCATAGGCTCAGTAAATAAACTGGCAAGCTTCGAGGTGGGATTTGAGGCATGAGAGGTGTCTCCACAAGCTGAAATCACCACTGTGTTGTTTCTGCCCATGCTAATAGGAAGTGGTCCTGTGCTCTTACTGGTTTGTGGTGTGGCTGCTTGACAATTTGAACAGAAGACCACAGAAGGACTTTATATTTGTACCTAATGCTCAGTGTGAGTGTGTTCTCTTCTCAGCCTTGCTGTTAGAGAAACAATTTTATGCCTGTGTTGCCTAAAATAAAAGACTATATTGTCATCTGAAAAACAAGTAGAGAGGGGACTAAACTAGTTTTTAAATGCTTTATGTCCTTAAAACCAAAGTTTGTTAAGTACAGTCTTGCATGTGAGATCCAATGGAAATTATTTTCTTTTCCGAAAAGCTAATGTTTTCAAAGAAAAATTGAAAAAGTTTTTTTTTAATAGTGTGCCTTTATAGAGGATAGAAAAAACCCCACACGATGTCGGTAAAACACAGAATGTTTCCATTGACAGTTATTGCTTGCTAAATTTCTTATTTAACCAAACAGTACCCAAATGAAAAGATCACGAGAGAACAATTACAAACCAATCACGGTTTGGTTAAGTAAAGAACATGTCTGAATAATCTAATTTTGTGTGTATGATTTCTTATAATTGTAAAGACATCAGCACAACAGCTCTTCTCCTGGGATCTTGGTGGTGTTGCTGAACTTGGCTGAGAGCTCTCACTTTTCAGCCAACTGCATGTGTCCGTTTGTTTTGGCGCAGAGAACTGCTGGTTCCTGGCGGCCCTGGAAGCCCTGACATTCCACCAGGACATCTTGGCTGCAGTTGTGCCACAAAACCAGAGCTTTGAGAGGAAATATGCGGGCATTTTCCACTTCCGGGTACAGCTGCTCCCCTCGATTGCAGGCGATCCTCAGATATCCTCTGCTATGTTTTGTGTCACACCCTTAGATAATTTCTATGTGGTTCCCTTTGGCCAGGGGCAAGTGGCCAGAGGGTATCCCAGTCTGGAGAGGAGCCCATCACCCCTCCCACAAAGTAGTGCAGGCAGTGAATCAACTGCAAGCCTCTGAGGAAACACCTCTGCTTGGCTGTGCTCTCCAGCTGTGTTCTACCCATATTTTAATGCAGACAAAACCCTTTTTCAAGAGTGGCAACAGTCAGCAGAACCTGAGCACATCAGCTCCAATCTTCTACCCCTTTGCCCACCTCTTGGTACAACTCTGCTACTCTGCAGTTAGGAATTCCTTCCCCAGAAGTCCACCTGTGGCTATTTTCCCTGCTTACTCCTTTTACACCTGATACATGCTTTGTTTTCTCCTCTGTCTGTGTGGGGCTGAGGAGCTGGCTCTGTGGGTGAGTCAGCACATCCCACTGACCCACAGCAGCTTGTTCTGTACCCCCAGCTAGGCTATCTTGCCTTTCCTGTTGTTTCAAGGGGAGGTGCCTTCCAAGGGAAACATCAGCTCATTCCTTTCCCTTGACAGTTCTGGCACTTTGGGGAATGGATTGACGTGGTGGTTGATGATCGCCTGCCGGTGAATGAGGCGGGGGAGCTGCTCTTTGTTTCCTCAGTCTATAAGAACGTGTTTTGGGGAGCCCTTCTGGAGAAGGCATATGCTAAGTAAGTGACTCATTTCAAGTTATGCAAATAGTCTCTCTAAAATATGTTGGTTGGTGCCTACGCAATTTGTTCTTGTTTATAAATGCATCTCCTAGGCCTTGCTACATTTGCAGTGTAGTAGATGGCTCTCAATTTTCTATTATTACACATAAAAGCTGCCATTGCAGTAGCTGTTATCAAACCAGGCCCTCGAGTTTAAATCCAAGGGTTTAAGTGAGAAAACAGCCCTATTGTGGGAGGTTGTCCTCTGAGTGTTATCATTGTTTGCAGTGTATTGGCTGAGGCTGATGCCTTCCTTGTAAATACCACAGAGGAGTGGAACACCATAGATAGACATTTTCAAATGTGAATGATTTCCATAGCCTCCTTTAATGTATTATCAGTGTGAGAAACCGCCAAGGATTTTCATTTTGGAGGTCTCCTGAAGCATTGCACTTTGTTTTGGCTGATGTTTTTGCTCTCAGGTCCCCAAAGCTGGGGCATATCGCAAGTCATATGGCACAGTGAGAAAAGTGGCTTCTCTCCAGGGTGTTTTGTCTACAGTGGTAGTATCAGCACAAAGAAGAAAGCAGCAAGGCCTAACTGATGGAGTTTGTTAATATTTGGCTGAAATAATCTTTGCAGAGCAGGGAAAAATACTCTAGTTAACACTGAGAGAAAGATCACATAAAGGTGAGAATGTTCAGTTATTTTCATTTGGTGTTAGTGTTCAGATGAAAAGACTGGGCCAAGTTGCACTGGAGTGATAAAGAAAATCAGATTGGAGATTGAGCTCTCAGGACAGTGTCTCTCAAGGCACTATATCTTATATACAGCACAGTGTCTGGTGATAAATTCAGGCAACATTCTCTAAGGCAGACTTGTCAAAGAGTTGTGATGGGTACGTTCTCATTACAGTGCAGTCAGGGATGACAGCGAGTGAAGAGTCCCTTTCAGACTATGGCCAATCTTGGAGGCAATTTTGTAGATTTTTCTCTTCCCAAATGCCAAAAACTCCCTTAAAATGAAATATGAGTTACAGCCTTCCTTTTGCTTTTTGCACGCTTTTTTTATGTTTTCATTGGCAAGCTGTTCTCAACCTGTCATCTGTGATGATAACCCAAAGAATATATTGATGTCTTTTTTTGCTAGACTCTATGGCTCCTATGAAGATCTGCAGATTGGGCAAGTTTCAGAAGCCTTGGTGGATTTTACAGGGGGTGTCAATACAAGGATCAAGCTTGCAGAAGCTCCTCCTGATCTGTGGGGTATCCTGACAAGAGCCACCTACAGCAGATCTCTCATGGGCTGTCAGACACACTTAGGGGTGAGGCTTGGAATGACATCAAATGGCTTTACAGCTAAAAACCTTTCCAGACCTGTTTCCCTCTGCTCAGCTGGTCATTGTGACTCAAAACGTATCAAAGCTGCCACACGTGGCTTTCTGTAGAAGTCATATTCTTCGTGTTAAACTTTGCTCATGGATTGATTCTCTGATGCTCTCAGCTCCCTGTTGTTATGTTTAGGAACTGGTTTATCTATCAAAGAAATTCTATTAAATAGGGACCTACTGCATTTTCCCATTTTTATTAAATATATTTTCCATTTTTACAGATGGTACAGTGAGGTACAGACACACATGGAATAAAGTTATAGCTAAGGTAGAGAGGTAGGTCGTTCAGAACATGAATTAAAGTCTTGGCTTCCAAGCTTTATGCTACCACCTCAGCTGTTGGGAAACTCTACTTTTCTGAAAATCAAAACCTAACCTCCTGGACTTCCTTAAAGTGAGATGGTCTCTAGCTGAAGATCCACAATTTAGGAAGGGCCATTAACAATCAACCTTCCAATTCCAAGCATACTGCAAAATCTGGCTCTTAGGAGCTTCCATTTATTTATTTGTTTATTTTCAGTTCTCCTGTTACTTTGAAGGTCATTGCTTACACAACTACAGGTCTCTGGTATTGGTATAAGTCTGCTGTATGAGTAGGGATAGAATAAATGGTTTATTTTCTTTCTGTTTCTTTTTCTTGTATACAGACAACAAAGGTCCTGAAGAATGGGCTTGTTGCTGGCCATGCCTACACAGTAACTGGTATTAGAAAGGTAAGACCAACCTAAATGTCCTGGGTCTAGGTTAATTTGGATATTAGCAATTTTTATTGCATTCATAGGTTCAGCCATTGATTAGAGCAACTATAATATCTCCTCCCCAATACTTTTTTCTTAGTCTAAAGCTAAAAGAGACTGTGGGCTTTGTTAAGATTTACGTTTTAAGTGTATCCATTTTCATTTAGAGGCCTTGATGTAAAGGACAATTGTTATGGATCAGTGTATCTCTAAGGGTAGGAATGATTCATAGGGCTCTGCTGAGACCATCACCTAGAAATGCATCTTAGCTGTTAAGAATGAAAGGACTGGCCTTTGGAGCTGCTGGGAGAATGTGCTGAAACTTGGGAATGTGCTTTTTACTTGGGATAAAAAGCCTTCCTCTGAAGCCAGTGGAGAGGCCATAGAGAAGTAAGGATGTAAAGGCCAAAATATGAAAAACTGCAGATAGAAATGTGAGTCAGGGGTGTGGAGTAAGGGAACTGAACTGTGCTCCTATGCAGACAGTGCAGGGGGACCCCACTAATCTGCAGAAGGATATTTGTCTAGAGGCAAGGGACTTGAAATAATATGTCCCAAAGAGTAGGAGCTTCTTCCTCCTGAATTGGTGGATGACTGTCTTGTCCAGCCTCAAGAGGAGGTTGACAAGGATGGCAAAGACTGTGTGGGGCTTTGGACATTTTGGTGGAAGCATGTTCAGTACCTGTGGCAGGAGATACTAGGAAGGGCAGAAGAGACGAGCTGGATGAGGCAAATGTGTCTCCCGCAGGAGGAGCAGGAGGATTTTATGTGTGGAGTTTTTCAACAATGTGTCTGTCAGTCTGGCTCCTCTGATGAGATGAAGAGCCAGGTATTAAGGGCCTGACCAAGCACGTGGAAACAGTGTGAAGTCAGCTGTTCTGCTGTGCGCTGTCAGCAAAGCCCCCTGATTGGCCTGGCTTCCTCTCCTCCCACCGTGGCATCCCAGTTCAGGAGGCATTAATCTGTGTGGTCACCCATGGGGGGCTGCATTGTGCTGTGCCATTGCACTGGGGTAGGACTTGGTTTTCACACAAGCATAAAATGAGCAGATGTTGGAAAGGAAGAGGAATTTACAGTCAAGCCTCTAGATTAGGAATCTGTCATGTCTCTGGTTTCAGTTTAGAATGTAAGATGAAGCACCTTAATCTCTTCGTTGCTGGCATTTATAATTGCATGTTCAAAGATTTTTATCATCATACTTGCTGACATCTATGAGAACAAACAAAATTGTTATTAATATCTGACATAGTACAATGATATAAACCAGGTGAGAACTGCTGAGACCTCGGTAAGCAGTGTTACTGTTTTCTGCAGGTGACCTGTCAATATGGACCAGAAAACCTAGTAAGACTGAGAAATCCATGGGGAAAAATTGAGTGGAAAGGAGACTGGAGTGACAGGTGAGTTTAAAAAAGGAAAGGTGTGACAGTGGAGGAAAGGTTTCTTGGAGGAAAGATGCTGCCATCTTCAGGCATGAATTAATGTTGAGGGCAGCAGTAAGATTAACAGCTGCTTGCACAGACCTTCTGGTGTCAAAGCAATGACTCCATAGATTTATATGTCTCCAACAGACAGTGCTACTGTAGCTGGCCTCACTTCACACATGCAGCCTCAATCAGATCAGTTCTACTTCTCCTTTCACTAAATGCTAGAGGAAACATGATATGAACATGAGATGCTGACCACCTTGCTGTGATCTGGTGAGCATGCAAAGGGACAGATAGCTGTGCAGGAGCTCTAAAAAACCCCCATGTTTCAGGACACAGTAGTTTATCATGGGAGGGCCCAAGAAAAATCTTCCACAGGCTGCAAGGTGTTGGAATTGGGTAACTAGGAAGGAGTCCCCTGTCCTGGGTACTCGGGGAAATACAGCTGGGCATGAGACCAGAGGAAGCAAATAGTGAGGTAAATGGGCTCTGTATCTGCATCTACCTGATTTTTTTTTTTTTTATTGGGACCCATGAAAGACAGTGGTTTACATTCTAGACCATGGGCAACTGTATACTTGTGTCCTGTTCCTCTTTGAAGTGGAGCATGTTTCTTGCTTCCAAGCTTCACTTCATTCCCTGCACAGGCTGTTTGCTGAGGCTCAGGGCATAGAAAGGAGGGAATAGTACAGAGGTCATTGGGAATGTGAATGGCTTTCACCTTGTCTGCAGAGCAGTAACTTCTCTGATGCGTGTCTGTCACATAATGACAACACACCAGCTGTTCTGTTGAAGAGCATAATGAGCAACATACTGCAGGCCTGCCTTTGAAACGACTCCCAGCTGCCTCTTGTGCTGTCCTAGTCATTCATTCATTATGCCAAACACTCTTCCTATTATGTCTCCTTTGACAGAAAATTAAACAACAAAGCAGGTCTAGATTTTTATATTTTAAGTATTTGGAAGCTGTGTGTTCAAGTGAAGGGAACAGCTGATGGAAATGGAACATTTCTGGCTTCTGCTGGAGAAAACTGGACCCACTTAGCTACATCTCATGGGATCCAGGGTGGTCGTGGAGAGTCTCCTGTGGCTGAAGGCATAGTGGGGGATAAGCAGGGAGATATGTAGAAAAAGGGATTTGGCCTCTTTTTATAGAGGAATTTTATGTCCTCTGCCTTGAATTTGTGGCCACATTTGGTTAGTCACCTCATGTTTTTCCCTTTAGCTCTTACAAGTGGGAGCTGCTGAGCCCGAAGGAGAAGATTTTGCTAAGGAAAAAGAAGGAGGATGGAGAATTCTGGTAACGGCACAGTCTTGCTTCTCCCCTCTCTGCCAGTAGCCCTGGGGCTGCACCTGGAGCTGAAGCAGCACATTGCCACTGAGGCAAGGCATAGGTGATGTGCTTTATAGCAGCCCATGCTCCTCTCGGCTTGATGCTGTGAGAAGCAGTGGCTGTGCTGACATGGAATGCACTGTTCTTCAATGCAGGAGTGAGGGAGAAGCTGGACATTGGAGATAAAGGGCAGCCTTTTGTTTTGTCCTGCCTTTTGGATTTTTACCATAGCTTTGGGAAGCTCGTTTGCCTGTTTGTCTGCGGTTTCTCCACAGCTTTTACCACGAGGTGGCAATGTTGCCGCCCCTGTAATTTCACTACGCTCCCTTTGCTGGCAAGATTGTTTTATTCTCTGTTCAGCTATTCTTTGCTGAAGTTCTAGTCGTGCTTTAGCTACTCCTAGATGCTGCTGTGGAAGCAGACGCTCTCTTCTTTACTGCCTAATAAAATATGAGCATTACCATATGTAACTCAGAATGGTGCGGCTTCGAAGTTCCCCGCTCCCTTTTCTTTTCGTTTTATGAGCCATATGGACTAAACTAAACTGCTGACAAGATGTCTCTTGGCACTCTTTTCCCAGGATGTCTCTGCGAGATTTTAAGATTCATTTTGTAGATCTGGTGATCTGTAAATTAACTCCAGACCTGATGAGCCAGGAAGATGGGAAAAAGTGGATGTACTCCTTGAAGAGTGGGAGATGGGTTAAAGGAAGTACGGCAGGAGGAAGTCTGGGATTCTGTAATGGTGAGGGATGCTCTTTTGGATAACTCTGACTTTTGGATGCTCTGCTGACTCAGTTACCAGCTCCTTATAACCTCTTAACATAAAATTGATAACAGAAACATGTGCTTCCTGTTTAAGCCTCCACACAAACATCAGAAATAAGCAGCTGAAGGACTTTGACTGGCTTCTGCTATCACAGAAGATGCACTGCTTGCAAACATAGGGCAGTGGGCTGATTATAGCATGAAATAAGCTTCAGGATCTCAGGATCAATTGCCAGCACTGATCTGCTCTAGGGCATTAAACTTGTCTGTTAAAATTTGCATCCTCAGCACCTCCAAGGAGTGTGTTTTAAGTAAAGTGAATAAAATAGTCAGAGGCTCAGCTCTTTTGGAAGCCAAGCAGGTGGAGTCTAAAGTCAGCTAGCCCATACACCAGGGGTGACAGAGGAATAGTGATACATTTATAAACAAAATGAGCTCTTAGTCACATGTAAGCAGAAATTTAGTTCCTTGTTCCTGGGTCTTTCTCCTGTCTTAGTAGTTGCTCTGCTAAACTTGTAAACTGCAGCTTAAAATCAAATTCCTGTGGGGTCTGGAGATCCAGACAACCTGTGACCTATTCAGTCCAATGCCAGGCATCATGTGGGAAGCTGGCAATCAATTTTGTGATGGAAAATGACATCAAAATGTTTTTCTTGTTTTACTTAGGCAACTTTTGGATGAACCCTCAGTACTGGCTGAATGTGTTGCCAGTTGAAGACAGTAAGAAAAGCCCAAGTGTGTGCAATGTGGTTATATCCCTCATGCAGAAACACAGCACCAAACACCGGAACCGAGCCCCTCACCTTTTCATTGGATTTTTACTCTATAAGGTGCAAAGAATTGCTTTGCTTTTCTTGCTCTCACCAAACAGGAGAACTTCCAGCCCCTGTAGATTGTAGTGCTTTCTAGGCCAAGAGCTTTTGTTGTGCGCAGGGTGATCTCTGCTCTTTCCTTCTGCCTGTGCCCAGTCTCCTCACACATCAGGGCTGGGCTCCCTCAGGCTCTGTGCCCCTCTTGCTGCCTCTCCAGCATGCTGTGTGTCACCCTGCAGTGAGAAGTGCCTTTTGCTTCAAAGCACATTGGGATTTATTTTGCTGCCTCTGAGGGTATGTGCAATAGCTGGAAGAGGGTGCCAGGATTCCCCTTACTTTGGGGCAGGAAGAGCTCTGCCCTCAGGTTATTTCCAACCAAGGCAAAATTGTGCCTGAAAAGTGTTTCTAGTATGGTGTGGCAGCTGCTCATGTGTGCACACTGCTAGCTCCCCGTGTATCCAGAGGTAATTGGATATCACTAGGAGTGAGAGTTTCCTACCTTCACTTCTCTGCTTATCTGAGTACCTTGAGAGCCACTCTTCTCCCTTGAACAGAGCCACAGGTCTTGCTGATGTGAGCCTGCACAGTTATGGAGAGGTGACTGTGGGGAAGGGTTTTTGGGTGGAGGGACTGAGGTTTCTGAAGGCAAAGACCCCATGTAGATGTATGTAGCTGCTCTGCTTCCCAGGAATGACTTGGCTGTGTTTGTGAGGCACAGAGGTCCTGACTGACAGATGCTCTGTTTCTTTTTTTCCTGCAGGTGGGCCTACAGGTGAGTCCCTTGTCACTACTGCTGGCTGTTGTCTGGGGGACCTGGGCTGATGCAGCTGTTAAGACAACGCTGCATGTGGTGTGTTTGCCTTTGTTCCTTGGCTGACAGCGAGTGACAGTATTTGAATTCAGTGAGGCCCCACAGCAAGGCACCAGAATTCAGCAATGCAGAACCACCCTCTGACTCTACTGAAAAGCAGCCATATCAGGAGAGCTCATTGGCCTTGAGAGGGGGCATTAGTTGTTCAGCTTCTGTCCTAGGTCTTCAAAGGTACTAGAAATAGCATCAACCTTTACCTGATGAGTACTTCGTCCTTGCTGCAGTTGTGGGATGGTTCCTCAATTCTTGGCTGTGTCGTGGGAGTCAGAGCTGCCTTTCTGCTGCCTTCAGTCTTGGCATGAGGTGGGAAAAGAGCCTGTGCCCCATGCGAGTCAAAGATCTCCTAGGGAGCTCAGGTTCCTGGCTATCTGATGGTACAGGTGTTTTCAGCTTCTTCAGGTCAGCTGTATTTCTAGCATTCTCTTTATCCAAGAGCCTTTGGGACCTGAGAAAGGGCCCTGGAACTTAAATCCTGATTAAGTTCCGATTTTGGCCCTGACCTCAGAGGGCTATTTAAAGCAGGGAAAGATTTAGCTCATTTTGTCTTAAAAGGACATATCTTCCATTCTGTTACTACTCAAATGAGAGTACACCTCTTAAATGAGAATTTGGGCTGGAAAAGAACTAGTCTGGGTGTATGGTATGGGCAGCACAACTGTGTTCCTAGTTACTCTAGACCCAGCATGATAACCATGAGGTAAGATGCCACTCCTTCCTGACTTAAATATCTTGGGCACTATCAGGGTTACCTTCAAGGTAAACTTTCAGGCAGAGGGGGTCTGAGTATGGCCCTAGCACAGTGCTCTGCCACACCTGAGTGGGAATGGTGGCAGCCAGGACTTCAATTTCAGGTTTGTGGTGGTTGCCAAGATCAATACGGAGAGATGGCAAGCTGAGACAATCTAAGGTATTGGAGCTGCTGTCAACAGAGTATTGACTGGAATATAAAAACTTCGAATTTAACATAAGGGGCATGAGGAGGAGTAACCCTGAACCCTTCATAAGAAAGATTGCTCTATTAGTAAGAAAAATACTGGCAAAGGAAGAGGAATAGCATCTCCCTATGAGGCTGCAGAGTAAAATGGCTAAATGTTTTGAGGAACAGCCAAGATCAGAAGGTGACAGTGGTTTTAGCTAGCAGGATTATTTATTGGGCTTGTGTACTGGGCACCCAGTGGCATTAAAATTAGTTCTGTGTTGCCTGGATCAACACTTTATCCATCATCCTGTGGCAGAAAAGGGCCTGCAGAGCAAAAAGTGCCACACAGATCAAGGACACTTGCATGAAGTCAGGACAAGGGCTTAGGTTGCTTGTGCAGTATGCTCAGATCACAGGTGTTCTGAAAAATCCTCTGCCACCAGACCCCTAGTGCAAAGGACAAGCTGGGGACAAAGTACGTGGTCCCTGTGGGAAAAGAGCTGTTCTGGCTAGTGAAGGGCAGTCTCTAGAGCAGGTCCTGCCTGCAGTCATTTTGGCCCATATGGCAAAGACTTTTGGAGAAGCCACATTGACAGGAACAGCTTCTCATCCCCAGTTCTTGCTGCTGTTCCTTACAAGTAGTGTAAGGTTTTTTTGTAAGTTGCAGGAAGCCCAGTCTTTTGTCATATTGGTATTGGGCAAGGGTGCTACATAGTGAGAACTGCTGTGTCCTGGGAAGAGACTGAGTCCTTTGGGCTCTGTTACCTGCTTGTGCTGTAAAACAGGCTGAGATGTAAAGGCAGGCCAGCTGTGCCCTGCCCGTGAATCCTCCACACACCTTTTGGCCATGTGTTCAGCTGGGGCAGAACACGATCCTCTTCCCTTTCTTCCCTGACCAGTACCAGGAGAGCAACAGAAAGCTGCCCCCAGGTTTCTTCACCCGACATCAGCCCGTGAACAAGCACCAGGTTTTCCTTGATGAGCGGGAAGTGACTCATGACTTCCATCTGGAGCCTTGTGTCTACGTGATTGTCCCATCCACCCTGGAGCCTCAGCAAGAGTCCGAGTTCATCCTGCGGGTCTTCTCCAGGAAGCACATTCTTCGGTGAGATGCTGCTGCCCCTCTGCCAGCACCTAATTCCCTGGGAAATTCTGCTCTTTCTAGACTGATGGGGGCAGCACGAAGACTTAACTCTGCAAAAAGCAGCACAGTCTCTTCCAGAGAAGCTGGCTCTGGGTTCTTCCTGCTGTAGGATTCTCAGTAGTGAAGCACTGGTTTTGGCCTTATCCTTTCAAAAAAGGCTGAGATAGGCCCACACAATCCTTGCAGCATGCTCATGTTTGAGACTGTGAGAAGGATAAGAGCTATTCAGCTTTTTAGCTCCAGTAGTTTGCCAGGAACTCCCTGCTGGCAATGCTAGGATGGTTGCTTGTAGAGAAATGGTGCTTTGGATACTTCAAATGCCAGCAGCTTTTGGGGTCCTGTATGGATATGAGGCCTTGCCTTACTGCAGCTGTAACACCAGAGAATAAAACACACAGCAAAAGCAGGTTGGGGCCCCATCTGGGGAAGGGGAATGACACCTGTGGTCAGACAACTCTGAGATCTGTCCTTATTGTTTCTGCTTTTTTGCATCTCCAGGGAAATGGGCGGGAACACGAGCTTCACCCTCTCTAAGGTGAGTGGGTGTGAGGGGAGTGGGGGGTCTGTGATTCAATCTGCAGCTGTGAATGTTGGTGTTTTACCATTGCTCTGCCCTAGAGGAGAGGCTGAGTGAGAATGTCAATGCTTGTGTTGCAGCACTTGAAAGCACAGCTTGGGTTTACAGACAGAATCCTTTGGACCAAGGGGACAGATACAATCAAATGTGGGGGACAGGCAAAACTTTAGACAGCTTAGTTGCCCTTTCTGCAAACATCTTTTAATGACACCATCTTACTTGCTCTGCAGTCTTTCCTGTCCATGGCTTTTTGGAGACTCATGGTCCATTCTTGCCCTTCTCCCCATCCCTTTCACGCCTTGAACAGTTTGAAGACATTATGGGACCTTAGCAGTACTCTTCCCATGCAATGGCCTAAAGGTTATTTTCAAAAGAACTGGTCTCAGTGGCAGTACATGCACATCTGCAGCTTGAGCTAGGGAATTTATAGCATAGTCTGTTCCCCTGGCATAAACAGGGCCTTTCCTGATTTCATCTCCTCTGTTGGGCTGTATAAAGAACAGAGACCCTACTCTCTTCTTGGCACAGAGTGAGCCCCATGCTTTGGACAGCTTGGGGTGGGGTGAGAGGAATTTTTCTCCCCACTAAATGCTATCTGAGTATTTCTCTCCAAGAAATAGTAGTTCTGTGATGTAGGGAGGTATCTTAGCAGTGGGCTGATTGCAGTGGTGGGCAGAGGGTGGAAAGCACAGGGAATGGAATGTCATTCTGGGAAAGCATCTTTAATAATTTGGTTGACGATATTTTTCTTCTGCAAGTTAATGATTTTTTTTTTAATATCTTAAAGGAAATTGTTGATAGGTATGAAGGCAAGATTTGGGAGGATTTCTTCACAAAGCATTTTGAACAGGTAAGGGCTTGCATGAGTAAACTCCAGAGCTATTATGTAGCTCTGTGAAAGTAAAAGCATGTGGATGTTTAAGGGAGGTCTGTGGATGTGTGGGGAGCAGAGAGGGGTTATGGAGTGGAGGCTGGACTCTGTACAGTGATGACTCCATGCAGTAAATTTGCCTATGAAGCTTAGCAATGTGATAGCATTGAGACAGGCACAATTCTCTTCACAACAGGGTGTCAGTGCCTGGAACTTAATCTGAGTGTGACAGTATCAAGAGGCTCAAAAGGTATTAGCAAACTGATGGGCAGAAAGTCCATAAACAAATGCTGAAGGACTGAGCAGGGATGTACCCTCTAAGATCACTTTTCCAACAGGGAAACAGCAGAATGGACTATAGAAGCTGACCAGACTCATGTACTCTCCTTAAACATTAATTCCTGTTGCCTGTACTGGGGACAAAGTGATGGGCTGTGTGGATCCATCCTACCCTTTGGGGCATTCCTACATTCATTGGGGAAAGTTACCTATTAGAGAACAGCCCTGAAATATTGAACCTTGTCTCATACACACTTCATCACAGTTGGATGGCAACTAACCTGCTTTGAGATGTGGAATAGATACTGGGTGTTCCATCATCTTTTCCCCCTAATTTTGCTAGTGAAATATGGCCCTTACTGTGAAAGATCCTTTTTAGTGATTTCTCTGGCTTGATTTGGGATGGAGCTGGCCATTAGGGATCCCGCTGACTGTGGTGAGGGATGCAAGTGTTTCACCTTTCAGAAAAGGTCACTACATTTATTTAGCATCATACCCTGTATTTGGCAAACACAATTTCACAAAAACAAATTTCCACTTTTAATAGGAATATTTTGAAGAAAGCTGTTACTAAAGACAAGGAATGCTTTCACTTTTTGCCCCTTGTTTAAGATTTTGGTTTTCACAACGGTGTGGGTTTGATGTGCTAGAAATTGCCACATACTGTGAAGTGCTGATCCTTTGCTGTCAGGATGTCCAAGTACACACAGAGGCAGAGGCAGTTACTGCCATTTCTGAAGGCTTTACCCTGGCATGTCTCAATGATCTGAAAGCAGGCCTTTATTTTTGAAGAGTGACATTTAAAAAATCCTCCAAACAAACGATTGTTGCAGCTTCTAAAAGATCTATAATCTTTAGTATGACAAGGGGGAGTCTCTGCTTTGAAAAGTTTGGGGAGAAGTATTCCAAAGTTTCCTTTTTTTTTTTTTTTTTTTTTGTTGTTTGTTTGTAAATGATAAAAGGGAAATGTTTGAAGCAGGTCTCTTGACAGTGTGCTTGATGGGACAGATGGCACCAGGGCTGAAAGGTCTGCATCCTCACTCCATGGAAATCTGCACTACTGCACTGATCTATGTGGAGCCTGGAGAACTTAGCCCAGAGCACACTGCAGCTCTTGCAGGCTCAGAATCTTGTCATATTCAAAGGGAGTCTTTTCTATCGATTTTCACACTGGCTGGAGTGGGGCCAGAAAAGCAGAGAATGAAGATGGGGCATGCTAGGAAAACAAAAGAGGGAGAAAAGTGATTTAATACTTAGAAAAAAAAATACTAAAATTCTCTTCCATATCACAGAATCCTGAAATAAATGCTGTTCAGCTCCAGAGGATCTTGAATAATATATCTTGGAGAAGTAAGTGCTGAGAAATAATGTTTCTGTAAAATAAGTCCTCTCAGAAAAAAGCCTCAGTTCCTGTATCTATTTCTTAAATTTTTGGAAGAGAAACTGGCTTCAATATGACAGAACTGACTCTTCTGATGCCATGTTAGATTTCCAGAGCAAAAGGATTTGCTGGGGTGTGAATCAATATGGCAGAAATGTTATAAGCAGAGCTAATCTAGTTTGAATTTCAACAACTGAAATAATGAGGGGGGAGAACAAGCATGGATGCAGGTTCTTAATTTGGCCTCCAAACCCAGCTTGACCTCAGCTTTGATTCTGAAACTGTATCTCATTTCAGCCTGTGCCACTGCCTCAGTCTCAGCAGCACCAAACTAGAAGATGTGGAAAGCCTGGTCTGTAGGAGCCTGTGTGGTGGAGGAGGGTCTTGTCTTTACTTTCATGTTCCTGGTCCATCCTGCTGCTTCTATTTACTCTTCCTGCTGTGCCTGCATAGGGCTGCCCCGTGCTCTTTGGGGGACAGGATGAGGTGCAGGTGGCCTCTGTGACCCATGCTTGTGAGAGCCAGGTGAGCCCTGAGCTTGTCTCTCTCACCTGTGACATCCACTCTGCTGGGGGCAGCCCAAAGCACTCCACAGGCTTATAATTTGGACCTTGGTAACAACACTACCTGCACAGCAGTGAGGCACTGCAGTGGCTGTTCTCTCTGAGCAATGACAAATCCAGATTTTCTTCCTGGTTTCTTTACTGGTAACAATTTATATGCAACATAGAAAATAATCCATCCAGCCATTACAGGCAACAAAGAAGATGATCAAAAGAGTGATGTGATGCCTTTTTCACTTAAACTGAATTTGCGATTACTCTCTTTTCTACAAAGGTGGGCAAGGATAGTTCTTCCATCTTTGTAAACTGACCCACCAGGTGCTGTCTTATCTGTGAGAAAACTATCTTGAACAGAGAGTCTTTACTTTTCATAAATTATTGATTTTAAGAATGATTTAAAAATCTTTACAGTACTTGATTAATATTTACTAAACAGGGCTATTACAATATTAAAATTATTAAAGCATCTTGACTTCCTGCAGAGAAGGGATTGATGAGTTATGATTCTGTCCCTTACTCAGTGGAAGGCGCAGACCAACTGTAATCATGATTTGCAATGAGATTAGAGCCTATTTCTGTTACTCTTCATGTAACTTATATATGAACCAGGAATGCTAAGCTTTGAGGCAGCATCATGTTTTCAGCAGTGCCTTACTTTTAATTATATTAACAGAGCTGGCAGTGTGTCTGTGAAAGAGAGGGAGAGAGAGATGCTTAGTACAAGGGTTTCAATTAATCTGCAGTGCTGTTCCCCAAAGCTCTTCAGGTCAAATGACTTTGCTCAAGGTCATGCAGTAAATTCTGTTTGGGATTAGAGCTTTGGATGTCCTTTTCCTTCCATTTTCTCTAATAGCTGGAGATAGTGTACCATATTTCATTCTATATTACATGCCTGCAGGGAGCTCATATTGGATTTTCTGAGACTAGTAGAATCCATCCTGTTGCCTCATATTTTTATCATCATAAATGATACATCTTCTCAAGTGGGTGTAAAGTTTCACAAAGGCTTTGGGGCCTAAGACCTCTCAAGTAAGGGGGAATTTTGTGAGAGTCCATTTTTCTGAGAGATGTCCAATGACTCCCCAAAACAATTATTTTTTTCTCTCCAGATTTCCAGAACTTTCGCCTGAATTTCAGTCTGGATTCCTGCCAGGGTATCTTGGCACTCCTGGATGTATCCTTGTCATGAGTGATACTTCTGACTCATATAATACTTTACTGGAGCATTATTTCTTAGGCCAGACTGGGTGTTACTGTGATTTCTTTACCACCTGGACATGGCCCTGCTTATTGAACTTCTCACCCTCCATAATAACAGTTCAGCTGTGACTGAATGGAGCTGGTTTGGGAAAGGGTTGGTTCCTGCTGCTTCTGAAATCAGCAGCCAGGTTTCCATTGACTTAAGTGGGAGGAGGATCAAGTCTATAAATAGGCACGTGGGCTAAGAAGTCATTATCCTCATATTATAATTGCATGGATGTTAGAATGGCTGCAAGTTTTTGGGTTGTTTGGGTTTTTAGTTTGGGTTTTTTTTCTTTTTTCATTTTTAAATATATGTAATGGGTGCTTTCTAATGTTTAATTGAGATGTTTTGACCTTAATTCTCCCACTAAGCTGAATGCCACTGGCACACTGAGTATCCAGGAATTCAGAGTCCTGTGGAAAAGGCTGCTTTTCTATTTGGTATGACAGTAATTTCTATGCACTCTCTCAATAACTCCCTGCTCACAATCCCTTTGGTGTCACCTGTTGGGTTTTGGGTGGTTTGGTTTGTTTTAAAGTACTCCCTCACCCCACAGGAAGTTTTCCAGAAGAGAGACACCAAGAGATCAGGAAAGCTTGACCTTGTGGAACTGCACACAGCTGTACAGGAGACAGGTGAGCCTACAGCATATTTTGGCAAGTCTCATCTTCTTGCTCATGAAAGCTGAAGAAAAAGCACTGGTCTGAGAAACATCTTGATAACTGTGTGTAGAGCTCAGGAGTAGTGGAAAACATTATAGTCTGCATGGCCTTGGCTATCTCTTCTTTCTTCTTTAGCTGGGTCAACGCATCTGAAAATTATTTTGCCATGGGATGGGCTGCCCACTCTTTTCTCAGTGTGGTCTCACACTGAGAGTTGTCTGAAACAGAAGAATCTTCCTGTTTCAGACCCAATTTTTAAATCCCTTCCTGTGTGTTGCTAATTGAATTTTAAAAGATTTTGTGGGGTTGTGGGGATGCAGGAGGCCAGATCTAGCTCCTGTGAAATTGCTGCCTCTGCTGAAAACGACAGCTCAGGGACCAAACCTGGAAGTGTGGGACTTGCATGGAGGCTGTATTGGTGCCAGACTTCACTAACGCAGTGTCTGAGGCTTGATCTAGAAATGGAAGATGATACATATGGGTCCAAATACCGGACTGAGTTCTGCTGCTATTACTGGGCGTTGTGTGGGAGCTGGAGCTCAGTCTTGTAGCTTCTTTTGCATGTTTACACCTTAAATATCATTCCTCTTTTTGGTGCATGTTCACTCAGTTCATCTGAGTCAGTGAAAGCACGGTGAGAAACCAGGCAGACCTCTGCTAAAGCAAACTAAAATCCCAGGCTATGAATAGAGAATGCTTTTGTTCCTTGCAAATGCTGCTGCTGCTTGACATTGGAACTGATGCTTTCTGTGTGAGCTTCTTCTGGATTTTCTTTCTCATCTCCTTTCCTATCCTCTTGGGAATATTGCTCTTAAACTCAGCTGCTGCTATTACCCTCATATCCCATGAGCAAAAGAGGGCCTATTTGTATTTGATTCCAACTCTGGAAGGACTGTATGTATAGGGGAGCAGACCTGAACCCTTTTAAATTTGGAGAAGATATCTTCGTGTAGAGATCTCATTTGGGCTGACTAGTATTTGATTATCTTAGGCCAGGCTTGAAAAACAAAGCTGTTGGAGAAGGGATGAAGACCACTCAGTTGTGCCATCTCATTCTGTTTTCCTTTTTCCCCCCCAAATTTTATATAGGCATTTCACTCAGCAATGAAGTCTGTAATTTGATGGCAATCAGATATGGTGACCCTGACTTACAGATCAGTTTTGAGAGCTTTGTTTGCTTCATGCTTCGAGTGGAGATCATGGGAGGTGAGGCTGGCGCTCCGTGTCTGGCCAGGCAAGCTGGGCTGCCAGCTGAGCCATGGCCCCTCTGATGCTGTTCCCATTGGCAGTGGCAAGGTCAAAACTGCGGGACTGGATTTCTGAATAAAGCAAGAGTAATCAGTTTAATGCAAGGGACAGATGCAGAGGAAGCCAAGCTCTCTCTTTACCTCCCCACCAGTCCCATCCTACAGACATCCAAGCTGTACATATCAGTGATTAAACTCTCTGTACATTTGCACTGTCCTTCTGTAGGAAGAGGTGGGCAGATTACAGATGAAAACTACTTGTTTTCTGTGAAGAAGACAGCCTTGAAATACACCTTTTCCAGGAAGAAGGAACCTTTGAAATATGTCTTTGGTGGACTGCAGTTTGATGATGAGACAGCTGATACTCAGATCATGCTGTAGACACCTAGCACGTCTCGTAATTGTAGTGGGTGAAGTTGGGACCACCAGCATTTTAAGGTTTTACAAATGGATGGGCAGACAGTTAACATGCCTGACTTTATTCAGCTGCTCCCAGTTTTCCAGCCTTCAGGGATCTCCCAGGGACCGAAGAGAGAAGCTCACATGCACTTGAGAATAGCCTACAAACTCTGCCTTTGGGGTTTTTCCCCAAGACAGTGCCTTAGCTGTGGTGATTCTTGGCTATCAAGTTAAAGCTCCTCATTTACTTCTTTTGCAGAGGCCTTTCGCAACTTAACACAAGATGGCAAAGGGATATATCTCCGGGAATCTGAGGTAAAGCCCATTCCCTGAGTGTCAGATGCAGGCCCCTTTGTTGCATGTGGCACTGCATGTTTTATTCTGTAGCCTTAGGAAAAGTATCTTCAACTGACCAGGGCAGGTTACAAACAGCAAGGAGGCTCAGACTTCTAAGTCTTCTGCTTTATTATGGCTTCTGTTTCTTCTGGAGGCAGAATATCTCCAATGCCCCATAGTCCAGACCATGTGAGAGTATGGCAGAGCTCTCACTGAGATGGATTATTTCAACTCCCTTTCCATATTATTTTACAGTGGATGATGATGACACTTTATTCCTGAAGCAATGCTGTAGAGGAGGAGACAACCAGACCTGTACCAGGATGAGGAAGGCTGCCTTGTTTCAACCTTTTACTTCATATGAAAAGTCTTTCCCTCAAGCAGACTTAACCTGATAACCACAGACTTGATGAACTGAAGTTTTGCTAATTAACATATTTATTTTGAGTCCTATTTCACTCCAGAAAACCCTACTGAGGAGAGACCTTTGGATGCCAACTACCACAAGTGCACAGTGTGACACCTTGGAGCATGGTGGCTGAGCTGTTGGGGTCACCTACTTCATGCTGATGTAATGCTGCTGTTATACGCACACATTGTGACAGTGCCCAGAGGCTGTGCTTGGTGGTGGGGCTCTTGAGTCTGGGAGGGAAAAGGCCCCTGTCCTGAGTAGCTTGACACTTGATAGAGGGATCCCAGTTCTGTAGCTGCTAGGCCCATGATAGAGAGCTGGAATCTGTGTGCTTCTGGGAGAGAAGGGGTGGGGACTCACAGAATGAACACTCTTCCCTAGCCTTGACATGGAAAGGTGATTTGCAAGCATTCAAACCATCTCTTTTGCTTTTATAAATTAACATAGTCCTATTGAAGAAACCCTAATTTGATTTGACCAAGTGATGAGCTGAGCCTCCAGCTGTTTGTTGTATGATGATTGTGTATTTATTTCAGAAAAGTAGGTTTTCTCTGCAGATTGAAAAGTACAGTACAGTGAAAAGTAAACTGATCCCATTTTAAGTCACCAGAGACTGGCAGGGAATGAATGTTCTCAGAAGGGTGATAGAGGAGCTGTCTGATAAAATATTTGGATCTTTATATTCTATAGGGTGAGTGTGTGTGTGTATTTCTAAAGGATGCAGGTAAATGTAGGTTGTAGCTGATCAAATAGTACAACTTGGGTGCGTGGCTGTGAACAGCGTTAGAGAACATGGTATAAGTGGGACTATTTATGTCAAAACCCATGAGAGAGTTATTTGGTGCAGCTATCTGTAGGATCCTTTTCCACTTTCTTACCATTCATTTATTTGGGCTGGAAATTTCCATGCTAAGTGCCTTTTACAGGTTGCTGCTTTGACTTTTTTTCTTTGTTTTTCCTTTTTTGCATTCCTGCAGACAGCTCAGTTGAGGCTCTTTTACAGTGCACAGCCTAGTCTGAGTCTGGGTGCTAAGTGAAACAGAGCTCCAATGGGAATGAACATATAATGGAAGATCATACTCTAATACCTTTGTAGGAAGGAGTTTTATTAAGCTTTCATAGGCAGCCTTCCCTCTGGCTTTTTGTGACTTTTTAGGTGCTTAATCTCATAAATATTTTTTCAGAGTGCATGCGAGATTCAGGAATGAGGTGGACTGCGGATAAGAAAGTAAACATGGGCATGACTGAGCTCAGGGATGTGCTTACCACTGCACTGAGGCCTGAGCAATAGCATAAGCATATTTATAGAGGAACTCCTTTGCATATAAGTGTTCCCAGTCAGGAGGCATTAAGCAGTAAAAACAACAGCATGCACTTTATTCCCCAGAACAGTCTGTTTCTAAGCAATATCATTTTCATCCTGTTTTTATGAGAAAACTGTTAGAACCAGATAAATAGATGGCTGTGTTGGTACTTGTTTATTACAGATGATATATTTATCATCTATTGGGAGCGACCTACTGTGGAGTCACAGAGTTCAGGTCTGTGAAGCAGAACAGGTTGGAGGGAGCAGGGACACCCAGGGCCCCTGGAGCAGCTGAGGGCTCCGTGTCCCACTGCGCTCCCAAAGAGGCTCCGTGTCCCGCTGGGCTCCTGAGGAGGCTCCATCAGCAGCTCCCCTCTCAACACACGTCTCTGTTTCCTTTAGTGACTCGCAGCTGAACATGATGGTGCAAGCTAAATTAGCCTGATTTAATTTGCACTCAACTCAGCAGGGGATGTTATAAACACTGATTTACTGTGTGCAGGAGCAGCATTGGAAGAACCAAAAACATTGATTGAGGGAGCGTAGGTCCCGCTTTTCTCAGCATGTTTTGGAAAGGATGGTCCCTAGCACCCGTGGGAACGTCCAGGGGGATCTGTGTGAGTGTAGAGTGGTCACAGCAGGCTCTGTTGGACACGATGGGAGGGAAATCTCTCAGTCCCTGGGTTTGTTGCACATTTAAGGCATTTAAGGAGCATGCTGGACGTTGCTCCGCCACAGGCTGTGTGCAAAACTGGTGCAGGACACCCAGTTTCAAATTGCAGTTCATTTTAATGTTGTACACATTGTTTTTTCTATCAGATTTTGTACTTATTTACTTCACACCTCTTTAATGCAGAGCAATGTAATTGCAGGGAGATTATTTTGCTATTGATTACTTGATCCAGGAAAGAAACAGAATTCATCCATGCCATGAATCACTAAGCATTTGCAGCAATAAACTTTATTGAGCCATGTGACTTGCTGTTACAGAATTTTAAAGAATGCTTTACTGGAATGATTATACCAAACCATGTACAATTCAAACTGAATTATCTGGCTCACAATAAAATGTTTTTGGCAAGGGCACCTACTCGGACACTGTGAAGCTTTTATATTGCTAACAGAATAATGTTTTCTGGGCAATTCTGAAGATATATTACTCCTCATTTACAATGTGCATTGTGAAAAAATGGTCTGAAATGCTGCTGAAGGATGCATTCGTTTGTAACCACAGCATTTACAGGGATGCTGAGCTTTGCAGTGGGTGGTATTGCTCTATCAGAAATGAAAGAAAAGTGGGACTGTGGCTTGAGACTAGTATTGCTAATAAAAGTCCCTTTTGAAAAAGGCAGGTGCAAGAATAGCATATAATATCTAGAGTGGGAAGAGGAGATGGATGGTGAGGTATACTGTAACAATAAGGTTGAGATGAAATTCAAAGGAACTAATCAACCCTTTGCAAACAAAGTCTTCAGCTAGAGTTTACTGCTGCAAATACACACACACAACTGAAGTATTTAATGTTTCCTGGATATAGTTGGTGTGCATGTTGAGGGTGCATTTGGGGTACAGCAAATACCAGTTAGCCTCACTGCTCACATGCATTCTGCATGGTCAGGGCTTCTGTCTAGATGGCAACAGAACAGGCTCTACTCTCAAGCCTCAAACAGGATTCCAAAAGATCTAAGACTTGCAGGAATGACAAGCATAGCTGGAGAGGTCATGGCTACAGTGAAGAGCTGTGGCAGTTTCAGGCAAAAGGGGAAGAGCTGTCTGGGGACAAGTAACCACGAGGCAAGTCACCCCAAGATCATGGGGCTCTTGCCCTTAGGCAGCTAGGGATGACCACCCTAGAGATTCCAAGCTGGCCCAGGTTTGAGATAGGCAGAAATACTCAATCTGTGTGTTTCTTTCGGGGTAATCAATTAAATGCTGTTGAGACACTGCAGTGTCTGTCTGAGGTCACATCTCGCCTGTTACCAGTTTTACTGTGGAGCCACCAAGACTTCTGCCTTACCTAAAAGCACATTGCCATCCTTTGCTAAGAGGTATTCTATTCATGCAAGTGGCTACTGCACTATCATAGCTGTCCAAGCTGTGTCAGCAGACTTTGATCACACCACAAGATGCTCTGTGTGGAATGAATAATGTTGCTTTGGTTTTGATTATTAAGCAGTACACGTAATCCTAACTCCACAACCCTCAAATGGGCCTCTAAAGGGCAAGTTGTCATTGGACTGGCACCATAAAAGTGAGAATTTTGGAAGCTTTTGGAAGGAAAAGCCTGTTTTCAGGGGCAGGTGGTTCCTGAAAACTGTCCACTGAGCAAAACAGGTGCAAAGTGTCCCACTAGTGCAGACCTTTGTACGAGGCAGCGATGAAAGTGAAGAGTCAACACAGGGACATGGAGTCAAAGCCACCACTAAATCCAAGTGTCCACCCACTCAGTCACCCATTCTCGAGTTCTACAACTCCACCACAAGACTCAGTTCTGACAAAGGGATTTCAAAATTTGCAGACCTGAAGTCTTTTTTTATTTCCTCTGTGAACTGTTCAGGTCAATGTTTCATGGAAGGCTGTGGAGACTTTTCTCCTGAAGTTAGTCCTGGTAGACTCTGGTTGAATGCAAATCTGTGCTCCAGTGTGAAAGCTGGAGTGTGATAAGAGGAATGATGTTTACATCATTATTCAGAAAACTGAAGGGCAAAAATCCCCTTTGTTATTATTTACAGTGCCACAGTGCCAAGGTGAGAAAAGATCAGATTCCCAGGGTGATGGCTACTATGTGACACAAGAGCAGGACTTGCTGTTTACTTATAAAATAAGTACTTCTGCAGTTCCCCGGGGGAGTGATCTCTGTTCAGCCTGGGGTTCTGTTAAAAGGTGAGATTTGACCCGACCTCAGCCTTCTGAGGTCCTCCTCCCTTTACATACCACAGCATGGCTGCTGTGTAATCCTCCTGCTGCTGGGAACTGGATTTTTCCCATAAGCCACACTTCATTCTTGTTGGCATCCAGGAGCTCAAGTTATGACCCCATCCCAAGGTTTGGGGCTTGGCAAGAAGCCAGTGATCTCTGAGTAGTTCTTTTGCGCCTCTCTGCACATTCACCCCCACATATTCCTGTGAACCTCATGTCACCTTCCTTAAAAACTGTTGCGATACTGTGGTGAGAAAGAAGACGAAAAAGTCTTTTTTTTCCCTCCCCTGCTCAGCAGGCAGCTCCTAGCAGAATGAAATGCTAACGACTGCCTTTGCCTTTCCTTCCTGCTGTGTCTTACACTGAATTAGACCTGAAAAGCAGTATCACCAAGCTTGAAGTTCAATTTATCAGTGCAGTCAGGATTGATTTGTTACACTACCTATTCTGGGGAAATGAATGTCTCCATCGCGCTCCCTTCTAGTGCAGGCAGACCTTTGTTTTGCTCACATCAGCCATGTAATGTAGGAAGCTGACATTCCACAGATAAAGGAAAAAACCTACAAAATCCTGACTAATTCTACCAGCCTGGCAGTGCCAGAGAGTGATGCCACTTGCAAAGGACATGCTTGGCATTGTGGTGGCTGCAGATATCAGGCAGAAGTGCTCTTTACCTGGGCTTATCTGCTACTTTTTTGTTATTGAAGAAGTGTTTAATGCCATAAGTGTCCTAGAAAATTATTCTTGGGTGAATTACATGTCCACATTATCACTATTAATATTATAGCTGGACCATCATGTTGATCCTTGGGACTCAAATTCACAGTAAGACTCAGGTTGAAAATGACCTTGGTTTTTATATGAATTTTCAGCTGTTGTGTGAGACAAGAAAAATGGACTTTGCTTCTGCTGTTGCGCAGGAAAATTTTCACTCATAATCTAGCACAGGGGATCTCCATTAAGAGAGCAGCAATTATAAATCCAGTTTTCTCTTGCAGCACATTTTGATGGAATATTTGCAATGAACCACATACAAATGTGGGAATTGTGTTTTCAGATTCAAAAGACCCAAAATGTGATTGCTATGAAGTGTTGCAATTTTAAAAACCCTTATTTTTTCCCCCTAACTTGTCATGCACACATCAACTGTGGAGGGAAGGGTTAAGAGCTAAGCACCCTGCAGAACTATGCAGGGCTCTTCATGCTCCTGGAAATGTGGCTACAAGAAGGATGTCTATAGCTGGTGCTCATTGAGTGAGGTGAAATGAAAGAGGTAGTTGCTCTAAAGTAGCTTTTTTTCTTCAGGTAAAAGCAGGATTTCTTTCTCATAAATATGCTGCAGCTAGACATAAATGACTTATTGCTTGAAAGCAGCTCTGCACTGCTGAAGAGCTGGAGCATAAGAGTGAGAAATTTGGTCTTAAGCTACCCTGAGTGGGTGCTTTCAGCCTGGCTGCTGGCAGCAGCAACGCTGCTTTTTGCCTGGGCTGTAGCTGCTGAGGGCTCCTGCCTCTGCAGCTAAATGCTGAGCTTCCAGAGGATGCAGGAGGGGGATTATGTCTGTGATTGTCTTGTTACCACAGCCTCTCCCTTTCCACAGCCCTCTTCAAAACCAAAGAGTTAGTTTGGAATACTGCTCCAGAAACTGGGGCCATGCTTGCTCTGTAAGTCTTTGGGTACAGCCTCCTATTAATGGAGTAGGTGTTTTTTGTGCTCCTTTGGAGCACCCACCCTTGTTGACCCTTCTCTGCAACTTGGGTGTTTATTGTAATTTACTGTGTTTCCTTTTAAAAGGAAAAAAGACAACAATATCAACATCACCCACTCTTCCTTGCTGCTCCTTGATCTCAGATCTCAGCAGAGTCATAACCCCTGTCTTAAAAACTGTCTCCTACTCTTAGGGCATGGGCATGCATGTAGCAAAAGACTAACACAGAGGGCTGAGGTGTTACCCCTGATCCTCTGGCCAACATTAACTCCAGCTGTTCATTAGCTCCAGCTCTGCAAACTGATGTCTGAAGTCCTGCAGGAACTGGCTCATGTTGGACCACGTGTCCCAGCACTGGGGTGTGACTGCATCTGGGAGAGGTGTGGCACAGACCATTGGAGGTCTTATTTTATCTTGGAGCCATGCTCGTCTCAGAGCCCTTTTCTGAAACCCAGGTAGTGTCCATGCTGAATGCGTTCCTTGTGCACAGCTCCTACCTTTCAGCGAGGCTGGGGAAATGTCAGCCTGATGGTAAGATGCTCGTTCTCAGGGAACTCTGACTCCTGGCCTCCCAACACTCACCAGGCAAATACGGACAGGAGAAATAACCCTGAGCATCTCCAAAGTAGTTTGATCTGAAGGGCTCATTATTTTTGAACAGCTGAGTTGAACATTACTGAGAACTCAATTTCCATTTCAGCTTGCTTTTCTACTTGTGCAGGGCAGAGCGTGGGAGCAAGGCTTGGGCACTTCACAGCCTCCTCCATATGGATCAATATTTTCCAATGTGCACAAGTTTCCAAGAGTTTAAACCGCTGAGTTTTGCAGAACTTTAATTGTATCAAATGCAAAAAGAAAGGGATACTTTATCAAACCAACACATAGCTAAGCACATAAAGAATTTAGGGGATGAATTAACAGAAAATAATTCATATGCTGCAAGAATAAACTGCTGAGTCCAGTAGAAGGAACTCCCATTTATTCTTCGTTTTTATTTTTATGGTTTACGAGCACTTGGAAAAACAAAATGGCAAGAGAAGTTTGGTGGAAAGGCTGTGTAGAAGTGCCATTCCTCAACACTACTTTTTAAATTGTGACAAATGTTGCTTTAAGTCTGTAGAACATCAAAGAACTTCTGTCAGTTCTGATCACCTGATGGAGCTGAAGGAAGCTGAGAAGTCCACATTACTTTGCTGAATTAAGGTGCCAGAACCTGAGCTAGACACAGCTGTCACTGGAGAGCTTACTGTGACAGGAAATAAGCCCTTCCTGCTGTGAGGCAGACATTCTTCCTTTCTCAAATTATTTAAAACAACCAGAGGCAACAGATCTCCCATGGCCAGTGCTGCTACATATGCCTGAAAGTTAAGATCAGCTGAGAATGTTTCTCCTCAATGACCTGGCATATAGAATCATAGAATAATTTGTGTTGGAAAGGACTTTTAAAGGTCATCCAGCCCAGCCCTTCTGCAGTAAGCAGGGATATCTTCAACTAGACCAGATTACTCAGAGCCTCATCCAACCAGGCTTTCCAGGGTCAGGTCATCTGCGACCTCTCTGAGCAGAGTGTTCCAGTGATTCACCATCTTCATTGGAAACAATGTCTTCCTTATATCCATTCTAAATGGTTCCCTCGTTCAGTTTAAAGCCATTCCCCCTTGTGTGAAGTCAGTGTTTTTCCTTTGGGGAATGACCCAGGCCCGGGGATTGCTGCGGTGAGGGATGAGGCTGTTCCGATGTTGACAGGAGGTGCTTGCAGTGGGATCAACTCCTTGTGCATTGCTTGGGTAGCAGGGTGAAAGTACTCCATGGGTGAGCAGGCCATGGGGTGGCACAGCGGGTGGGAGGTGGGCACACAGTGTCTCCATCAGTAGCCCAGCTCTTGGGGGCTGCCAAGGATATGCTCACCTGCCCTATTGCTCCCAAACTGAGGCTACTCCTGGCTGCTTCTGGACTGTGCAGGGACAGCCAGCCTGGAACCTGAGCCCTTCCTTGCATTCAGCTCATGGAGGAAGGAAATTAAAGGAGTCATCCTTCCAAGTCAGGCTTTTTGTAAAGCTCTTCAAACCTAGAAACCACTCCTTTTTCTCTAGGCACTAGGCTCAGCTTGCTGAAACAAAGATTAAAAGCTTGGATTCCACTAAAGATTCTTCAGTGGTAGCCCAAACAGGCACCCTAGAGAAGATTAACTATCCCCTGCACTGAGGGGAGTTTGAGCTTTAGCAAAATAGACTGATGAGAAAAACATAGGTAGTACTGCAAAGATGAATTTGATAAAGGTGGGCAGAGCACAGTGGAGGCATGAAAGGCTGGTTAAGTGTTTGCTTTTATGTATAGCTGAGTTCTAGGTCTTTAGACAAGACTTAATCTTTTCTATAAACAGATAACACATTCATTTACATGAATAATCCACATTTCTTATGCAAATCATTTCCCTGCTGCTGTTTCTACTGAGAATAATATTCAGTATAATTACCCCATTTATTTAGTGAATCTGTTTACACAGGATGGCTCTCTGTCCATGAACGCTCTTCACCAGAGAGGCCCAAAGAGCAACAGGGGAGGCCAAGCTGCCTCTGTACTTTCTATTTTTGTTCCCATGAAGCATTCTGGGACCGTTTGAGATGTCTGGGCAAGAGCAGAAGGATGCCAGCATCCTGCCTCCATCCCAGGGAGAGCACCTGCTGCTAATGGAAGGCAGCTCTCCCCTGCTCACCAGCCTGCTGTTTGAGCTCCAGCTAAGTATAATGAGGCAAGGCACTTTGAATAATAACTTTCCTTTGGGTATAAGGCTATCTTAATTTTTTGTGTGTTTAAGTTGGTAATTGCCACAGAGTTTGAAAATCTTCCAGGTTTTACCACTCCTAATTATGTTCTCATGCATATGCATCCCCTGCTTGTGCGCTCATTACTGCGAGGAGATCAGAACCCTGAACGTTGGAGTGGTTCCCTCCAATTATCTTCCATATGCAGAAGTTCCTGTGAAATACCTCTTCTGCATGGGATGGCCCAAGCTATTTGGAGAACATCCTGCTGTCCAGAGCACATTTTACTCCGGGTGGGAAAATCAAGATGTGTTTCATCCCTTGCATGTCTCGCCCAGACTGCTCCTACCTGGGATGTCTCCTTGCTTGTAGCACCAGCCATTGAAATACTTGTTCAGGGGAAGTTATTAAGGTGTCCTAATGGAAAATATTTCAAGTTTCTAGGGCCCTGATTGCCTCTTTACCTGCTCTGTTTGCATCTATTGATCGTTCTGGTTCAACAAGACCCTCTGGGACTAACAAACGTTAACAGGTTTGAATGCATTCATGAGGTTCTATGCAGGGAAAGAAAAATAATGCTGTTGGGCTTCTGACTTGTTCTTGCTCAATAATAGCAAAACAAATGTGTGCAATTAAACATTACTTTGTTTTCTAAACAGCAGCCTTGAAATTTTGTCCTGCTAGTGGGGGAATCAAGCTGCTGCTTTGCTGTCTAACCGACAGCAATGATTTGGTGATGGGAAAGGAGATGTTAATCCACCTGAGCATGTTCAGGGTAGAACACCATTCCCTCTTGGGTAGGCATGATTTCCAGCACTATGTGTGTTTTTGTGTAGGAGATCACAGTGGATCCTGTGAAAAGATCAACATGGAGCAAGTGCAGATATTGACATTACTGACTCTTTTTGTACAGAGTAGCTGCTTGTTAACTATTTTTCAGGGAGCTGTGGGGTTAGTTGTTAGCCTGTTGGAGCTTTTGTACTCAGAGAGGGAGGTTGCCTGATCAAATAGAAATCACTGTCTTTAGAAATCACTCCTTAAAGCACTGGATTGTGTATGAAGAAATGTCTATGCCTAGACACTTCACCTAAATAATGGGATTAAAATCTTAAGAAGTAAGGTGATGTGTGGCTCACTGTCTCCAGTTTTTGTATCCCTCAAGAGAAGTGAGAGATAAACAGTCAGGATTTTTTCTATGAAAAATTTTATAGGAGGAAGATGAGGGTAAAACTTTCCACCCAGCTGTGAAAACCCTCCTTCCCCAAAAGTGCCTGGTGCAATATTACATATTGCCAGCTGTGTTAATAGATGCCTAGATCCCAGTTGGCATTGGGCCACACTTACATATCCCAGAAATAGAGATTTAATTCTGAAGTCTGCTTAACACCTGCACACAAAAGGACAGAGGCATTAAAGGTGCTTTAAGGACAAAGCTTTATTTTAGCTAATGTGTTCTCTCACCCATCACATGACTTGTTCTTTATTCTGTTGAGTGTCACCTGTCCAAACCACAATTATGGGCTTCAGTGTGTCTGAGAGACAGTCCTGCAGCTGGCTAAAAGGGACTGATTTAGCATATTCAAAGCAACAAAAGGGTTTGGTTTGAATTCTGGCAGGGTTCTCTGCTTTTAGAGATGGATGGGGGTGGTGTGTGCATGTGTGTGAATGCACACGGGAGCACAGCTCCTTGGGAGGCAGGTGAGCAGCTTTGCTTCCCCTTGAAGTCCCAGCAGCACCGGGGTCCCCTGGGAGCATGTGTTTTACCAGAGCTGTGCTGGGAACTCCAGGGTGCCCAGGACCTCACAGGCTCAGCTGCTGCTGGTAAAGATTCACCTGCCCTGTGCTCTGTTTATTGATTGTTTGCTGCAACTTGGCCCATAAAACTCTCTGCTGCCTTTGGTCTCAAATGCTCCTTTGTGGACATTTGCAGTGCCTGCCACTGGTTGCTGGTGCAGTGACCTGGAGTTAGGCAGCTTACCCCACCAAAACACTGAAAAAACCAAGCTCTGGGATCAGCAGCCATCACTTATCCAGGGTTTTTTTCCAGAAAATGGGAGCATCAGGAGAGACTAACAAGCACGAGAGACATTTGGGGACAGACAGGATCCAGAAAGCTTTATTGCAGCAATAAAGCCCAGAGGCAGGGCTGGTCAAGAGCAACCAGTGAACAGTATTGAAGGTGGTTTCAGTGGAAGGGCACTGTCCAAGGGAACTGTTCTTTGCTAAAATGAACCTCAGTTACACACTGAAGTCAATGTGTCTCCCTTCAAATCTCTCATTGCTTTTCCCCTTGTTCCCACACCTGCCTGGATTGGCATCATTGGGCACCTGGAAAGGCTGTGAAGTAAAGGCTGCATCTAGTCCAGAAAAACCTGTGCTCCAGCAAATAGAGACAAGGACTGGGGAGCATGTGAATTAAACACAAGTACAAGCGGGTGCCCATTTGATTGCAGTTGCTAGAGATGGAAAATACCTTGAGGTAAGCAAGAATTCCCCCCAGCCTTCCTCCAGTTTTACTACAGAGAAGTCTTTGCAGCTGTTCCAATGGTGAGGGAGCTCAGTGCTGCCTCATCCATCAGTGCCACAGACACTAGCCTGGAGGTGGGAGTTAGACTTGTAGGAACTGCAGGCAAATGTCTGGGTGTGTGCTCTTGCCCATCAACTCGGGAAGCAGCTTCTGTTGTAGCTGACTTGATGAGAGTTTCAATTAACAAATGCTATTAAAGTAGCTCTCCTCTTTATTTTATTTTTTTTAATGCATAGCATTTCCTGACAGCTTAAACGTTTAATTAACTGGAGATGCCATCGTGGAAAGTTGCTAGAGAAGAATGCTTGCAGTTTAATTAAAAGGAAAAAAAATCCTTTAGAGGTACTGGAAGAGATCTGCTTGCAACACTGATAGAGGCAAAAAGCCTGCAGGACCTCTTGCATTTCTCTGAGTGCAGCAGTAGGTAAGGAGGTGCACAGTGATATCATCACCCGAGAGAAGGTGAGTGCTTCACAGCTTCACATTTGACCCTCCCATTTAAGCTGCAGATGTAGGACAAGCTACAGTTCTGTTACCTCAGCAAGGGAGAGGAGACAGCCAATAAAAAGTTTTGTTGGCTTTTTTTTAATACTTTAACTTACAATTCTCCTGGTATTAGGCCAGAGCTCTCTCTAACATTTTTGGTCTTCTCCAAGGGCACGCAGAGAGAACATTTTTCATATAAGCACTGGTCTGATTTTTTTGGCTTCTGTTACAGCACAAAAACAAAGGCAGATCTTGCCTGCCACAAAAAAAGTGGAATACTGTTCACATTATCTTCAACAGCCATCATGGAAGCTGTTTTTTGAGACAGCAGGGTACTGCCTGAGGTGGCAGGGAGCCTTTGTTGCCCTCACAACGCTGAGGGCTGTGTGAGATGTAGCTGTGGGCAGGAACCACCAGCTCAGCACACATTTGCACCTCTGCAGCAGCTTTCCACGGGGCCACGGCACAGCGGTGTCAAGTGCTGCAGAGCTGGTGACCCCCATGGCAAAGCAACAACCTCCTTGCTCCTGTGCAAAGGACTTCTGCCCTTCCTCTCCTCACACCGACCAAGTGACCCGGAGGCTTTTTGAACAGCTACAGGTCGGAAAAGGAAACTTCGTTCCAGTATTAAATATAAACCTGGAAGTCACTGACATGACTGTTCACATTTGAAGCACAGCTCCACCCATAGAGGAGAATCAAATGGTTCTGAGTCATCTCTGGGAGCAGGCTGGGGCTGTGGGGTGGTGCTGGGCCAGGGCATGTGCTGGCTTGCTGTCCTGGAGTCTCTGCACCCAGGCTGGCACCTCTGCTGCTGGTGACGAGGGACAGCTGGGCTCCTGCTGAAACATGCCAATGCTCAGCACTTGCCAAAACAGCTATTTGAGAACAGCTTGTTGAGCTCGCCCTCCTCTCCCGGCCCTGTCCTCAGCGTGGTTAAATTCAGTAAGTGTAGCACACCCTCTCCCAGGTGTGGGAGAGAAACCTCTGGATGAGCTTCTTCCCCTGAGCTTGGAGCACACACCACAGAAGCACCACTGAATCAAATCCAGCAGCCTGTAGAACCACCTATTACCATGCTGACCCTTTCAAACGCTGATCTCTTAGTTTTTGCAAACACAGTCCTTCTGACACATGTGCTACTCTTCATGGGGATGGTGCACTGCCATGAACAGCACTGAGTGCTGGGCTACCCCAAGCTACTGACTGAGCCAGATCCTCCCCTGGCAGTGGAGCTCTCTGTCCTAGAAGCCCCTTTTGATCCAGAGCTCAGTGGGGCTCCTCCATTTTACAATAACCTCCCATGTTCAGTTGAGAGTCCTCAGTATCCCCAGGTTGGGAGTAGATTTTGATCCTTTCCTCTGATCACTTCTTGACTGTTTCTGTTTAAGCCCCTTTCAACTTTCGGAAAAAAAAATTGCAAAGTATTTGTGATTCTTTTGGAAAAGAAACACTCTGTGAATGGAATCTCAGATGTGAACTGAACTCAAACCCAAGAGTATTCCTAGTAAAAACTACACTGAAGCAGTGTCCAGCTGGTATGTAGACCCAGTGAGATTAGATTCTCTTGAAATGGGCTTTACAGATGCCCTTGAAACAGCAAGGAAAGCTGCCTTCCCCTTCCACCCATTCCTTAAAGGACCCTGAGGGACCATCATCTGAAGCTGTGATTGTGAAGAGTCCCCCTCCCAGTCAGAAATCATGTCCTATTTTTCCTTTCATGAAACAATCATTTTCATCAGCTTTTCAATGCTGATACCAGCAAATGCCAGCCACCCATACCCTAGATTGTTATTCTGTCTCTGGCTGTACTGCCTGTAATTTTTTATTTTTTTTTGTGTTGGAAACAGGTAATATGTAATGGACCTCACTTGTGAAGCAGCTGAGATTGGCAAATGAAAAATTAGAGAAATGGGAAAGATATGGGTCAATAATACAAGAAAAGATTTTTTTTATTGCCATGTTTTTAATGGAATTGCAGTAGGATTTTTATACCAGTCTCTGAAAGTCTATGACTTCAAATAACTCTGAACCTCCAGATTTGTATTCTTGCCTTATTCTTGTTTAAATAGCTGTTACCATCATCTGCTTGATATATTATCTGTCCCAGCACACAGGCTCAGCGTCAGGAGGAATATACTTCCTTGGGAACGACGCATTGCTAGAGCTCCTCGAGTCTCCTGCCTCCATACGGGACACCTGCACAGAGTGGAGATTTGTACGGTGTCCCCTCCTGGCTGGAGAGGTGGCAGTGCCAGCAGGGAAGCACGGGGCCTTTGCCTGTTCTCTGCCGAGCACAGCGAGTTATCCATCACGGCACCGAGCCCTGCCAGTGAAGCTTTCCCTCAGCAGAGGGAGTTGTTTCTCAAGGTAATAAGAAAGCATTATCTGATTGCATTTTTGTCAGGTATGTCCTATTTATTACCTTACCTGTAATCTAATTTGTAATGTATTTCCTTGATATTTTCTATACTTCCCGTCTGTATTTTGTAATAGCTTCCCCTGGAAGTCTGACCTACAAAAAAGACAAGGTTTTTAATCCAGCTTTGAATGATAACACCCTCCAGGTGCCTTTATCTGGAAAAACTCTCCTTGCACAGAGGGAGGTCTGGTAGGAAAAACTCAGCACCCTCTGAAAATGTGTTGGGGAAATGCTGTTTAACAGCAGCCAAGGTCACTTTGTCCCAGGCAGGAAAACATCCGTGGCTATTTTCTACTCGTGGCAAGGCGATCTTTTTGGTCAGAAAGCTGTTCCTGATCCAAAGGAGGTATGTGAGAGGTAGCAACCAGTCTGTCCCAAGAGCAGGGATAAGCATAAGGCAAGAAAACAACTATAAGCCATGTAAAAACTACCACTGATGTGCCTCAGCTGCTGAAAGCTGCTCAGGTGTTTTGCCTTGGCTGTCAGGAAAAAGCATAAGGCAACAGTTTGGGGAGAGAGCAGCACCTGTAGGTCCCAACTAGGTTGGGCAGAGATGTCTCATGGTGGTGGAGGTGAAGTGTGCTGGTCCAGTTAGTCTGACCATGGGGCTGAGGATGGTTAATTGGCATGCCAAATGATGCACACCATGGGAACAGGTTGCATTTTCATTGCCCTTGGTTAGGGCTTCCCATGGGACATCAGGCTGGTGGCTCACCAGGGTACGAGGGCCCTCTTCCCACCTGGTTAGTTCTCCTCCTGCCTGGCTGTAAAACAAAGTTCAAACTAAATGCCTGCTGGACCTAGATTTCCTCATTCTGGTAAAGGTGTTTCAAAGTCACACGGCTTTAAAACAATGAAAGAGAAATGTCCCTTTTTGTGGATGCTAATGAAATTTTTATCTGGGCATCTTTCTGTGAATGTTGGGCCTGAGAGGCATGGATTATGTTAGGGAGAAGGGCTTATTGAGCCCTGGAAATAAATCAGAGGAGGACAGAGGATGAAGATTGCAAATGATAAATTAGCAAGTGACAGAAAACAACTGCAGGAAATAATAAAGCCAGGAGGAGTGTGTGGGAAATGCATAGGAGAGGTTGTAAACAACATGTGCATTGGACTTTCTAGCATTTGACATCTTATCTCTATTTCATTCCATATGTTACTTTATGCATGGATTTCTGTTTTTATGGGGTTCGTTCTATAGATTTTGTACTAACATGAATGACTCACATCTGCTCCAATACTTAATTTATTCTCTAATGTCTTCTGCAAAGGTTTGCTCAGCTCATGTAATGCTTGTCAGTGGCAAGATCAGAAGAGCAGCGTCAGGCAGGTAAGCAGGGATAGCTGGGTGAGACAGCTCTTTTCTGGAGTCCTGCTCTGTAGTTGTGTTAGGTTTTTTTCCCCTCGGCAAGGTCTGTAGTTCCCACTTTGGCTGCCTTGTGTGGACAGGCCTGCTGTGTTGGGGCTATGTATGGAGCCAGCAGGGAAAACCCCATGGGACAGGGATGACAGCTGAGGGCCATCCTTGCAGGACCATGGCCAGGCACTAAGCTATTGCCGGAATACCAACAGCTGATGATTATGATTTTATTTTTTAAGTGTTCTTGACAGCTCTGGAGACACACATCTTCTCTTCCAAATCCAGTAATTAAATTCCACCTACCTGAATTCCCCCTGCTGTTTCAATTGGTTAAATTAATCTTCCCATCATGTCTGAGCCTCCTCTGTGTGTTGTTCAACGGTGGCCTCCTCTCGCCCCGGAGTCAGGCGGGGACTGGGACCGGGACCGACCCGGGCCAAACTCGCAGCGGCGCTGCCCAGCCCCGCGCATCCCTTCGCGTGCAAGTGGCCCGGACGCACTCACGGAGGCAGGGCAGAGGGATGGGCGTCCCCAGTTACACACAGACACCCCCGCACCCCTCGGTGTCCCCGTCCCCGGGGCTGCCTCCCCGCCGGCGCGGAGCGGGCAGGGCAGCAGCTCCCCGGGCACCAGCCCGGCTGCCTGCCCGCTGCACCTTTCCCCGGCGAGCGGCTTCGGCTCCAGCCCCCCTCCTCCCGGCGCCTCCTCCTCCCGTTCCTCCTCCCCTCCCCTCCCCTGCAGAGCATGCACAGCCCGGGACTCGCATCGCCGGCTCCGAGGCCGGCGGGCGAGACCCTCCTCCCCGCCAGCCCCGCTCCCGCTGCCCTCCGAGCCGCCCGCGGCTCCCCCCCACCGCCTCCCGGTGCCCCTGCCGGACTTTTCCGTGCTCCCGAGGATGAGGCGGCCGACGCGGCGGCTGGCGCTGTCTCTGCTGGGGGTGCTCTGGCTCGCCGCCCTCCTCCTCTTCTTCTTCGGGGCGCGGAGGAAGTTGGAGGCGGCGGAGCCCGAGGGACACACGCCTGAGGTAAGGAAGGGGCGGCGGGGCCGCGGCTGCTCCGGCGGGACTTGGGCGCGATGCCGCCGCCGCCCGGGGAAGAAGTTCCCGGCGGTTTTCGGGACCCCCACCCCATCGCGTTCCCCTTCAAGTTTGGTACCGGACCTGTGCCTTTGCGGGGTGGTGGGGCACTGGGGCCCTTTCCGTACCCCCGGTCTTGGTTTCTCCCCTCCCTTCCCTCCGCTCGGTCTCGGACAGCGGCAGCCCCAGCCGCCCCCCGCCCCGCTTCACCGGCGGCTTCGGCAGTCGGGTCTGCCCCGGCCGCGGGTGCCGCCGGCGGTACCGGCCCTTCGTCCCGCCGCCAACTTGGAGCATCCCAGGCTTCCCCGGCCCTGGGGAGCGGGGGAACCGGTGCGCCCCAAGGAAACAAAACGCGTGGCTCCTGTCATGGGTGGGGGACCGGCGGCTCTTTTCCCCCGTGGGTCACGCCGTGCTCCCGAGCTCTGCCCTAAAGGAGAAGGGCTCGATCCTGTCCCGGCTGAAACCAGAGCGGAGCAGACTTGGGTGGTCCGTGTTTGGCGTACGCGGGCTGGGCGAGCCCGGTTAGAGCGCGGGGGCTTTGGCGGCTGGTTGTGGTGGAAGAGCAGGCACGGGCAGGATGCTGCTGCCCTGGGAGCCCCAGTCGGGCTGGGAGGAGGGTGCCCGTGCAATCGCGCCTTTCTCTGGCGAGTTTGAGTCCCCGGAGTGACAGCGCGGCAGAGATGTGAGGAGCATCTCGCTCCACACAGGGAGTGAATCGGAGGAGCTCCACTGCCCAAACGAAAAGCAGGGGAGCTGCGAGCAGCTTCGGCTGAAGGAGGTCCCGGGTCCTCTCCGGGTCCCGTGTCCTCTCCTCGTCGGCCGAGAGCGGCTGGGGCTTAGCCGAGGGTTAACTTTCCAAAGGACATGGATTAGATGCTGCTTAGTTGTACTGTTGTAAATCTTGAATTAATTAATCCGCGTTAGAGCCCAGCTCCTGAAAATACACCGATATTAGGGTTATTGTGGCAGAGGAAGGGTGTGAGCCCTCAGTCCCTTTTTTTGCACCAGTGACACCCAGCAGTGTTTGGCCCACAATATGTGACGGCTTTACGTGTTCGCCACGTCTTTGGAGAGTCTCATATATGTGTCTGTCACCTCAGCAACTGAATTAACGACCTGATTGGAAAAAAAAAAGTCAGAACTCATAAAGCTTACTTTGATTTTTTCATCCTGAGGAATTATTGGTTTTCCATGTTTTTTTTAAATAAAAATGATTGAGGAGGTTCCTGCAGGCTTTTGTAAATCTTTCAATCCTAGAAAGGATTGCAAATCTATGCAACTTCAGGCCCCAAAAAGAAATAATTATCTATACATTTATTTATTTATTTATTTGAGCTGGGGAAGGCAATAAATAAGTCACTGAAAGCAGAGTTAGAAGACAAGTGCTTTCTTAACCAGAACTGTGCTTTGGTGTCGGAAGTGTATTTGTAAAAATTGCAAAAAAAGACCTCCCCTGTTTGACGGGGGCTACTGTAATCTCCTTGAAATTAACCTTGCTTCTTGCTTAGCACCTGCTGCTGCTGAACTGCTGCCATTTTGCAGCCCGTTTCGACTTTCTGCTCCCATTCAAGGCTCCCCCCACCTCGGGGTGTAGGTTGCTGATGCTGTTACAGGCTGGTCTTGGCTCCTGCAGCAGGTGAAGGGAACTTCTGCCACACAGGATCCATCCCCACATTTCGAAGCTGCCACTGCCAAGTTGCCATAACTCCAGCAATTTGACTGCTTAAATTGCCTCTCCTTCATTTCTTCTGAATTTTCCATCCAAACAGTTGCATCCCCTTGAGATCCATAAAGTGCAGATTGTTTTTTATTTTTTAATGCACTGCATTTTTTGGCTTGGAAACCGCTTTGGAGCGGTATGACTTATAAGCTGCTGATGAGCGTGGGGATGTGGTGTCCCTTCAGTTAACAGTTCTGAATGGCTGCTGGGAAGACTGGGGTACCAGAGACAGGAATGCTGTGGTCCAGAGAGGAGCCTGGTGCTGTATCCTGTTGCCCTGGCCAGTGGGACTTGTTGCCACTGATGAAAACTTGAGCAGTTAAGGCTTGTCCTCCCAAATTCCTCGAGAAACAAGAGGAGGTGGTGGATTGCTAACAGCAACTCAGACACTGTAAGACAGCTACTGAGGGGAAATGGAGCAAATCCACATAAACTTTCCTGGCAGCATTTTCCTATCTGTTCCCTTTCCCCTTCTCTCCCAGTTGAGCTGTATTTCTGTGGACACAGGCACATCGTGTATCATGCCTTGTGTAGGTTTAACCTTTAGACCTTTCCAGTTAAGCTCCTGCTGGTAACGCTGCCTCCTGCCCATGCCTGTCCCCGGCAGGGCTCCTGGCACACGTCGATGGAAGGCCACTATGCCTGAGCTCCCTGGCTGGCTGTGGCACATTGGTGGCTTGCTGAGAGCTCACAGAGCTGCTGCCCTTGGCTCCATGGATGCCACTGTTATTTTGGTCTGCACCCTGCCCCCTGCTTTACCCTGAATCCTGAGGCAGGGCCATACCTCAGCTTCCCAAAGGAAGGCTTGTGATGTTCTTCTTGCAGCCTTTCTTGCAGAGGATCCTATGCTGGGGTGGGCAGCGTCTCCAAGGAGCAGGATCTTGGTGTGAGGGGTCCGACGCAGTCTTTGAGTCCTTCCTTTGCCCAAAACATGCTGCTAGCTTGGCATCTCAAGGACTTGGTGAAGGCAGGCATTCAGGGAAGGTCTTGCAGCAGTAGCTGAGCTTTGCTGAGCTGCTCATGCCCAACGAGGTGGGTGCAGCAGTCTGTAATTAACTTGGCTTCACCTCCCCCTGTAATTTTTTTCCCCCTGTATTCCCCTGCAATCCACCTCTATGGATGTCTTGCTGCTGCCCAGTGGCAGGCAGGCAGAGGGCCCCCCTTCTTGCCAGCCCTTGCTTCCCTCAATCCCTGTCACCTCCTTTCCCTCCTCTTCCTCCTCCCTACTGCCTGCAGCTGCTGGTGGTACATGCCAAGGCAGCAGGAGCAGGTTGAGGCTGGATTTTAGGGTGTGGGACTCCCTCCTGGCCATGAGGTGTAGCAACCTTGCAGGGCTGGTAGGGTATGGAAGAGAAAAACTGGCCGTGTTTAGGACCATGAAGTTACTCCTGGGACAGTTTCACCAGTCCCTCCAGTGCTGCTTTTACTGCTGTTGCTTGGGGTTTGGGGGTTGTTTTTTCTCTCTTTTCCAAGGGGCAGATCAAGCCCTATTAGTGCTGTAAGTAACACTCGCCCTTTCGCTGCCCTTTGTGCAGTCCTGTGACTTGGCTGGGAAGAGGAGCCCTAGCAGGGTGCCTGCCCCTGCCAGGCAGCTTTACCCGGCCGTGCCTGGTTAGCAGCCATGGGCTCAGCCTGCAGGGAAGCCGAGCCTGATGGATGGGGGTGGAAGGGCACGGGGCTGGCTGGGGTCATGGATCAGCTGGGACTCGTTGATGCCTCCTTCCTTCCCTGCCTTTTGGTGGAGGATTTCGAAACACTTCGCAAGCTTTAATTAGCTCCAGCCTGTCTCCTTGTCCCCGCAGTTTTCCAGCTGGATAAACCAGGACACGGAGAGGCTAATTGAACTTTGTATCCGTCTGTCTGGCATGGATTCCAGAGGAATTGGAATGGTTTTATCCTCTTGGAAAATCAGGCTGCCAGTGACCCACCTGAAGTCACCCAGGGAGGCAGTGGTGGGGCTTGGCATGTGCTCCAGTAATCCTAGGCTCATGGCCCCACGCTACTGCCTGGCATCTCCCCTGCCTCCCTCTGATCCATCCCACTGCTATGCTTTGAAGGGGGGACATATAAACTAATAACTTAATTACATTAAAGAATAATGAGGGGAACTGATACACGGGATTAATTACAAGCAAAATCCCAAATTAATTGTGAGGAGTACTTGTAGCTGGCTCTGCAGCAACGCTTTGCTGGTGTGCTGGCTCCTGTGCCAGGCTGTGTGGCTGGAGATGCTTATGAGGGAGCAGCAGATGAGTAGGTGGGTGATGAGCCTTTGGTCATCTCATTTCCTGCACCTGTATCAGACCGCAGTGGCTGTATGGCAGAGCCCTGCCACAGGGAGGGGTTTTCAGGAGTCAGGGCTCCCACACTGAGGGCCAGCAGTGTGTGCAGGAGGGGCAGGTAGATAGGTTTTGTTTGGTTTAGGATTTTATTTCCCTTCCTTCCTTCCTGCATGCTAGCTTGCTCCCTCTGATGAATGGCTGGAGCACAGCTGACAGCCTCTGGAGGGAAAGCGGGTCTGTGACGGGCTTGACTGCAGGAGAAAAGCTACAGAGGAAAAGTTTCCTTTATTAAAAAAAATGACCTGTTCTACTTGACTTGTAGTAGTGTTTGCAATGCAACATCTCCTTTCTGAGTGTGCTCAAATGCAGCTGGGGAATGACTCCTGGGAGATGTGGAGAAGCTTAGCAGCCTCACTGCCTGCTCCACTGCTCAGCGCCCTGCAGCATCAGACCTCAGTGCAAAGGGACCCTTGCCAGCTTTGTGCTTATGTGCCTTGCACCAGCCTGTCCTTCCTTCTGCATCATTGCCATCTAGAAAGCCTCAGCACCTGGAACTCAGCTGACAGTCTCCAGATATTAAATTCCTGTCAGTTTTATAGCAGCAGAGCCACTTAACAGATTAAAATAACTGTGTATCCTGCAAAAATTCAGATCTTGACAATTAAGGAATTGAAGTGGCAAAGCTGTTGGGAACAAAAAAAAAAGGCAGAGTGTTTAATACCCAGGAAGCTTGTATTGACTGAGATTTGGGACTTGGCTGGGGTCATGGATAGGTCCAGGATGTGAGAGAAGGGGACACTTATTTCATGCTTTGTTGGTGAAATCCCAGTCTGAAATCTCTAGGAGCAAAATCAGGCTTTCTAGGATGTGCAGAGGTTTGCTTGTGAAGGAGGTGTGATGGAATCCAGTTCCTCTCTCTCTTGCTTGTATGTTTAGTGCTGGATAAAACAGAAAGCCATGCCCAAGCTGCCCTCTCCTGTGGGATCAGGCAGGACAGGTCTGGTGGAGCAGGGGTGAGTGAGGAAGTCACCTCGGTGACTAAACTAGCTGTGGACAAATGTTGAGCAGCCTGCCTCCGTAAACCTTGTTTAATTAACCTGCCCGCTGCACATTACAGCACTCCCTGGGATACCTATGGAACAATAACCAGTCAATGAAAACCCTCCTGATTTTTCACTGGTAATTGCAATGAATGAATTTTGCCTCCATTACATTCTGGTGGAGCTCTGTGTTGCAGCTGTGACTGATGGGGGCATAAATATTGATTGAACAAGACCTGTTTGATTTGCAAAACAGTGAGCTTTGGAATGTGCAGGTGCCTTTCTTAGCTTGGTGCTTTTAAAAGAAGTATCAGGGAGGGAAAGAGAGGAGGCAAGGATTCTGCTTCTCTCCTGGTAAGAGTATTAATAAATTTCTGTGCAGGTGGTATGTGTTTTGTTGACAAGAACTGTTGAGCACCAGAAGAAGAAAAATACTTTTTATTGTGCTCTGGAAGGATAAAAAGAGTTGGAAGAGTTCTGCTGCTTCACTCTGAAGGGGTGTTGGAGGTGGTGATGCTCTGAGGGTGGGTTGGGCTCAGGAGTGTCATGGTTTCTCTTGTAAACTGCTTCTACTGTCAAGGTCCCTGTAGAGCACCCTGCACGTGGAATTGCTCCAGGCTGCAGCATCCCTCTCCAGCTGGTGTGACATCATCCTTTCCTAGGTAACAGGGAAGGGCTGAAGCCCTTGCTGCTGGGTTTTTAGGAGGACTCGGCTCTGGCTCACAGCCTGGAACCCTTGGTGACCTTTAAGGGGTAGGCTTGACAAAAGTCTGACTTTTGAGCAGGGGAGTCTCCAAAATCATCTCTATGTCTGGATGCCAAGCCTTCAGAGACACAGCACATCTGTTGAAGTGTCTCCATGCTTGAGAAAGATGTTGACTATCAGGAAAGATATTTTGTCCTATTTATCCTTTCACCACCTCCGATATGCACAGAGTTGGATTGTTTACTCAAAAACTCACTGTTTTCTCCTCGCTCTTCCTTTCCTTGATAAGAAAGCATCATCCTGATTTATTTTGATGGGCTCATGGCTCAGGGCCTGTCTTGGCTGGGTTTACTGCTTGCTCTGCTGAGACATCTCTTGTCCCTGGCTCTGCAATGTGACCTGTGCCTTCCCATGAGCAGGGGACTCTGCACATGGGATGGCTGCAGGGTGGGAGCTATAAATGGGAATGCTGTGCTTGGGGAAGGCAGGTCCAGGGAGCATTTTATGGTACTGTGACTAGAGATTTTCTGTGCCTCCTGAAGTTGAGAGGTTGGTTGTATGTGTGCAGACCAGGGCAGAGTGTGGAGGGCACGCTCTGCTGAGCTGCTGTGGCTCCACAGGTGTGAGCTGGGTGAGCTCCAGCATGGGAAGGGCACTGCCTTGCAAATGCAGCCTTGCAGATAACACTGTCTTGTGATCCCTTATGAATGCAGGTGCAGCATTACTGTCCCAAGCTGACAAATGCCTGGGAAGCTGAATATTGGGGTTTTGTGTGCCCAGTGTTTTTCTTGGGTCCATGGATGTGTGTGTTCTGTGCACACAGCTCACGGGATGCCACTTTGGTACCTCTGGGTGTGTTTCTTTGTGCTGTAATCTCTTCGCCAGTGGGAAAAGCAAGCTTGGAAGAAGTTCTGGAAATGCAAAAGCAACGTACTCTGCCTGGGAGAGTCTCATCTGTGAGGGCAGGCCAGCATTTGGTGCAATAAAACCAATTAAGGGGAATGTATCTGCGGAGAAAGCAGAAGTAGGATCTGTTTAAGGAAGACGTTTGCGTGAAGGAGTAATTACGTGCAGCCTAACGACAAAGGGTGCAGCGGATTGACTATTAATTGGAGTAGCAGGAGCGGGAGATTGCTGGCGTTAGCTGTGTGTTTCTTGCTGGCTTCCTCCTGTTCAAAGAAGGAAGGGGTGAGGAGCAGATGATGGGGGGGAGTTTGCTCTCAATCTACTTTCCCGTGCAATGAAAAAGCCATTTCTCCCCCTTTCTCTCACAGCAAAATGTTTGGATTTTGCCAGCGACGCTTAGTGCAGTTGCTTACTAAGCTGCAATTAAATTGATTTCCCACCCTCTTTACCCTCTTTGGTTCCAGAATCTCAGCAGGAATCAGTGTTACAGGAAGAGTAAGCCAAGAAGGAGATCTTGAGCCCCATCTTCTGCTCACCTAAATCAGTATTGCTCCACTCCTCATATGTGTTTCCAGAGGAGCTGGGAAAGTGAGGGTGCCTAGGTACAGGTTTTCCCATATAGCTGCTGCTGGGGTGGGAAGGGCAGCTCTAGGTCAGGCTGGATCCGTCTGTAGGGTACGTGGAAAGCCTCCTGCTGTGGGATGGGCATTGGGTGTCCTGGGAGTAGCTGGGGCTCTGGGTGCCAGTGGCAGAGTTGCTGGGAGGAGCAGGAGGAGGATTTCTTGTCCTTAACATGTGCCTTTGGTGAAAATGATCATTAGTGAGAGGTTCAGCAGGAGTAGCTGGCTCCCTTTGTTCATGGAGGCAGCATTAGTTGTACTAATAGTTTACCTCAATCCCCCTGTTTGGAAGCCCCTTATGAACTTCGGTTAACCCTTCCTGCAGCCCGAGGGAGTGAGAGGTGTGGTGGTCCTTCGTGGGTCATTGGAGAGGTGTTCCAATAAGGGACAATGTGCCAGTGTCACTTCTCCACGGGGGGACAATGCTGAATGGGGGACTGTCCCCAGACAGCCGGTGTGCAGATGGGTGGTGGCACTGGGAGGTTGTGGCAGGGCTTGTATCCCCGGCCAAACCCTGCCTTGCCACACATAGGCAGAAATTAGTGATGATTTACTGCAAAGCAGCTCGAGCTCTGGCTTTGTGATATTATTTGGAGGAGCAAGTGAGCTAATGATTGCATCTCATCTCAGAAAGTACTGCAGGAAGTGCAGTGCCAGGAGAGAATTGATTCAGAAGCAAAACAGGTTCATTTTCAGATCAGGCTGAAAGACAAGGGAAAGAGAGATTCTCCTTTTTTTTTTTCTTTTTGTATATTTTTTAACTTTTGTTGTTTCCCCTCAATCTCAAGTGAGACTGAGGATCTTAGCCTTTCCGTCTTTGGTTTTCTTGTGGAAACATCAGCAATAAACCTGATTGGAAAGTGATACGAGGAGAGCAGGGTTCATGCGGTGCAAAAACAAATGAGCTATGAAATCACCCTCTATTCTCCAAACATTATTCACAGAGCCAGGAAAATTGAGACGGATGATTCTTTTTCTTTTGAAACCACTGAAGGAGTAAGTCCAAAGGATGTGATTTGGCCCATGCCAGGAGAGAAAGGCTGCTTTGTCCTGGCTTTCCAAATGGCTTTGCCTGCATTTAGACACACACCATTTCCTCCTCAAGGACCACCGCTGGCATCCGCCAGTTACAACCACACCTCATAACCCATTATGGAGACACACGGCTCGCAAATAAGACATGAATATGTTCAGTGGTGCGGGCCTTGGCTGCAGCCCCCCCGGGCTGGATGGAGTTTGTGCACATCTTTTCTTGCTTGTGTGTTGAATTTTTAGTTGCTTGTTGTTAGGTGAGATAGAGAAAAGATGAGAGGGAGGAGTTACAGGTGTGAGCAGACTCACTTTCAGTGGCTGGCTTAGTTCTCCTTACAAAACGGTGATTTAAAAAAAAAAAAATTTAAATCATGTTCTTTCATCTGGGTCTAGCTAATCTGCTTTACCCAGTGGGTTGATTCAGGATCATTCAGGATGGAATAATATCCTCTGATATCCTTTGGGATCTGCCTTGGGGGGATGTTTGGGATGCCCTTTGCACTTTGACCTTGCCTAGATGTAATGCGAAACTCAGGGTCTGGTTGGGGTTGGCACGTGGTTTTTTCAGTGAGGTGGACAGTGGGAAGACACTGGGAGCTGCTGGAGCTGGTGTGTGGGAGCCAAGCTGGGAAGGAGCATGTATAGCATGGTCCTGCCTTCAACAGGAATGGAGCTGGGTGGAGAAGGAGCAGGGAGGAGTCCCGGCATTCATAATGCCCATTGCATTTTCCTGGTGCCATAATACAGTGTAATTTGGAGAGAGGCAGACTCAAATGTGCATTACCCAGCCATCTGCTGCTGCCACTGGGATCCAAATGGATGAATATACACATAGTGCTCAGAGTTAAACCGTGTACGATGTGGATACTGCATATGGTTTGCTCTCGGTGGTACAGCAAAACATTTTGTGAAGAAGAACCTCCTGTCCTGCCCTCCCCTCCCATCCTGCAGGAAGATCTCTGGTTTAAGTCTCTTCAGAGAAAAAAGAACCAACCCCTGTGCAACCCTTGGGGATTTGCCCTCAGCCCAGCAGTGTGCTGGCAGCCATGTCTGCTGGCCATGGCATGAGAGGAGCTGATTTTGGGGTGAAGACCCTTTTCAGAGGTGATGTGTGAAGGGTTTGGTCAGGAGCACTAGAAATGGTGAGAAAGTGAAATACCTGAAATTTGAAATTAGATTTGCAAGTGGTGAGAAAGGGAATCAAATGATGAGAAAAGTGTTACGTTGCCTGGTGACATGGCCTGTGTTACTGCGCCTGGATGTGTCTCCTCAGCAGGGACCTCCTGGATGCACCTGCACACTCAGGAAACAGCATTTCCAAAAATCAAACATAAAACATAACACAGTTTACCTTGCGAGGTGAGAGTGAACTCCAGCAGACATCTGAATGCTGGGGAAGGTCATTCAGATGTTGTTCTTCACCTGAGGCACTGTGGGATTCAGCAAGGTGAGGACACCTTCCCTCCTGAAGGCAATGTCAGCAAAGGAAAGTCAGTTTCGATTTGGCCTTTGCAGGCAGAAGCTCTGCTTGTATGGGGGGAACAGCAGGAAATCGTGTTGGTGCTTTAGGGCACCAGCTGCTTGGAGGTGGAGGGCAGCTTTTCCCCAGCAGGCACAAGGGGTGTTCTGGAAAATTGGGTTTCCTTGCTCTTGGTGCCTTACTGCATCTGTGGGAGCACAGCTCCTGCTGCCATCATCGTGGCCAAATCCTGACTCTGTGAATGAAAGAGAAGTTTCATTCACAGAAGAGAACCTCTGCTGTGCAACCTTTGCACATCTTCTCTTTACCCAGAGCATCGTGCTGGGACAGGAGCCGTAGCACTGGGGCAGAGCTGGTGCAGCAGCAGGTGTAGGCCCAGCATGGGGATTTGCCCATGCGATAGCTGGAAATTAACTCATTAAATAAAGTAATTTGCACCTTTTAATCTCAGTAATTCCTGCGTGTGTGCACCTCTATTTAGGAGAAGAGCTTATTCTGCTTCAATTAATTTTATATCAATATAAGCTGAATAATTAAAGGTGTGAATGAAAGGCCAGGTAGCTAATTCCCTTCCCTCTGGTGCACAGGCTGCAGTATTTCTCCCAGATACCCTGGGAGAAGGAGCTCCTGGCAGTGCAGATGTTAGTCCATCCAAAACAGCCAAACAGTCCTGAGTTTGTATATGTAAATATCAACTGGGATCAACTAATTTTTGATGCTGATCTCCTCGTATTGATCTCGGTTTGTGCACTGGCACCAGCTCTGTGTATGTGTGTGTGGCTTTGGGCAACGCAGCATTTCTCTGTCTGAATGCAGGCTTGGCTCTCCAGATGTTCTCCCCATCTTCAGGCAGAGCCAGCAGCCATTACTGCATCTGATAGATAAAGCAGATAAATTTGCACTTTTTTCCCTTGTTTCCAGAAGCTATGTTTCAAGTCGGTAGGCCAGGAGTGGCTGTGTTTCACAGGTGTTTCATTACAGTAGGATGCCATTGATAACTGGCTATTTTTGCCTCAAAATCACAGGGAACTTTTCACAATTGTATTAATCCAATGAAAGACTAAAAACTTTCTAAGTGTAAAAGCTGGGGACATTTCTTCTTTGAGTAGACACTAATACTTGACCTAAAAAGTATGATATATCTCAAGTCCTGAGGCACAGCTAAACTCATGCCATGCTCAGGATTTCTTTTCCTCCCCTAGTAATCCTTTCCCAGTGTATCAGACAGGTACAGGAGATTAATTTGCTCAAGCTCTTAATGTTTGCTCTCTGTTACAGGGACCCAAATTCCACATGAGGCTGGCTTTCACTGAGGGAGGCTCTCAAGCCACCCAGTTCATCCCAGTTTGTGCTTAAGGGCTTTTGCCACGTGGGATTTGGTTTGGAGAGAACGTACTGGGAAGCCAGCGCTCGCTTTTCTGTAAGCAGGGCTGATTTCAGTGCCGTAAGGAGCACGGGGAAGTTTGATAGCCCAGCAGCATGGTTCAGTGCCTTCCCTTGTGCTGCCTGGCTGTGTTCTTGCAAGGAGCCACAGTGTGATTACAAGGGCTGTTAAATGCCCTTAATATTCACGCTGTTGGAGGGAGCATTACTCCTGCCGGCTCTGCTGTCTGCTGCTGTTTGCAGTAGTGTCGCATTGATGATTAAATCACCAATGCCACAGTGAGTAGTGTGTGAAGCCTCTCCAGCCAGGAGATGAAAAGGCAGAGTTAAATCCCTCCTGTTTGTCCACTTCTTTTTTTTTTTTGGCTGTCTCTTAACAACATTTTTTTAAGCAAACAAAGCACAGCAGAACAGTTTGGAGCCATGAAACAAGATGGGAAATGAGCCCCTTGCAGAGAGGTTAAGAGAACAGGGCACGGGCACTGTGAGGGCAAGGAGCTGGAGGGCCCAGGGCAGCCTGTGCTTGATGCAGCAGTGCTTTGCATGCTTCTTCTCCTTGTCCTCTTTTCAGGCATAGATGGGAGAAGCAGCAAACTGAGTAATACGGATTTATGTATGTACACTGGTTTGTACTTGGTGGTGCAGCAGAGTGCCGAGTGGCAGGGGCTGCTGTGATTGTGGTGTGGGGAGGCTTTTGGAACCAAAGCTAGGGGCTGTTTGTTGTAAGAGAGCCCTGTTGCATCCTAACCTCTTCTGGGTGGGGAGCTGCTCCCACTTGATGTTGGGTTTGGAGAGTGTTTGTACCACATCATGCCTGAGCCACTGCCACAGCTCCCGTGTTTCCTTGTCTGGCACTGGATGCAGCTATTTCTCCAACAAAGCCTTGTTCCTCATGTGCAGCCTCAGCTGCCTCACACAGTCTTCAGTACGCCAGGTATGTTAGGGAAAAGAGCCAAAAGCAGATTCTTGGCACCCTGTTCCACTTGTTGGTCTGCTCTGCATCCCTCTCTGTCCCCCAGGGCTCTGTTTGCACTTCCTCGTGAGCCTTCCTGCTCAGCCGTGGGTATCACAAGCAGGTGGCTTGTCTTGGAGGTGTCCCCACACTTCCTAGTTGGCCCAAAATGTGCAGTGTCCATCCAGCCATAAAGACTTGGATTTTGCTTATGGCGCCAGGAGCCTAGAAACTTCAGTGGTTGTTTGGGAGAGAAGTACTGAGCCGAGCATCCTCAGCTGCAGGGGAGTGCTGGGGACTTCCCCAAGGCCGGTTCCCGGCGGCACTGCAGCAGCCCCCCTTTTCTGCACAGGTATTGCTCCACAAATGACTCGTTTCCATGGCCTGCCCTGCCGGGGTGTGGGTGAGGAGCCCTGACAGGGTGGCCATTAGCAGAGCTGTCGGGCCATCGCTCCCCGTCGGTTTGAGTTAGGGAGAGCAGGTGCCGGGGATGCCTGGCTGGGCGCCGGCAGGAGCTGCGCTCAGGGCTCGCCGAGCCTCCATTGATTTCTAAGCTGGTCACGCTGTTCATTAGGAGAGGGAGAGCAAACGAGGTGCTTAGCAGAAGTGCTCCAAGTCGATCCTGATGGAGTAGGTTTCTCTGCTGCCTGGTTAGGGGCAGAAAACAATTCTTGCCCAAGTCTCCTTCCCTCGAAGTCTTCAGCCTCAAAGCACCTGTCTTCCAGGAGTGTCTGGCAGGATCTGTCCATCTGCCCTGGCACTGCCCTATCCTTGCAGACTTGCTGTACTGAGAGGGAGCGCAGAAGGTTGTGCTGCTGGTGCTTTTGTTTGTGGGATGATTTTGTTCCCTGTCCCTCTCTCCTGTCCTTCCAGGTTCCCACAGCTGGGTCCCTGTTGCGTGCTGAGCTTGCTGAGTCTCTTTTTCATGCTGGAGCTGCATTGATCGAGGCAGTAAATCAGCTAGCTGGTGCTGTGGATATAAATGATGGATGTAATGAACCAAGGGGGAGAAGAGGAAAAAAAAGGAGGGGGGAAACAGAAGGAAAAATTGGTAAGAAAATAGCATACTCAATGGATGGGCTATGAGATGAAATATCTACCTCAGCCAAGGCCCCTCAGCACAGCAGCATGGTCCTAGCAGTGGCTGGAGGTGCTGCAAGGGGACCTGCTGGGGGAGGAAAAGAGGGTTCCTGTGCATGCAGAGCTGTGCTGGCACCCCACCTTCCCCCCACACTTGCTGACAGCAGCTAATGAATGGTGGCGATAAGGATGGAAGCTGGTATCTGCCGCGTGGGCCGCGGCGCAGGGCTGGGTAGAGGGCACCAAGTGGAGCTCAATCATAGGCCAATTTATAGTCTTGCTGGCTACAGCTGCAGGGCAGGTTTGAGATACTATTGTTTGAATGTCTCTGCAGCTCTTAAGGTTGCAACCCCTTCATTTGCCTTCTGCCTTAGCTGGGTTTCCTTTTTTGTTGAGTTTTAAAGCGCTTTCCTGCTGGTGAAAGGCTGAAAGCCCCCAAGGCTTAGGTCTTCCACTGATTTCAGCATTTTCTAGGTCTTTGAGCTGGCTGTACTCTGTCCCTCAGTCCTGGCCTGTACTTTGGGGATGTAGAAGGAAGTTTGGAGCTGAGTCAGTGGCATCTCCACCAGTGGGTTGTTATCCAGCTGAACAGAGCCTGGTGGCTCCCCACGGGCCACATACCAGATGTTGTGTGGCAGTGATTTAAAGTCTCTGTCATTTAGAGACAAATCAGTGATAATGAGTCTCTTTTTATAGAGAGGGACTTTGAGGCACGGGAAGATTTAATGGCAGACACTCTGTAAAATTAGCTACTTAGCTAACTTTAGCAAAATCTTAGCCAAATTAACTAAAAATGAGCTAAATTCAGCTAAAATCATTGGAGAATTGTCAGTCTGGATGGAGGAAAAGCAAAAATTGAAGGGGAAAGTGAGGCGTTGTAGCACTGATGAAGTTGTAACTTCAGTTGGTAGTAACAGGTAGTTCAGGTAGTTGTAACATCAGTTGGTAGTTCAGGAATATGTCCCTGCCTTGGTTATGCTGCAGAGTTTTGGGTGTCTCATTGGGACGGGTCCTGTGTTGGAAGAAATTAAGGTGGATAATGGGAAGTTATTTGCAGGGAGGTAAGAGTAATTGCCTTGTGGACCTCACTGCTGCCAGGCTTTTGTGGCTTGAAGCACTTGATGGCTGGCAGCAGGAGGATTCGATGCCTTCATGGTCACCCTCAGCCACAGCTTTTGTAAGAGGAGGAAAAAGATGGGGGGGGAAAAGTGTCTCGTGACTTGGGATGGTATCTTGAGGGCAATAAAATGGGGCAAAGCACCACTCCTAGGGGAGCTGTGTGTAGCTGCCAGTGCAGAGAGGTCTGCACCTTCATGCCCTGTGTTGGAGGCAAGGTGCCTGGTTGGATGGGTTGGGAATGATTCATTTTCTCAGGCTGGGTATGGAGAAAAAACAGGGCTATTGTAGTCCTGTGCCCTTGGAAGTGAAATACGAGGAAGGAGAGATGAAGAAAAGCCTCTGAAGTGGCTGAAGGAGGAGGTGAAAGAGGGTAAGATGAAATCCAATTCTGTGAGCCTGGCTGTTGGCCAGGAGGATGTGGTGAACTTCTGCTGTGTGCCTCGGGATCTGTCATGACCAGGAGCACTTAGGAGCTATTTTTCCTCCAGCAGAGCTACATCTTTCTGCAGATGTTAAGTTGACAGAAACAAGATGGATTGTTGCAGAAGTACAAAGGGCTTGGATGTACATTTTTCCCTTTATCCCAATTTATGTTCGAGGTAGTTGTAAGCCCCATGGAAAATTATCCCTGGTAGAGGATCTGGTGATGTGCTAGTGGCTTTCTGGCTTTTGGCTTTTCCCAGAGACAACTGCAGTGGACTAACCAAGGGTGTCAGTGTTACTGGCCATCAGTGGTGAAGCCAGTTCATGGGGTCCCCATCTCCTCCTCCATTAGCTAGTAAGCTTATGGATCAGGAGGGACTGGAGTTGTGGTTTTGTGGACTGTGCATGCTTGAGCAGTGCCCAGCTTTTTTCAGCCCTTGGAGCTGACAGAGTCATTTTATCAGAGTGGTGCAGAGTCAGGAGGGCACGTGCCAGGGGAAGCCATGTGGAAGCATCCCTACCTGCAGCAGTGGGGCTGGGGACCTCAAAGTGGGACCTAAGGCAAACCCTACAGCCTGCACTTCTAGGAGGTGAGAAGAGAATGCAGAGCTGTGCAAAGTAGTGCATGGGTTTGCTCAACATTCCCAGCTGGCTTCTGGGACAGGAATTACTGTGAGGTTTTCAGGAAAGTGGTGTTGGAAAAAATATGTAGAGGCAGAAATCTGAATAATCTCTGTTTGCAGACTGTTCTGATAAACTGATGTCTTCAGGAGTGACAAACAGGTCGTGCAGTTCTTGTGCTTCCTCCAGACAAGAACAACCCCTAAATCCCAAAAACCAACGCCCTGTCATTTAATGTGGTGGGTAAGGCAAGGAAGAAATACATCTATCTGTTTCGTTCACTTTCATTGAATATGTTATCAGGAAGCATTGTTTAGTTTAGGAATTTATTTCTCCTCTCTGGAAACCCTCCACTGACAGCAGTCCCTGTGCTGGCTGGGCAGACCCTGGCAGAGGGTTTGGCAGTGCTGGCAGTGTTCAGCATGTGGGCGAATGTGACACACAGTTCCAGTTCAACAGCACCTGTGCTGGGCAGGGGGCTGGTGTCTCACCCTAACCTTGATCTTAGTTTTCTTCCTGCAGCTCCAGTGTGCCCAGCAGGAATGTGGGGCAGCTGGGACAGCTCTCACAAGCCAATGTAGTTCTTTGGGGTTTGTGGGTAATAATGAGCTGCCGTGGGAAATAGCAGTTTCTTTTAAAGCAATCTTCTCTGCGAAAGTCCCCTTGAATTTAATGAAGACTTAGAAAGTTGTTCCTGCAATTTTTACGCTGGCATATAGATATCCATGAAAGAGCCCTCCCGTAAATGGAACAGAAAGGAAACCATTCATTTCAGCGTCTGTGCATTTATGGATTGATTTTTACAGAATCCTATTAGTTTCACTGCCAGTAAATGGCATGAGGACTCTATTTCAAACCAGACAATGTCAAGATATAGAGTGGGCATTAAATATCATCCCACCTGTTGCTGTTCAGCTGTGCTCCTTGTGTCTGAGCAGAATATAATGGCAAAGGCCAGGAATGCCAAGTCGATCTCTTCCAGCTCTTTGCTTAGTAAAATCATTAGGAGCCACGATAACGTAAGAGTCTGGCATTACACTGTTTCAACAGCCCATTAAACAGATCTGATCATTTTTGTGCAATGCTTTCTTAAAAAGAAAGGAATACTCTCCTGTAGCTGTTCATGGTGCTGCTTTTGAGAAAAGAATGATTTATAATGCTCCTCTTAAATAAATAAGATACAATGACAAAGACCCCCACCCCATAAACCAGAGACTACTACTCTTCCCCAAAATGCAGACAATTTCTAGATTTTTTTTTTCCTCCCCCCCTGTCAGGTAGAGGACAGAACATCATCTCCCAGCCCAGAGGGCTGCTGACAGCCCGGCTCTACCTGCCCATTTTACACTCTTCCTTCACGTGATGTTTGAGTTGCTGACAGCCAGATGGTTTCATAAACAGCCATCTCTCTTTGGGCCAAGGGTAGCTCACCTTCCAGTGTCATTACCCGGCTCTCAGGTTATTACAAATCAAAACATGCTATTAGTGTTATTTCCATTTCCCCCCTTCCTGTTTAAGCTCCCTGCTTTGTGCATCCCACTTGATTGTTGGCGGTGTGATGCTTTGATTTTTGTTGGTGGGTGGTTTTACTCTTTGATTTCAATTCCAGATGCATTTGGTTTGCAGAATATGGGGACTTAGCAAATTAAAACCAAAACTGAGGTGCACACATTTAAGTGAGGCAGGAAAAGCAAAAGGCTGACACTTTGAGTGTGGCACAGCAAGTGGGGGATATTGCTTAGCCATGGCCATGCCAGTCTCCTGCTTGGGCAAAGCAAATCTGTGATGCCTTACTGGACTGTTTAGAAAAGGAAAATTAATGTGAAAGTCATATATGTATATATCCATATGTGTATTTTCCTATATATAGATTTTCTGAGGCTGAGAGCGAAGGGGTTGTTGCCAAGATCAGTGGTGTAGCCTCAGATGCCATGTGCTATTTAGGGAGTTGATGCTGCTGGTTCTCAGCCATCTGATCACAGACACAAAAATGTGCTTTGTAGTTGTTTCTCCTGTTTTACCTCTGTGGGCTGACCAGGTCACCCCTGCATTGATGCTGTTGTTGCAGTGGAGACTCAGAGGATGTCACTTCAGAAAGAGAAAAGGACCTTTTCAAGGGTCAGAAAAAAGAGAAGGATGTTAATAAAAGAGCCTGACCCTGAGCTTATCCTCTCCCTGGCTGTTAGGCTGCTGCTCACATGATTTGTCCACTGTATCTTGCAGGCTGTGGAGGTAGAGACCTGTTGGGATGGACACTGGTACCCCAAATCCCTGCTGTTCCCCTGCCCACGGCAGGCACCTGCCAGCACAGCCTTGCCAGGAGTGTTTTCCTGCCTCAGTGTTGGGGAATGGTTTCTAGGGCTGGAAGAGTATGTGGCACTTTCCTCCCTGGGCAGCCTTGGGCTTCCCCAGTGGAGTGAGCACGGAGCTCGGCTGCTGTGCCTGGGGGCTGGTGAAACTCCTGGGGAGCCAGCTCAGCTCTGAGCTCCCAAAAGTGCTGCAGATGCTTTGAGCTTGCCCTTTTTGACGTGTGTAATTTCTGAGTGCAGCAGATGCTGGGAGCCATGTTTGGTGTGGGTTTGTGCCAGGGCACCTTTAAATTGCAGGGCTGAGTTCCTGGCAATAATAGGATTTGGCTGTAACATCTGTAGCCTAAATTCCATCCTGTCCCAAGGCTTCTGAGAGTAGCTGGATTTTTAAAATTTAATTTAATTTTATTTTTTTTAAGCTTGAATTGGACTGTACCCAAAGAGCTGCCACATACACCTGCAGCTCTGGGATAGCCCAGCATCTGGGCTAACAGCTTATAGCACATTCCCAGTGGGTTTACATCCCATGGAGAATTTCAGGGTCTCTGTGGGCCAAGCAGTCACTGTTCCACACTTCAGCTGTCCCATCAGGACATGGAGGAAGGATGGTGAGGCCTGGGTGAGGCTGTGCTGTGCCCTGGGGGGTACAGAGCAGCACACCCTGCACTCACCTCACTGCTCTGTGCTTCCCAATGGGAGGCCTGGGAATGTGGCCTAGAAGCATGGCAGAAGCTCGCTTTGCCACTTACTTCACCCAATCTGATGGTGAAAAGCAGCTCCCTGGGTAAGGCTGCAATGAAAGTTATGCTCAAAGCAGGGCTAAAATCCCACTTCTTTTGCCCTTTAATTATTTAATTTATTTTCTATATTTAACATGCTTGCTTTTTGTGAGTCAACTGAATATTCTTGGGGGTTTTTTTCCTCAAATATTTATCTGTGTTGGCGGAGGGAACATTTTTAAATGAGCTTCTCAGAACTTGCCCTAGATTGCCCTAGTGTTTCTTCTGGCTGCTTCTGCTACAGAGTGGTTACTTCCTCCACATTTCCCACATTTTCCCTGCTGCTTCCAGTACAGATAAAATGTTAAATTGAAATGCAACGAAGAATTTTAATTTTATTCCTCATCTTCACCCCTTGGGAAATAAAAGGTTGGTGGGCTTAGCCTGGTGCTGGCAGCTGAGCCCTGCTCCAGTAGAGCTGGCTGCCCGTTCCTGTTTGGCATCGCTGAAGCTGGGCAGGAGTGAGGGATAAGCCACAGTGAGCCTGCTGGAGCTCAGCTATGACATGTGAAATAGCAGAGCCCCTGCCAAATGCCCTGTGGAGGGGAAAACCATCTTGTCCTGGTGTACCAGGATCCTGTTGTCTTTTAGCAGCCTGGGTTCATATTTTAGAATAATAAGGCTTTTGCTAATTTTTGCTCCCTGCCATCTTGGAGAGCTGAAAATGGTGCAGAGAGGAGACACAAGGTGATGGCTTCTCTGCAAGAAGTAGCCTCAGGCTGGTCAGTCTGGGATGGAGGATGGGGGGTGTGCTGCAGATCTGGAAAGTCATTAATGGCAGACAAATGGTGGATAGGAAATAGCTCCCATCTCTTCCTGGACAAAATCTGGGATCGTCAAAGAAAGCTGGCAGGGGCAGGTTCAGTGTGCTGGGATACAAGCTGCTTGGGGAGCCCCATACAACTGCATTTTCTGGGTGCTGAAAGCCTGGCTGGGTTCATACTGGACAAGATGCATGGGAAAAAGGTCTGGACAGGTGTTAAGTGAGATCTTCCTTTTTCCCTGCTCCTCTGAGCACCACCTTCCTCAGCTCAGCAGTCTTAGAGCTGGGTGGTCCAGCTGGATCTAGCTGAGCCCCCTGCCAGTGCAGACAGCTGGGCAGATGTTTCTGGCGCCTATCTAGGACAGGGAGGAGGCTGCATCCCTGCTGGGGCTGCTGTGCATCCTGCTCAGGAGCTTAAAGCAGTGCTTCCCAGGGCCAGAGCACAGCACAGACCATTAGTCTTGCTGAGTACAGCTATGATTGTGCTTAGCGCTGCCTTCCTATCTCTCCTGGCTGAACTGTAGAGCACTTTGCAATGATTAATTCAGCATGAAACTCTTAAGTGAGCATTATTGCCCCGTGTTAAAGCAGACATAAAGGTCACTGGCAGACCAGGAGCAGAAACTCTCTGCCATACAGCCACCAGTGTGTTCCGCTGGCCTTCTTTTCAGTGCTTTTTTAGGTCCATTTTGTTTTCCTTGAGGTGGTGTTCCTGCAAAAAAAAGGGGGATGAATTCAGATGCTGAGCTGTACCCGGTAGTTTGGGATTAAAACTCTCTTTGACTGCACAGATGAAAAGTCTTGGCTCGTGTAACTGGTTATTTCTGGTGCATCTCTCCAGGCATCTGCCTTGATGTGGGCAGCAGCAGCAGCATATGCTGCTGGCTGTGGAGGGACCAGTCCTGTCACCATCTGTGTGCAGGCTTGATGGGGCAGTGGCAAGCATTGCTGCTGGGGCTCTGTGTCTCTGCCTTTCCCAGGGCCGTGCACGAGCCAGGGGCAGGTCATCCAGCTCAGAGCTGGGAGCCTGTGGTGCTGTGTCCAGAGCTCTTCACATCTTGTGAGAGTTTTTTCTTCTTTGGGCTCTAGCGAGGGTATAAAGACAGTGAAAGCTCTCAGCTGGAGCTTGTGCTCTGAAGGTGCCTTTACAACAGTAAATCAAATATAAAAGCAGTCAGGTGGGTTTTTTTACAGCCATCAGGACCAGTTCTGGTTGAGACACCTTACACACAGCTGATAGGACCTCTACACTGGCTGCTGTGTTTTTGGAAAAGGTCATGGAGTAGCATGTCTGCTGCTTGGCACGTCTTCTCTGTCCACATGGTTTCTGCTCTTCCCTGAGGTGGTTTTTGCTTCCCTGGTGTGGCTTTTGCGTGCTCCAGCATGCTTCTCAAAACCTGAGTGTACCCCCAAGCATCTTCTCCCTTACATTTGAAGACACACTGTGACTAGTGCCAAGGGTTGGGGTAGTGAAGGGAGATAGAGACAGGCCTGGAGCTGGAAGAGAAGAGCTGCTGGAGAGTGTAGGAGAGGGTAAAGATGGAAAAAGATCTATGAGAAAAAACAAGACCAGTGGATGCCTAACATTAAGAGAAGCAGCATCACCGGTTTGGGGCTTGCCTTGTGCTTTCAGGACCATCCAGACAACAGAAGGTTGTGTTTCATCTCTGGTTACACAGGCCCAGCAGGGGTGGTGAGACACTTCCCTCCAGCAGCATGAGCCTCCTTTGCAGTTTCTACTCCCCTGGTTTCCACCAGGAATCCCAGCTGGAGACGTGGCTCCTCAGCAAGGAGATTCCCGCCCCCTATAGCTGTGGCCCACCAGGCACTGTATATCCAAACCTGCAGGCAGAGAAGGTGCATTAGCCTGGTCTTAGCCATATCCCTCCTTTCCTTGCCTGCCTGGCTGGAGTTTGACAGAATCTTGTTTCCCTCTGTCTGGAAAGACTGGCTCCTCATTTCCTTGCAGCTACTGCCTGCAGCAAACACGACCTCATTTGTATTACCCCGTGTCTGATCCCACCTAATCCTTAATGCAGCTCTGCAGGCAAGGGGAGCTCTGCAGGCTGCTGGAGCAAGAGGGATCAAAGGCATGTGGGTTGGGATGTGGCCCAGATGGGCTATATGGCTGCCTAAATGTGGGTCCAGCCTCTGCTCTCCACTACTTGTGTCACATGGGGGACTTCCCTCTCTTCCCAGGGCTTTCTGAGGGCAGAGAGCCTTGCCTTCAGCAGATACTGCACAGCTCCTGGTGGAGCTGATGTGTCCACCCAGGATGAGATGCTCTCTGTGGAAGCAAGCATGGGGCTGTTCCAGAGCTGAGTCTTTGGGTTCGGAGGTCCTGGAGATGTTATCTATCAACTTGTTTCTGGTAGTTGGGTGGACAAGCCTTGTGTGGTGACACCTCTGTGCTGCCTAGGCCAGTAAGTGGAACACGTGTTGTCTTGCCACCCAGCCGTGCTGCAAGAAGCTGTACTGTGCCCACGACCACTATCACTGTCCAAGCCCAGTGCTGCCAAAGCATGAAGACCCAAGAGATTTAGGGCAGCTTATTTCTGCCTGGATTTGAGCTTTGCTGCTGGCTTGTGTTGTGATTGCTCTGCTTGCCCACATGCCTCTTGTGACAAAATGTCATCTACAGGACTGCCCTGGTTTCTGCGTGAAAGGGGATGAGGTTTGGGGGTTTGAGACACTGAGATACGTGGCAGGGCTTGCTGCCTCCACAGTGTGTGGAATTGTGGAGCTTCACTGATGCATGCCATGAGCCATAATGCCTGGGTGGAGGAAATCTCTTCCTGCATCAGATAAGGGGACTGGTCCAAGCCCAAGCAGGAGCTGCCCACCAAGACTTCCATACTGTGTTTTCGTGACTGAGGACTCCAAAAATACTCTTTTCCTTATTGCAGTGAAACGTGTGTTTGTATGTGAGAGAGAATCAGTGCCAAATGCAGATTTTATTTTTTGTTATGATAATAACAGCAAAGCTCAGTGCTGGTTCCTGGTTTCCATCCAGATCCCCATGCTCTTGGATGTTTTGAGTTTGCTGCATCAGGAGACTTAGCACGGGTTTGGTTTTTATGATGTCCGTGCTGCGGCTTCCTTGCCTAGACGTGGCTCTGCTCAGGGTTTTCCCATGCAAGCAGCAGGGCTGTGCTGCTGGAGGATGGCCAGAGCCTGGAGATCTGCCTGTGATCTGCCTGGCCAGGCCACGCCAGCCGTGTCCTGTTTGTGTTTTTCCCCATCCCCAGCCAAGCCTGCATCAACCCAAGGCACAGCACTTGAGGCTCCTGCAGCGCCTGCACTCATGGCTGGCTGGGACCCCCAGTCCTTCCCCAGCAGGCTTGATTATTTTCAAACTTTCTGTACCTTGCTAGGGTGCATTTCTCACTAGCCAGCACTGATTTTTTTATTTCTATTACTGAGCTGAGATAGAGGAAGGCTGGGCTGACACACATGCTCTAAATTATGCTGCTGTATCTCTGGTGCTGTCAGTCATGGTGTGCCCAGACCCAGGATCTTGCAGACACTCCAGCAGCAGGTACCTAAGGATCAAAGGTTCAGATCCGTTCTTGCTGTCACAAATGTTTTATATCTAGTTTCTCCTTGAGGGGAGTTGGGGGGAGGATGGGCTGGTACATCTGAGGTGCACATGCACCCCGAAGCATTGTTGGTGTGACTTGAGCTTCATCTCCCTGTGCCTCTGTGTTGAGGACCAGCTCTGGGCTACAGAAATACCTTCCTCTGCAAAATGTGTGTGTTGAGATGAGGACATGGGTCACCAGTGCTTTTTGACAGGGGGATGGTGTCTGACAGGCAGGCACTGGCAGGTCCTGAGCTCCAGCTGAGCCCTGAGAGTTTGACCCATAGGTCAGTACCCCACAGCCTCTGCTGCCCCTGCAACCTGCATCCTCCTTCATCATGTGGGTTAGGGCAGCTCTCATGTTTCCTGGTGATGCGTTTAAATCTATTGCAGAAGTCATGCTTTGACCAGGAATTTCTCCACTGCTACCACGATAGCTGCTTGGTATGGTTTGGACTGGGCTGGGCTGCAGCACATCACTGCACAGTGGACATATGGCAGGAAGGCTCTCTGCAAGGGCTCAGGGCATTTTGGTTAGTCCCCAGGAAGAGTTTTCCTCTGCTCTTCCCACTCTGCTAGGGGTGAGAGGTGGGAAAATGGAAAAAAAGCCCTTGTACTGGAGCTGCTCAGCACAGACAATGTTCCTGCCCAGTGGGAGCCTTGTGGCTTAATTCTAGGAACAGGGAAGCTTAGGCATGGCTGGAGGGAGTCCGGGGCTTTTCTAGAACCGGAAGTCAAGTGCAGAAGTGGGGACTTTGGTCTGACAGCATTTCTTGTCCTTGCTGAGCTCCTTCCTTGGAGCAGGTTGTGCCTTGGTGCTGTCTTGGTACATCTCTGCTCCCCAAAGCAGTTAGCTGCCCGAGGGAGGGGGAAGGGCAAAGCCGGTGGCTTCTTAAAGGCAGCTAAAGCCATGCATGTAACTGTCCTGTGTGTTTGCAATTACTGTATTTTCCTTTAATACCTATTTTTATGATACATGTGGTTTTTTATAACCTTTCCCTCCCTTGGAGACGCTTCACATTCATATGCTGCTGTTGCCGTCACCCCTCATTGCTGCCTGGCTTGGAAGGGTGGCTGCTCCGGGAAGGCTAGTAGCATTAGTTTCTAAAGCTGTGTAAAGATCCTCATGGAAGCAATTACCAGATGGATTACCCCTGGCTTTGCTGCTGTGAAAAGGCCATGTTGGGTCGAGGATGCTGACTATATTAACAGCACGATCCCTTCCTTCTTGGGAGGAGTGGTTGGGATTAACCTCCTGATTTTTAAAGGGCTGGGTTCAAAGCAGGACGTTCAGAGCAGATATCCGGCTGACTGGCTCCTTTTTTCTTCCCTGCCTGTTCCCTTTTCCCTTTCCTTTCCCCTGATGTGCCCCATCCCGGGCTGTCCTCTGGCACATGGGAACCACAGCTCCATGGGGAAGGGGAGGACCTTCCCTGACCTCTGAGATGCTCAAGCTCTGTGGTTTGGTAGGAGTTTTGGCTGTTATGCAGGAGGAGGAGCAAAGCTCAGCTGGAGACTGAGTACAGCTATGGGTTCCTAAGTACTAAATCATCTGCTGCTCCTGCTGAAGCCTGGGAAGGCTGGTTCGACCTTCATGGCTGGGAAGCAGCTCGTGTCTGTCTTGAAAGTCACAGAAGGAAAACAAAACACTGTCTGTCCATGTAGGAACTCCCATTTTCCACTTTATTTACCCACTATGCCTCTGGGCTCTTCTCAATATATTTGACCTCTGGTGATCCTGGGAATGTGCTGAACCTGGCTGGTGTGGGGGTACACACGGGATGTTGCCTTAATTTCTTTCCCAATGAGTGCCCTTTGTAATTGCTGATGACCTTTGAGGAGCAGCTCTTGCACTCACTGACGCAGCGGCCATGCAGCCAGCAGAGGATGGCACTGCATGGTGGCAGTAGGCTGGGGAGAGGCTGCCTGTTAATGTGGCACCATGGCCCCAAAGATGCTCTTTGGCATCTCCTGGCACCCTGGTGAGCTCAGAGAGGGTTGCTGAGGGGATCCCCTCTGGCAGGAGGCAAAGGCATTTTTGGGAATTAGCAGGTGGAGAGAGCCCAGGGGAGCTGTGAGTATCCACCACTGCTGATGGGAGTGGCATTGGGAGTACTGGTGGGGGACTGCTCCCATCAGTTTGGGGGCATTGGCTTGGGAATGCTCATTTCATTGTGGGGCTGCTGCCAGTCCAGATGTTTTCCACTTATTTTGTTTTTTTTTAAACCTGATATCTTAAAAAATAAAAATCTCGGTGAAAGCAGAGACTCTTAAAATGTATTTCATCTGGTTTGCCATCCAGAATTACCATTTGTAAACTCATTAGAAGGGTTCACAGGTGCCAGTGGACTTGGACTGGCATTGCTCATAGTTTTCTTGGGGCTGTGGGAAAACCCAGAAGACCATTTTTTGATAGAAACTTGGGGAGACTGATGCAGCCCAAGCACAGGCAGTTGAACCGAGAAGTCCTGCAGCATCCCAGGAGAGCTGGGGGCAGCAGTAGGAGGAAATGACCAAAAATCCTCTCCATCCTTCTGCTTGACTTCCAGCACAGACAGAGCTGGGTCTTCTCTTTTGTCCAGTCAGCAGCTTGGTTTGTGCTGACCTCCTAAATATTCAGCTCATTATACACTGTAACATATAAATAAAACAGAAGCAGGCAGCAATATCCTCCAGGAGCATATAATCGGCTTCCTTTCCTTTATAATTACACAGGATTTGTCTCCATGTGTCAGGCTATGCTATGGGCTAATATATAATTTTAAAGAGTTAAGATCTGTGTTCTTTATGTAGTGAGACTCTTATGTACATACCTGTTTTTGGGGGTCCAAGATGAAAAAGCATCTTTCTAGCTGGAAGTGCAAGGAATTTTGTTGCTGGATGTTGTTTCTAGAGGTCAGTGGCTTGGATCCTTCATTCGTTTCGATCATCATGGAGAGGCAGGAGTTTCTTCACTATATTGGAGATGGTGAGGGTGACCATGGGAATTCCTGGGATCTGTCTGGGGTGTGTGATTCTGGCTGCTAGCACGCATTGCCTGTCCCTCTCTAGAGGCAGGATGGTGGCCTGGTGCTACAGCCAGTGGATAGGAGTGTTGTCCACGTATGGAGCTCTGGCTCCGGCTGCCTGTGGGAGATGTAGACATATTTTAACCTGGCACCGCTGCCAGTGCAGCAGTTGCTTGCTGATAAGTGTGGTGTGAACTCTGAGCTGACTTGTTTTCTCCTAAGGGAAGCCCTTGAAACAAAATTTGGCTTTTCATCAAAGCAATGAATCTGTCATCTTTCCCTCTGTGCAGCTCAGAGTCCCCTGCTCCTGATTTGCGAATAAATTCCCCATTTTGGTGGCTGCCCTGGCCATCCATTTTAAAATTAAAGCTTTGGTGCCCTTACTGGAAAAAGCATCAGTAATTCTCCAGTGGCTTTTCATGCTGTTATATTTGGCTGGACACTTCAGCAGATTTAAGCCTCTGGAGGGTGTTTCAGACCATGTATACTGTTTACCACAGATACAGACAAGAAGATACACAAATTGCTGGTTCTATCTGTGATTGACTTAATGGTGGCCCAGATTCCTTAGCCCTGGGTCAGCTGCTTGCACTGACTCGGTGGCCAACAGCCCGAGCTGATGCCAGCTGGGGTAGGGATGGTAGGAGGAAGATGCTGAAGAGCCTTCTCCAAGGCCTTGAGGGGGATGTTTCCATCCAGGCTGAAGTTGCAGCTGTACTTTGTGAGGGTCAAGTCTTCTTCCAGTTCTTGAAGGTCACATTTTCTTCCATGGCCCCTTTCCAGTCCTGTTGCCTGATGTAGTTAGGTGCCTTGATTGTGTGAATGTGTGTGTGCACCGCCGGAGAGATCCAGGCTCTGCCCACACAGGAGCGGATGTTAGAGGGGTGGTGAGCAGCAAGGGTGGAAAAGGTGGGGACAGTGTGGTCTTGACCTCAGGTCCAGGTGAGAACGTGGGACACTGAAAGGTCCTCAGGGATTCGTGCTTCCTGCTGAGCCAGCAGAGGAGGAGGAGATGCTCCATCCTTTGAAGATGGAGCAGAATGCCTGTGGATGTGCATGAGCAGGAAAGGGTCAGTGGCAATGAGAAGCTTGATGGTGAATGCTCAGAGCTTCTCCAGGGACCCCAGCTGCAGGGCAGGCTTTGCTGGGAGAAGTGCTTTGCTTTAATTAGGTATCTGTATTAATATTTTATTTGATTTTTCTTTTGTTTTGTTCTTTCTTCCCCCAAAGCGGGGTCAGGACAGACTCAGATATGAAGCTTTTCCTTAATAGACAAAAAAAATAATTTCCAAGCAGGGGGAAGTGCTGGTCCTCCTTGGAGCAGAGTGGGATCCTGGATCTGCTGTGTGTCCGCACGGGGTCCCAGAGGAGCTGCTACCGAGGTGCTCATGCATGTTGTGCCCAGGTACCAGTGCAGGAGGAAGAGGAGTTTCACAGCCCTCAAATAAATGAATTGGAGCTAAAATCTCCATGGGTCAGAAAACTAATTAGGGCAGATCATGGCCAGGGCCCAGAGCTACCTCCATTCCCTGTGTGTGGTTTGTGTCAGCACAAAGCAGGGGCACTGAAGCACTTAAGCAAGTACTTAACTTCAAGCATTTAAACAGGGGTTTCTGTCATGTTCCTACAAATGCCTGGAGTCACTCAAGTTTGTATTTAAGTGCTTGATTGGCTTCGGGATTGTGCAGTTTGGGGAAGGAGGGTAAGAGGAAGGAGGTGACTTCCAGGCTTGGTACGGGTTTGGTGCTGAACCTGATGCACTGGAGGATGTCCTGCAGGATGAGTACAAAGCCTGTTTTCCAAAGACCCACAGCCTGCTTTTGGCACCACCACATCCTCTTTGGATGGGGCAAAGACTGGCCATGCTGCCTGTCTCCCGTTTGTATCCTGGGGCTGAGGCCATTGGGATGCACAGCACTGCTCGCTCAGGGCTAAGCTGAGGCACTGGGCTCTGGGGTTGAGAAAACTACACCAAAACTTGACTGAAGGATCTCATGCCTCGGTGCTCCATCTGGGTTATTCAAGGATGAGGATGGAGGCAGTCTGATGCTGTCCCACTTCTTTTCCCTCTGGTGCTACTGACCCTCTTAAGTGCACGTGCTGGCACCAGGGGACAAGGAGGGATGAGCCCTATCCTGTTTGAAGTATTATAATCCTTTCAGATGGCATTAGCGCCTGGGCCAGCAGCAGCTCTGTAGTTGAACCTCCTGTTTGCAGGGGCCCTGCGCTTCAGTGAGACTTCTAAATCTCATTTGTATAATGCCTGGTTGCAACTCCTGCTGAAAGATTGCCCTCTGCCTCCAGTGCCCCTGAGCCTGCTGTGCACAAAGATGTCCTTACTGGCAGAGGAGTGGCAGAGCGTGACAGGGCAGCAGTGTGCTGCATGGCATCTGAGTTTCCAGAGCTTTCACGTGTTTATTGGACCTTTTGATAGGCTGATGTAATTTTTTATTTCTCCCTCCCCTCCTGTTTTTTAATGCCTGAGTCCCAGGGAATGGGCTCAGTGGCAAGTGCTCAGTCAGGTATGTAGGGATGAGATTTTCTAGGGAAAGCTGGGTTTGAGGGGAATCGAGGTAGAGACACATTTGGCTGCTGCCAGACTCCTTTGGGGTCATCTTTGCACCTGCACAGGCAGAACCCTTTTTCTGGCCAAATGGTTTCCCTGGAAAACCCTGTCAGCTCTGCCAGCCCCCTGGGCTGGCTTGGGTTTGCTGCCTCCTGAAAGGATGCTCCTGGCACTGGTCCGATTCCCTCTGGTCTGAAGGCAGAACTCAGCAGCCCCAAAAGGAAAATGGCTTTTATTCTAGCAAAGGCTTAAGTTCTCTATGTTAAAACAGTGCCACAAAAGAAGAAATTGAATCAGAATCTCCCTTTGGCTCGCACTGCCCACTCCTTGTCTTGCTGGGCAGCTGGAGGCTGGCCCTGGGGACCGTTGTGACCTGCCCGTCCCCAGTCACTGCTGGCTCCTCTTGGGAGGCTTTTCACCTGACATGCCCTTTCAGTGCTGGGCTGCCTCTGGGTGGCCAAAGTGCTGCCACAGCTGCCTGTTCCCTGCCCAGTGTCCAGCCTGGCCTGGCCCCCCATGCCCTGGCAGGGGCTGCCTGCTGGGGGACGCCGCGGGCCCGCAGCAGCAGCCAGCTGGGCTGCTTGTTCCTCCTTCCCGCTCCAGCGATCCCTGCTGTACTGTAATCACACAATTATTATGCCGTTAAAATGTCATATTCGCAGAAATCCACATAAACAAGGCATTAGCAGTTGCCAGAAAATTGTAGTTTTACTGCTAATGACCCATTTTCCCCCCGCAGCACCACTCTTTTTTTTCTTAAATATTATTTTTTTCGCTTCTTTGTTTCTTTGGTATTTTTTTGTTTTGTTTTGTTTCTGAGCTGTGATTTAAGAGGCAGATGACGAATTACATCTTTGCGCTGAGAGGCTTTTAATCTTTAATGTACAGTTACAGTGAAAAGCTGCCTCTCTACTTGCTCTGGGCTGTGTGCCCTAAGCCAGGGAGGGTGATGGGTGGTTTTGGAGGAGGTGCCTTTAGAGGGTCATTTTTTGGGGGGTGCTTTACTGAAATGGCAGAGAAAGCTCCTGGTGAGCCCTGATCTTGGCTGGGTGCTGGTGTGAGATGGAAGCTTCTCTCTACAGTAAGTTTTGTCCCTGTCTTTTTGTGGGTGTCCCTCTTGTTGACCACCCCTGGGGACCCCGCAGTGTGATGCTGGAAGACACAGCACTTGTTTGCCAAGAGCAGACAGCCACCCCTTGGATACATTTTTCTTCTCTTTCCTTCTGCTCATTTAGTGTCTCGAACTCTTTTAAGCGTTGACTGTGTTTCCTATAATTAATACCAGTCATTAAACTGCACTGTTGAAAGAGAAATTACCTAATTCCAAGAAAAAAAAAAATGAAAATTTATTACTAGTACATGAGAGAAAATGAATAGGAAACTTGGAGAGATGAGCCCTGTAGAAGATAAATAGAAAGGCAAGTGGAGTATTGACTTGATCCTTTTCTAGTACAGGGTAATTTGGCCTCTAAAGTGAGTTAGATCATAATAAATTAAATTTAGATTTCTGCACATCAGTTAAATAACTCCCAAGACAGAATTCTGGTGTGAGGAAGAGGTGATAATACATTGAGGAAATATTCTAATGAAGACCTTATCTGGTAACCTGTAACCAATGTGCTGTCCCTGGGTGAGCAAAGGGGATTTCTCGTGAAGCTTTGACTCTTATTCCCTGTCTCAGATCAGGTGCAGATGAGAAACAGGTGAGTCCCTGCGTGCAGGTTGGTGAGGTCTCCTGCCTCCTGCTGCTTGCACAGCTGGGAGCTTTTCATGCTTTCCTCTTCTGCTTTGAGCAGCTGTTTTGCAGAGGTCAGTGTGCACCTGTGTCTGAGCTGAGCATTCTGCTCCAGTTTCAGTTACCCTTTTAGGGAGGCTTGGGATGGAAAGAACACCCAGAAGATTTGGATGGGTGATGTAGATCAAAAGCAAATGACCAACCCCCAGTATCTACCTCTGGCTGAGAAAGTGAACCCAATCCCTGGTCTTGTTTTGTGGCCAGATAGGGATTAAAATAACTCTTTAATCTCTGGTATCTAGTCACTGTTGATCTCAGGTGTGTATTTAATTACCGAATATTTAGTATTCATCCCACTGATAGCTTTCCTCAGCCCAAAAAGAAGAACCTGTGTGAATCAAGGTGGGCTGGTGTATTTCAGGTGGAGATTGCACAGGAGTATTAAATAGTCACCACAGAGTGAACCAGGAATGCAGCTCTGGAACGCAAGGTATATCCAGAGCAGGATGAGAGGTGAATACTCTGGGGTAAGGCACTGGTATTTGTCCATGTGTCCATTTACAGCTGGGACCCCACCCCTGGTAACAGGACATTAGTGGAGTTAGATGGATGCTGGGAAAATGCCGTCCCAGACCCTGGAGGACCCTGCCATGTGCCAAACCCTGCATCTGCTGCCTAGCCAGACCATTGCTGCCCTTGCAGCAGGTGCAGAAGCTCCAGTTTTCTTGAGGGAGTCCACCAGCCCACCCACCTGAGCCATCAGATTCTTGCCCAGCTGCACCGTTCTAGCTAATCCAAGGCTATTGGGTGTAGCTGACATCACAAAAACCAAAACAACATATATATGTACACACACATCTTACAGCCTTAAGTGCTGTGTGGCCACTTTTGAAAGCCATTTCTCTTCTTATTAAGTTTGATAAAATCAACTTTTATTTTTCTTCACAGCATTAAAATTTAGGGACTGCAGCTCCGGTGGTTGTTTCAGCAGCGCCAGGCCTCCTGGGGTCATCGTGAAATCTTATAAACATCAGGCTGTCGGTGGCTCCGCGATGCAATCGCCTCACTTTTCCCTGATCTTTTACTGCGGTGCTAAATCATGTTTTGCAAGATGCCTTAGAAAAAACCCAACATAAACAGCATTTATCACCCTGTGCACGTCGGCCCTCCCGAAAGTCCGCGGCTGGGTTATGTGCGTCCTCCTCATAAAACTCCTGCAGGGACCTTACTGGTTTCATAACTTTCTCCCAGCCTTGAATAGCTTTATTCCAGTCCTGAATAACTTCCTGGTTATTCCCCCCTGGCTGGTGACTCAGGGGGTTCTTCTGATCTTCTCAGACTGGGGTAAGTGCTGGAGAAGGTCCTGAGAAGGCCATGGGGGTCACACCAGGAGAGGATGAATACAACCCTGTATGTGGAAACCCCTGCATCCCTGGAATTTGTTGGCTCTTTGGGAGTGATCGTGTCACCGTAACCCAGAGCGATGTGGGGCATCCTGTGGCTGGTGGTGCCTAGCTTGCTCCTGTGGTGGTTCACTTGCAGGAGCCAGTGCTCCCTCCTCCCCTTCCTGTGACTACAAAAATGCACTGCCAGATGCAAGTAAAATCAATTATGGGATAAAAATCGCCCTTTTCAAAAGCTTCATTTTGTGCTATTAGCAGGCGAAATCGGCTTTGAGATGATGTGAACTGAGGAGGGGGAAAAAAATGAAAAGCAGAAGAAAAGATCAATTATTGGATAAGATCACAATTTTCTTTAGGGCTGAGATGTCTGTAAATGTTTGCATCTCTCAGTGTTACAGGTAGGCTGAGATCAAAGAGGTTGTGTTGCTGTAGCGATGAGATCTTATCGGCACTGTTTTGTGCTGGCTGCCTCAGACACTGCCAAAGGATGCTTAAACCCCCGACAGCTTCTGCTGCTCAGGGATGCTTAAATCCCAACAGCACTGAACCACCAAGAAATGCTTAAACCCCTGAAGGTTGTTGAAGCTGCTGGGGAACCCTGAGATGCAGCTCTTCCATCCTTCTGGAGTGGGGGGGACCACACAGGCACGCGCTTTCCTGCTCTTCTCCCTGCAGTAGGGCTGAAGTCTTCAGTGGGAGACATGTGGTGGCAAGGATGGACTGAAATTGGGCTGGGAGCATGTTGGCCCCCCTCTTCCAGGGTCCTGTTGCTGGAGCTGGGGCTAGGATGTGGCTGTGGAAATGTAGGATTACTCCTTTCCTACCTGAAAGGTTATGGGGACAATAGGTCATGTGATTGTCCTGGTTTAGCACAAATTTGGGAGAAAACCTCCAAAGGGGTTCCTCTAGAAAGCAGATTCAAGCGGCCCCTCCCCCAACTGGTTCGGGAAAATATTTCCTTGGAGAAAAGTGGAAAAACACTGTTTATTGAACAGGCAAAGCATTCACCAGCACAAAAAATGAACAATATTTAACAATAGAACCTCTTGCCGCTCTGAAGGGGTGACAAACTCAGACAGTCCCTCCGAGGGCTGTAGCTCACTCGCCCAGTCTGGTATCAGTCCCTGCGGCGCTGGAAATGGCGCGGCCCAGGCCCGGCCCGGTGGCCACAGGTGCGAGCTGCCGGTGCTCTGCTGGGTGTGCAGTCCAGAGCAGGTTTGAACAGCTCCAAGGAAAAGAAAAACCACAGTCCAGGGAACTTCTCTGCCTCAGCTAGCTAAAAACTGACTAACGTCTGTCTGCTGTCTGTCTGTCCGCAGACAACACAGTCCAGGAGCAGGAATGTGGAGGAGTGAGTGCAGTTTCTAAAAACAAACTGTTGCTTCTTCTCTCCCCTCCTTTTGCTCTCAGAACCAGTCCTAAAGGGGCAAAACTGATTCCTGGGCTAAACAGACGAATGGGGATACAAGCATCATAAAGTCACCCCAGGACAGTGATGTAAAATACCTTTGTTTTTTGGCTGGAGAGAAATGAAAACCCTTACAAAACATTTGTGCTCTTATGTTTTCTTGAGATGGTGCTGCTTGAGAGGGGGATCCACCAGAGGCCTGAATTTGGTTTCAAATTAATAATTTTAATTCAAATTGGCAGGCTCTCTTTGACATATTGTTTCAGGACCTAAGGATGAAAAATAAACCCTGAAGTCCTCATGGGCCTCCTTGTTAGCCTGCTCTTGCAATGCCTGCCCGAGTTGCAGGGCTGATGGACCTCCGGCGGGGCTTGGGGGGACCTCTGGAGCGGGGTCAGGCATTGTCCATTCTCTCCTCTCTCTAACGGGGCTGACTTTGTGCGCGCAGGAATCGGACGTGGACTGGGACGACCTTTGGGATCAGTTTGAAGAGCGGAGGTACCTGAGTGCCCGGAGGTGGAAGGGCGGCGAGGACCCCTACCGGCTCCATGCCTTTAACCAGCGGGAGAGCGAGAGGATCCCCAGTGACCGCGCTGTCCGCGACACCCGCCATCACAGGTTCTGCCTCCCCCTGGCTCCTCCTGATCTTCCTCACCAAACTTCATGACATGGGGGCGTAGTCCTGTTCCCTTTCAGGGCTGTGGTTTTGGGCTGCCGGTGGGTGCTCTTGGGTTGTATTCTGGGGTTGAGTCTTTTTCCCTTTGCTTGATTTCTTGGCATGTCTGGAAGTTTTAAACCTGTTAATTGAAACTGTATCAATTATTATGGGACCATAGGGAAAGAAAGGAAAAGCCTTTATTTTCCCTTCAGAAAAGTAATGGGTTTGCCAGAGTAAGTCTCAGTGATGGGCAAAGTCTTCACTGGTGCTGGGAACTCTTGCTCTGCAGACGATGCAATGAGGTGATGCAAGGGGGATAAAATAACTGTTGAGCGTTGAAATTGTCTGCAGAGAGAGGAATGGGGAATAAGGGGTAATTGCTGAGTGAGGAGGACAGAAGGGTAAGAACTTGGGTTACTAGCTGCTGCAGCACCACTGAGGTCAAAAGTAGCCTTTGGTGCCCAAAGGAGCTCTTGGTCAAGGCAGGGAGGATTGCAGCAATAGTTGCCTTGTAGATGGAGCTGCGCTGCCTTGTCAGTGTGAGAAGGGTGGGGTGGGAGTTTGGTGCACCTTTGCTTGCTGAGGTCTCAGCTGTAGTCTCCCTCTGGCTGTCTTTCCAAACTCACTGGGGAAGAGCTGCCCTTCCTGTTGAAGGTCAGTGAGGTTAATCGTTAGTTTGCTGGATGGGGTGATGTGAGGATGTCCCGGTGGTGAAGGAAAAGCTCCCAAGGTCCCCTCAATGCAGTTTTCCTCCTTGTCATCTGAGGACACAGCGTATGCCTGGCCTCTGCTGTTGGTCACCAGTCCACAGCCGGTGCCAGCTCTTTCCACAGAGCTGTGCCTGGCATTTTGTCCCCACTTGCTGGCAGCAGCTGTCTCTACTGCCTTGTCCTGGGAGCCCTTCTGGGGAAGTCCTGCTCTGGTGGGAGCTCTGTGCTGGACCCAGCCATGGCACCCTGCTGCCCCTGCTGCACCTTGCTCCCAGATCAGAGTGACTCCATTCCTGGCATCTGACCCAACTCTGAACTTCCCCTATTCCAGTTCAAATGCAGCACTTAGGCTGAAATGCTGAAACAGCACCAGTTCCCCAGCCCTGTAGCAAGCAATGTGCTTATTTATTTATTTAGCTTCTTTTTGTTGTAAGGACCAGATGCTCCTTTCTCTGGAGAGGAGCTGTCAGCCCTGACGGACGCCTGTTATAGCTGAGCAGAGAGGGAATGTGCTATTCCTGGAGAGAATTAATGCCAGGGATATTAACCATCTGCCCTATTAAAAGGGAAGATTGGCTCGGTTGCCCCTTGCCTACCCTCACTGTGCAGTGGCAGCCACCTTGTTCCTGGGCGGGCAGATGTGGCACTGAGTGCTCCTGTGAAAGAAAAGTTCTCATTAAGGAGGAAGTGAGGGCACAGCACGTGGGTGGGGCTGGGGCTAATTTAATTTGTTTCCAATTTCCTTAACCCGGTAATTGGATTCTGATTTATTGAATATGCCTGAGGAACGCTGCAGATGATGCTCCATTAGCCAAGCATTAGAGTGGCCACGGAGGAAGTGGAGCTGCCGGCAGATCTGGGGGAGGCAGGCGCTGATGGGGAGGATGGAGGAGGGAGAAGGATGTAGGATTGGTGGTTGAGGGAGAGAGGAAAGTGAGCCCTCTCTGGAAAAATTATCCTTACTTACAGCACAGATGTCGCGGGAGCTGCTGCAGGTGATGCGTAGGCCCTACCATGCAACCTGGAAGCTGGTCTTGAATTGTGCAGCAGAAATGTGTGGGAAAGCATGGATAAGCATGGCCTGCTCTCAGAGCTCTGATGGCTGTGCAAGAACATATCAAGGGAATCCAGCATGGGGTTGACTAGATGCCCTCCTCTGAAGGGGAGAGCAGGGTTGTGTGGACCAGGCTGCTGTGGGAGAAAGGACACCCACAGTGCTCATACTGCGTGTCCTAGCAGAGGCTGTGTTTAGAGGCTTGGTTTCAATGGAAAACCTGGACTAAGCTGCTCAGAGTGAACCCAGAGAGTCGGGCCTCAGTTCTACTCCAGCTGACTTTGGGGCGATTCAGGACTCCACACTAAGGGGTACCACTCTGCCAAGAGGCTCCTGCCCAGCTTGTGTGAGGGTTTAGGAGGCTTTGGAGAGGGTCTGATCCATCATTTCAGCTCGTTGCCATTGATAAGCACCTTCTCCTTCAGCCTCTGAGTCAGATGTTGTGCTCTGCTCCGTGACAAGGTTTCCAGTGCTCCATCCTTCATGCCTCTGTATGAGGTGTGGCAGCACTGAGATGCACAGAACTTCAGACCATGGTAATGCCCAGAGACCCACACATTGTATCCTAATCCTAGGGACTGGGATGTGGGAATGCTGCTCCTTACAGCTTCTCTGTGGGGTGTTTTTCATTAGGATGGTTGCAGAAAGTTTCCTGGTGTTTTCTCTGCTAATACAGCCAAGCATCTGGACTTGCCAACGAGAGTTGAATATACAAAATCTGGCAAGGGCTGAGCAGCAAGCTCCTTGCCAGGAGGTCATGGAGAGGGCAAATACTTTCAATGGGATGGGATGTGGCACTGACAGCCAGTTGCTTAGCAATGTTTGCTGGATTGATTTTGTTGTTAAATTGCAGCCAGTGGAATAGTTTCAGATGGAGAGAAATTGCAGTGTTCCAAGAAATCTGAGCAGGAGAAACTGTGATGGCTCTCTTTATCTGCGTCTGGCTAGTGCAGGGCTATGAACTTCAGCTTGGTTTGTGGGTGATTTCAGCTAGGGAACTGTCATGCTTTCTGCAGACTATCTTGTGTCACTTGGCCTGGGAGATCTCACAGCTGGAGCATTGTTTCTGGTGACCTTCTTGTGTTTTGCTGCCGTGAACTCCATTCTTGGTTGCACATAGACTTGGACCACATAAAGGGCTGCCTTTCTCCAAGGAGAAGACCTGGGACAGTCCTGTGGTGATATATCCCATGCCCACCAAAAGTCAAGGTTAAAACATCCCTGTGATTGCATCAGACTGGACCTGGAATTTGGTGGCACATCTAGACTGTGCATGGCCAGCTCATACCTCTGGAGTAGGTGGTTAGTCCCCCTCCGCCACAGTAGCCACATGCACTTGGAATTACCTCATCCCCACATCCCACCTCCTACAACTCCCACCAGGAAACCGCGGGACCGAGACGGCAGTGAATGAGTCAGTGCCAGGCGTGAGCACGGGGGGACAGGAGCTGAAGTTTCCAGTATTGCTCAGCGGCTTGGAAAGCCGACAGGGAGGATGTGTCGCCCCCAGCCAGAAGGTTTTGTCGTGATGGCTCCTGGGCTTTTTCCATCTGCAGCAGACAGCTCCTGGGGAGGCCGGTATTCACCACGCCAGTGCTCCATATGCTGCTTGGGCTGACCTCCGCCTCCCAGCGCTCCGCTGGGTTTGATGGATGTGCAGATGCTGTTGTGGCTGCCAGGCTCGGCTGGGACCGCGCCGCGCAGCCAGCACCGGCCTGAGCGGGGGTTCGTGCTGCCTGAGGGCGGCAAAGCAGAGAGGGGAAGTCGGGGACAAGGAGAGGACATGAGAGGCTGGAGGAGAGGGTGGGAGCCTCCAGCAGGCTTCTCCAGCTATTGCAAATCACGTCAGCCAGCTTCAGGCATTTCCCTGTTTTCCTCTGTTTGTCTTGCTTTTTTACTTCAGTAGTGCTGGTACGTGTTTAGTAGTGCTGTCTCAAGAGCTGATAAAGCAAGAAGGCTGAGGATGGAGCCCTCTCAAATTCTAGCATAAGACTGCATTTTTGAAGTTCCCTCCTTCTCTGAGTCGCAAGTGCTTTACAAGAGGTCCTACCTACCTAACTAAAGTTTAATTTTACAGCTGCTTAGGGGTGTGTTTGTTTATGTGTGTGTCTGAGATAGAGAAAGCAGCTGCTAAGATCAAGTTGTGATTGAAACACGAGGCTGGCAGGGATGCTGCAGGCATGAAGATCAGGCATTGCATTGTCTGCTGAAGGTGAGAGCATCCTGGCAGCCCAGAAGCCAGGTGCTGCCAACTTGTGCCCCCTAGAAAAGCTCTGCTTTTATAGTGTGTCATATTCTCTTTGAGGACAACAGCACACACTATTTCCTCCAGGTTTCTTCTCTTAAATCTCTGTGCTAAGCCAGCTGGAGAGTGTCCCTTGAGTAGGAAGGCTGCTTAGGACTGGTTGCTCTTCTCATATGGACTGTTTTTGGAGGGATGGGAAGATAGGGGTGATTCCTGTGAGGTTTCCCTAAGGCAGAGAGCTGCTGTCTTGTGTTCTCAAGGTCCAGAAATGTCAGGATTTCAGCCCTCAAGCAGGAGCATCACACACTGCAGTGCTGTTTTGACCCATTAATTTCAGCTTGCATCCCAAGGGTGCAGAGCTTACACATTCCACGTCACAGTGGAGCAGCTGTGGTTGGGATAGGCAAAAATACCTGGCTGTGCTGAGTGTGGGGATGACTGGGAAGAACAGATGGTCCTGAGGGTCACCTCTGCTGGGTGTGGTACCTGTGTACACAGGCACCTGGGGCTGAGCTTGGCTCTCTGCCCTTCCCTGTGTCCCACTTGGACATGGCTGGCACATGGCACATGGGAGCACATGTTGGCGTCCCTGTGCAGATGGCAAGAGGGCGGCTGTGGCACATGCAGGCTTTGGAGTGGCTCCATTTTTGGGTGAGTTGTTGATTGCCACCCAGGAGTGGCAAGTGCTGAGAATATGGTGATATCTTCTTGGGAATGAGTCGTCGAAGGGGAGAAAAGCTGACAGCATTGCCTTTGGTTTAACATGTTTATGATGCCCTTGGACTTCTCACATTGCCTGTCTTCTTCCAGCTTCCTTTCTCTCCAGATCAAAATCACTCTGAGGTTGTTCTTGAGGTGAACACTGGGTCTCAGCAGCCAGAAAAGCGTTTTTTTGCCCCACACAGGGATTTAAGCATCTTACTTTTCTTGCCTGGTTTCTTGAAAGTCCCCAAAAGAGGAACTTAATGTCTGGAGACCAACATGTATGGAAAAGCCCATGCAGGACAGAGTGGGGGCTCTGCTCTGCTGTCCTCAGTGGTACCTGAACATTAGACTTGCAGAAGCAGGTAAGTCCCTAGGGTCCCTAGCAGGTGACCTAACCCACTTGGAATTTGAGGGAAGGTTTGTAGGGACCTAGGTGGACCTTGCACAATTGAGAGCAGAACCAAACCTATAGATTTTTTAGGTCTCCTGTTATCTTTCACTTTGCTGACTCCATACATTTCTTACTTTGGCCTCTGGACTGTAGCTGGGCTAATCCACTTTCCTGTGTAATGCAGACTAAGTCCCGAGGGATTATTATTTTTAAAATGTGCTTATTCAAGCAGTGTCTCATGAGTTGCTGACTCGGGGTGTACTGTGTGGTAGACCAGGGCAAGAGGTGGTGTGGGCAGGGGTGCATGTGCTTGTGGTCTCCCTGTGCCTGGTGCTGCTGGCTGCTTCTGCTTGGGGCAGAGGGGTAGTGGGGCAGGTCTGAGCAGAGGAGTCTTGAGTGCGGTGCAGATGGACAGACCCCTGCCCATGAGGTTGGATGAAGGAGGGAGCCAGGTGAGGAGGATGACGGAGAAGGAGTGCTCAGATGCTGCCACATCTCTGGACCTGGCATGGTGAAAGCTGGAGGAGGTGTCCTCATGTGGCCAGGTGTCTGTGCTGCTGGCTTTACTCTGTCCTGAACCCTCTTGTGTGAGTGCCCCTCCATGAGAAGTGCATGATGCCCTGAGAGGAGAAGGGTGGCAGCACCTTGTGTGAGCTTGGGGTGGCTGGGTGTAAGAGGGTACAGGTTTCTTCTTGCCTTTGGGTGGCTGTCAGCAATGTCCTGAACAGTTTTTCTGTCGCTTGATCTGTTATTCCAGCTGTTACTCTGTTTTCTGGACAGAGCCAGGATATTTGTCACTTCATTGCAAAGTAAGATTTATCACATTTAGGCAAAGTCCTGCATGTGTGAAGAGTGTCCCTGGATCTTTTGTCTGCAAAGCCTTTTGGACCTGAAACAGCTGGGTAAGAGACGATCTGGGATACCCCTGCCTTTGGTCTTGGTCTCCTTATTTCTAGCAAGAAAACAAGAGACAGTGACAGGAAGAGCAGAGCACGACCCTGCAGGTGAGCAGGTACACAAATCAGTGGTGGAGAACACATTTTACACAAAAATATTTCTGTTAGGAAATAACATGATCACTTTTTTTCCTTGGACACCAGACCCCAAGAGGTTAGGTCTCAGCACTGTGTTTTTCCATCACCTCCTTAGGCTGAGATCTCTTGGGATGAAGATATGAGAACAGTCCTTCAAATAGAGTAGGGGCTGGCTTATCCCTTTGGGATAAATCAGAACTGCCTGCATTGGTCAAGGTCTTGGTTCTGCCCTCGATCAGATGGCTTTTGGGGCCTAAATTTGAAACTTTCATGCTTATGTGGAGTGCTCCCCTCACATAGTGGCATTTGCACTTGGTTTTCTGGGTGAATTTGGACTTGAAACTGCAAGGGGGTTTGAGGAGCCATTGTGTGATCAAAACACAGAGAGATTGTTTTCAGGTAGCACAGAGAACAAGGAGTATTGAGATTGGCAATTCTTGGCAGCTAAGCAAGGAAAGCAAGACAGCTATTAATCAGAAACTGGCACTTCATAAAATCATAGAATAATTTGGGCTGGAAGAGACCGCAGGAGGTCTCTGATCCAGCCTCCTGCTCCAAGTTGGGTCAGCTCTGTAATCAGCCCAGGTTTGTCTCAATGCAAAAAGCAATGAGCCCACTGGGACTCCTGCCTCTCAGGCTAGCCTCAGCATTCTGTGAAAGCTGATGTAATTTAAAAACCCTGGTTGCAGCACATGGAATTTGTAGTTCTTTCTCCCCAGCTACCTGTGTTTGTGAAACAACTTCGAAGTTGCTTGAGGTGCTGTCATCTCCTCTTTTGTTGTTCCTTACTTTTGGGTGATTCGCTTAACTATGACACTCATGTATCTTCTCTGGCTTAACATTGCAAGGCTTTGCCAATGGTGGGGTTAATCCCATGGAGTCTCCTCTGCATTGTGTTTCCTGAAAATGGAGATAAGTATTCACTAGACCATTTTAGCACTGCAGAAAGCCAGTATGTCGTGTTTTCCTGCTTCTGCTGGAGTTGGTATCTGGTACAGGTCAGCCAATACCTGCATTGAGATGCCTCTCTCTGATAGTTGCACCTTCTGTTCTGGGAAAGCTCATGCAGAAGTGCGATGGGTCTCTCTGGGGTCTCACCAACTACGAACTGAGCTGGACACGCACAAACCTGGGAAATAGCTGGTAAGTGTCCAGGTCCCCATACTGGGAGTATCTGTGGCCACCACAGTGTCTGTGACATTTGCTGCCCCACGTTTTTGTCTGGTGGAGGTAGAGGGTGCAGCTGACCTGATGGGTTCTGAGGCAGGGACTGGTAGCTTCAGGGGACAAAAATCAATGAATGCAATGATCTTTTTTCAAGTATCTTTCTGCATACTGTCCTCTTTTGAAGCTTTCTGGGTTTGGGGGTTTTTTAAATGTGGTAGGGGAAGAAAGAATAGATGAGAAGGGTCTGCATGAAATGGTATTATAGTAGGTTTGAGCACTGAGAGAAGTTGCATTCTGTGGGGGTGGCTGCCCGTGTCTGAGCTGGGATCTATCCTTGGCCAGTGCTCCTGGCTAGACCATCATCCCAACATACACTTGTCCTGAAGTCCTTCCCTCCTCAGATGTGATGGGGCTTCTGCCATTGCCCATGTGGGATCTTCCCGTGCCTTTCCTGGGAGTTGGTGTGCTCCCTGGGCATCATGGACACCCAAACCACCCTGTGTGACTTGCAGAAACTTCTGTGGAAAGGAGAGAGACTTTCAGGCACTTGAGATCTCAATCCAAACCCAGATGCCTGAGGCAGTCTGTGGTATTGCTCTGTGCCCTCCAAGCCCTGCCTAATCACTCCCTGGAGCTAGAGATGGTGGGTTGAATCACTCTGCATTGTCTCCTTGGCAGGGACACAGGGTCATTGCCACCACCAGTCTAACTGCATCCCAGGAAAAGGAGCTCCTGCCACCCTCTTGGTTTCAGGGGTGCTATGTCTTCCTCACCCTGGCAGTACAGTGGCTCCACTCAGGTTTTTGGAGCACAGCTCAACTGATCCCAGGTTGTAAATCGTGCCTTGGAGTAATGGGCTCTGACTGTGGATGTTGGCTGTCAGCAAGGGGCAGGAGCTGAAGTGAAGTGAGATGCTGCAGTTTTGCATCTTGAGAGGCTGCCTAGAGAAAAGGCAGGCTGAGGAGCTTTCATTAAAAATGGTTCTGGGAAGGAATGCTGGGGCTGGGGGAGGCTTGTGTTTCTCCAAGAGCAGGGTTGATTGTGTTTTGATTGTGGCTGCTGTAGGGAGGTGGCAGATGTGACAGTGCTTATTCTGCAGTGGTGGATTTTCAGCACTATTCCTCCCCTCTTCTCTTTCTTGCATGAGAAGGATGAGGGTAACTTGAGAAGCAGCTGAGGAGTGAGCTAGGCTCTCTGAGGAGATGATGGAAGTGTATAGGCGGCTGTTTGGGATGCAGGAGGATGTGCCAGTTAAGTGGTTGTGTTACTCATTTTTTTTCTGGAGGGCAAAGCTACTTCCATCTGAATGGGCTTTGCAAGGAGTCTGAGTTATGGCACTTGTCTGCACAGTGAGCAGAAACTATTCCTTAGCTGTATTCTTGGCTAAAAGATGTCTGCAGGCCAAAGGGGATTGGCAGTGTGGGTACTGGGGGAGTCTCTGTGGACTCAGTGTCTGGGAGTCTGGCTGCTGGCAGTGGGGATGAAGGGACTGTTCCAGCAAATATCATGGTATAATACTAAATTTCTTGCTGCTGAGTTTTGTTTATCCAAGTTGTCCCTCCTCTCAGCCCCTCAGTGCCTTGCTGGGTGGGAAGAGCATCTGCACGGGACAGGCGTCCTCCCAAAGAGAATCTCAAGGAGCTCACAGGGGAGCAGGCACAGCTTCCATCCTGTCCCTTCCCTGAAGAACACCTTTATTTTGTGTTCCTTGCCAAAAATTGCGGTTTCAGAGAGGAAAAAAGCTGAGACCTTCCCCCTCCCCCACCCCACCCCCCACCAAGTGATGTATTTCTTTCCCTGAAGTCATTTTGGCATTGTTTCCCTATGAGGCAGTTTTGATTTCATTTTGGAAATTCCCCACTCACCCGTCCACTGCATTTTGCCAAGAAAAATGCATGCACAAAAGAGTTCTGGGTCGATCTGAAATGACCCTTCCCTCGTCCGTTTTCAGTCCCTCCATTTTCCCTGCTTGCATACGAGGCTGTGGAGAGAGGCTGTGCGCTGTACCAAGGACTTCTGTGCAAGCACTGGGGGAACCTTCTTCTGTGCAGTCCCTATGGGACTTTGCTTCAGTCCTTGGTTCCCCCCATGAGAACAAGCTTGGTTTTGGGCTGGAAGAATTAGGAGAGCCCGTGGGATTTCCCTTCTGTTGTGCAGACTGGGGTGCTGGAGCAATAAGGGAAGAGAACGCCTGGGGAGAAGTGATTGGGACTGGTGCTCTGGTGTCAGTGCTCTTGGCTGAGTCACAGTGCCTTGGTTTAAAGCATCCTTGCACTAGAGGGCATGGAATGGACAAGAAGAATGTGTACAGCCTTTGAAGAGAGGGGTTTGCCTCTGTTAATATTCTGTGGCAGGTTGGTTTGTGTTGAGGAGTAACTGCTGGTGAGATGCACTGTTAGCCCAGAGTTGAGCTGCTGTCTATCCATCAATACCACGTGTCTCTCTCCAGCCTCCGGTCTCCTGCTCAGTCCCTTGAGAAATGGCAGAGCTACTACTGCCAGGGCTAATTATTCCTCAAGACAGAAGACATGTGATAAAATATTAACCTTTTTCAAAAACAGAGCCCCAGTTAATTAGCTCCACATTTGTGACACATTCACCCAGAGATAAAAGCTCGTTCCCCAGATATCTGTCTGTGGAGCAATGATCTTTCTGCATGTCCCTGTCACGATGGGGGACACAGAGGAGTGGAGGAGTGAGAGCTGGGAATTTAATAAAAGACAGTGACCTGCCAGTCACTGTGCCCTGAGGACGAACTGCTCCATTTCAAGGTGAGCAATGCCTGGGTACAGGCACTGCTGCTTTTGTTCAAGAGCCTGAAGCTGGAAACAGAGACAGAGTGGGTGGTGGGATCCACCTCACTGCCTACACCCGGGCTGTGTCTGTGTTGTCAGTGCCACACCTCTGGAGCTTGAGTTTGGGGGCTATGTGGGTAGATAGGGCCCAGTAGAGCTGAGTGAATAACAGTGTTTCAGTTCTTTGGTTATTTAAGAGAAAGAAAAGCCAGGAGATAGCAATTTTGGGATAAACCAAAAGCAAAGCTGTTGGTGAATTTAAAAGTAAAAAGGCAGGAAAACTTAAAGCCAAAGGGTTCTGTTTTTCTCATCCTGAAAAGGGAAAAATTTCATTTAACTCTCAAATGTTTTTGACACTTTAGTCATCTAAAAATGACAAGCTGTATTTAAAAGCAAGTGATTTTGAGTATCAGATGAAAAGTACACATTGGGCTCCTGAGGAACAAATGATGTGCTGGAGTGGAAGTGATGCTGCAACGTGCGTTGGCGGGTGCAGGAACCACTGGTGGGAGGCAGTCACTGCACCAGGGAGAGACTTCTTCCCAGTGGCGAGAGGGATGGGGGTCTCTGACCCACCAGGACTGACTGCAGACCCGGTCATGGCCCTCGGGGTGGCTGTGTCGACATCAGTCAGTCCATGGCGGCACAGGATTTCCTTTTTAAACTTCAGGTGCCTTCTTCCCTGCAAGAGATTGAACCACACCAGGGCCCAGTGATGATTTTGTGGTGGCCATCCCTTCACCACCAAGGGCTTCAGCATTCCCAGGGTGCCATTGATCACCCTCTGCTAGAACCATCCTCTGCCTTTGACTGCTGTAACATATTGACCACTTGTCTTATAGTTATTATGTGCCATCGATTACTTTGATAACATGCTCCAAGTAATTCTGACAGAATGAAGTTGTTTGTTTAACTCTCGTGCTTGTCTCACTATTTCTATTGACCTAATATGTTTATGTAGGCTGAAATCAAAGTCAAGTATTAGTAAATAATGGAACTAATTCTCCGAGACTCGCTCCTGTTGATAATTAAGGCCTTGAGACAGTTTCCTCCATCAAACTTCTGTTTGTTTTTTTCTGCTAGCCAGCACCTTAGAGTCCTACCCCATCAGCTGCAGCAAAAGGGCATTTTGGTTTGGGGCCAATTTGGGTGGATTTCTGCTGTAAGCACTGCAGATCCCTACATGTTGGAAGTTTTTTTGAGCTGTCACAGCTTGGAGCTGGGTTTGTGCTTCCCCAGCTGTGACTACAGAGGTGTTGTGAAGATGGGGACTTTCTCTGCTTTGATTTGCCACGTGGTGCCAGGAAGCTCCCTGGTCAGAAAGCATCCTCCCTAAGGAATCTTTACATCCAGGATTCCAGCCTTCTGAAATGTAATTTCAGGTTTTCCTGGCGTCTAAAGATTTTTAATAGTGGATTGGTGGTTTTCAATGAAGGTGCAAGAGACCAGATTTTGTTTTTACTTCCACCAAGTGAAAAACTTTGCCGTCAGCTCTGGTATTCCAGTAAAACTGGCATCAGTTTAAAATTCTACTGAATCGTACTGGTTTTCTTTTCTTCTTTTCACTTTTGTTGGCTCCGTTTTTCTTTTTGCCTCAGTTCTGAGGAAAGAAGGGTGGAGGAAGTCAAGAAGCAAGACAGACCCTGAGTCTGTGTGGAGGGCCCTAGAAGTCTGAATTATTCATGAGCTGCTTTGAAAATCAAGACACACAATCTGGTTTAACTTGTTTTTAAAGTCAGCCATGCAATTCTTTCCTTCGTTCTTAGTAAATTCTCATTTTTTCCCTCCCCTTTTCTGAAGACAAAAATCCAGCAAATTTTTAATGAATTATAAATGCATCTTCTCATCAGTTTTGAGGTTCACAGGCAGCAGCACGTCATGTGCACAGAAGGTTATTTTTGCCTTCTTGCATTTCCCCTTTTCTTCAAATTTAGTCGTTTGATTAATTTTTTAGATATCTATCTTGCAGGGAGAAGAAAGAGACTGAAAGAGGCAGTGAGTTAGAAGAAATATTAATTGCACACTAGCCAAATCCAGCACTGCTTCAAGTTCCAGAAGCTGTGTAGAAAAATGTCCTTCTTGGTCAACCTAAGGAGACTGATCTCAGGTCAGCCAGTGGTTAAGTTGCTCCAATTTGCAGGACTCCACTCTTTTGTGCATTTTCTAGTATTTTGTGGGGAAGGTGTGGACTTGGACAGGTTCTTCTGGACATCTAATCTACAGCCAGAGCTGGTTCACTGCCCCAGCAGATTTTTTCCTGATGGGCCAGGATTACAATTCCTGATTACAATTTTATCAAATTACATCTAGTTCAAGCCTGCTGAAGAATTCCTTGTTAGCTCTGGTGCTAACCACCAGTGAGTATTTGTTGCAGATGTGCCTCCTTACCCTTGCTGAAGCTGTTGTACACGCTGAAGTAATCTGCTCAACCAGGGATTCCTCTCTTTGGATCACCACTTTCTCCCAGCCCCAGCAGCGTCTGTTGAACGCCACCCTAGGGATTTTTCAGCCCCTTTTTGGGAATGCAAACCTGAGGCACATGACAGTCCAGCACAGAGAAATCCTACTGACCTTTCTCAAGGGTATTTTTTCACTTTGGCAAGCCAAACTTGAGCTGGCATTCCCTGCAATCACGTGGCACTTCCAGCTGACATCTGACTCCGCGTCCTCTCTTCTTTCCTTCTGGCACGGCTGCTTTCCGGACTGTTGAGCCTTCCAGCTGTGTTTTCAGCCTCTCCTTGCTCATGGCCTTTGCTCTGGTGTTTCAGTAGCACCAACCTGCCCACAGCCATGGCCAGCCCGAGGTGGACCTGCAGGACCAGGTTAGGCACAAGAGGGTCTGTAGCTGGTGGCAATTCCTGCAGTCACAGCTTGTCCTGTTGTGCTGTGAAAGTCACATCTGTGCTCTGGGCTGCCACGTCCACACCCAGATTGTGGTGTATCCTGGTGGACCTTAGAGGCAACACCAGAGGGAATCCCAGAGCTTTCTCAGTAGGTCTTTGTGCCAGACCTGACCCCACATGCAGGATGTGCCAGCAGTTGTCTCACTGCTCACAACTGTGCCCTGGAGAGGTGCTGGGTGCCGTGGTGGTGCTGGAGATGCACAGACCATGGCCAACCCTCTGTTTGGCAGCTTCTTCCTGACTGAGGAGGGGCAAAGCATACGCAGAGAAGGAGCAGGAGATGCCGGCATAACTTGGAAATGCAAAGCAGCATTTTGAAGGTCTCTCAAAGCTGAGTGAAAAAATATTTTGAGGCAACATGCAGGAGGGGTGGCTTGGAGAGAGACAAGAAGAAGCAAGGGTATTGATGGGAGGCGAATGCCGTGAAGATCACTTGACCCCTCTATGTGCTCTGGTCAAGCAAATTCTGAATTGGTCTGTCCCATTTATACTGTTGTATGAGACTGATGTGTTGACTGTGGCGTGAGCAGCACTTCTTGGATTTTCCATCTCTGGAGGTCATCAAGTAATGATTTTTAGAAAGGTACTTTGCAGTCAGGCACAAGTCACTGGACTTAATGCATGGATAACTGAGAAATGCAGAAATAAGTGGGAGAAATGCCAGAGACTGTGATTCCCAGAGGTCAGGTGAGGTGGTGCACAGTCCTGTCCAGCAATAAGCTCTATGAACTTACTAGATTCCATATGAGTTGGCACATACATTGTTTTATAGCTCTATGTCAAACCACATCCAGGGTTCCAATTTCTAGAGTATTTTCATGGAAGTCTGCTAGGTTAGTTACTGGGAAGAAATTTTCTACTATGAGGGCAGTGAGGCACTGGAATAAGTTACCCAGAGAAGCTGTGGAATGCCATATCCCTGGAGGTGTTTGAGTGTTGGAGGGGATTTAGAGGAACATGGTCTAGTGCAAGGTGTCCCTTCCCAAGGCAGGGAACTAGATGATCTCTAAGGTCCCTTCCAACCCAAACCATTCTATTCATTATGATTTATGAATTTTGCTTCAGTTCAAAGACAGGGTGGAGGCACAATAGTTTTCCACTGTTGTGTGTGCTTCTCTGAGAGGTTGTCCTGAGAGGTATGACCAAGGTGCCTGCATGTCCTGCCATCCATCCCTGCAGGTGTGCAGAGCCTGGGTGTGTTTGCTATTGGCCAGGACAGCTGGGGTTCTAATCTTTTCCTTTCCACTGACAACTCTTTCCTTGCCTGTGGTGGGTAGTGGCTTCCTCTCTCACTAGGGCAGTAATTTTCATTTTCCTCCATGGAAGTGATTTTTCACACCTTGGGGAATGTCATCTGAAATCAGTGTGGTTTGTCCATTGGGGGTGGTGTGAACCCATCCTGTTGGTGACAGCAGGTCCCTGTCCTCTGGGCTAATGTGAGAGCCCTGTGGCTGCAGAGTGCAGACAAACCCCAATACCCGTATTTTGGATTTGTGGTGGCGAGACTGCTCTCCTGTGTGTTTCCAAGGAGAAGAGAGGAGCCAGGAGGGAGGTGAAAGATGGTGTAGCTCTGCCTGATGCAGCTGGCTGTTCGAAATAAATATGCAGAGTGCGCTTTGGAAGTGGTGAGCTGTGATGAGGGAGAGTTTGGACTTCATGGAAAACGTTAAAAATTCAAAGCGGAGTTGTTGGCAAGTGATGGCTGTTGAAGTAGAGCAGAGGAATGAGCAGAAGCCTGGCGGGGGGAATCTAGGGGAGTGGGATGAGGATGATCATTTACTGAAGGAAGTTAATGAGGCACAGGAGAGGGTGAGTGTAAGAGGTGGGTTTTGAGAGACACAGCACAGTGCTGTGGACATGTGATGTGCCCTTGGACAAGCCTGGGGGCACCAGAAGAGGCTGTGGAACAGGATCTGATGCCTAAAGAGGCTGATCTGGAACAGAGGCTAGACAGAGTTAAAGGAATAAAGTAGGTATTTATTAAAAGCCCTTCAAAGGATATACCTTGGGCAGTACAAGAGCTCAGCCGTGGCTCTACCCAAGATGGACGCCAGATGGATGACTGGTCACAAGTTTTCACACTTTTTTAAAGTTGTGGTCCATTTACATATTGGGGTCAATTGTCCAATTACAGCTTCAGATTATGAAGTCCCATCCTCCCAGATTGCTCCCCTCAATTTGCCGCTGTTTATACTTCTTGAACCTAAAGCTGCAATGGTGTCCTTGGTTCTCAGGCTGGAAAAGGGTTGTTTTGTCTGACTACCCTGTGAAGAGAACTTGCTAACGCTTTATATGAAGGTCAGAGTCACACACAAAGGCAGTACAGAATCTAAAAAATATGAAAGCTAAAACTTAAGGCATCAGGTCCATCTCTGTTCACACTGTTAATCTTTACTGTTGTGCTGTGCAGCTGTGGTGGCAAGGTGGGCTTTGGTTTGGTGAGGGGCACTGTGAGTGAAGTTTGCCATTTTGAATCTAAGATGGGTTCAGATCCCCTAGGAATGGGCATGTGCTGCCCTGTCAGGAGGATCTCTAAGGATAAGGATGCAGGGGCAGGTGTGTGTGGAGGCCACCAGTCTGTGATACCCCTCCACTCACCAGCAGCACAAGGGCCAAAGAAACTCAAGAAAAGTATCTTGAGAAAGGGACTTTAGAGACCTGGGGGCAATGCTGGAGTGTCCAAAGTTTGGGACTTTGCAAGACAGCTTTGCAATTCCTGCAGTGAGTGCAGGGCTCTGTCTGTGCGCTCCATGTCCCCACAAACAGGCACTGCATAATTTATTCCTGAGCTGTTAAGAGCACATTGAGAACATGGAGATGAGATGTACTGCTCTGTCCAACCTGAAGGAAGTATGACAGGCAACCAATTCGGGCTGGGATTTTCTAAGGCTGATTCCTAAGGTGTTTGTAGGCAGACTACCCCTTTCAAAACTTTCTGATTCTGAAATTATTTCCATTTTGAATGGAAAAAAAACTTTAATCAAAAAGTGACTCTTCCCATCAAATGAAGTTTACTTCTTGCATGAGGAAATAAGAATTGTTCTCCATTTAAATGCTCTCCCTGGGGTTTTTAGGGCAGGCCAGCCTGGCTTTGTTTTCCTTCACCCCACCCAGATGCTGGAAACCTGCAGAGCAGCCTGGCAGCATTCCTGCTTGCACTTGCTGTGCTGGGATTGCTCCCCAGTCCTGCTGCAAGGTTTCAAAGCATCAAACTTTAAATGGCTTTAGCCAGTGAGTTTCAACACAATGCAAATACAGGCAGTGCAGTTATTACTTTTTTTTCTCGTTTTTTTTTTTTTTTCTTTTCTTTCCTTTCCTTTTTTTTTTTTTTTTAACAATCTAAAAAAACTCAAACTCTCATTGGTTTCCTGAAAATGTTGTGGGTGCTGTTTTTGGTTTTGTTTTGGTTTTTTGTTGCCAATTGGGTGACCTATGAAATACCATCAGCAGCACAAAACGTTTATCCAGTGACAGCCTGAGGTAGCACAGGCAGCTTTTAGCGGGTTTATTTTCATTATTACAGCAATTTTAGGGCTGCATGCTGCAATTTTCACTTGCAGTGAGGTATTAAATTGAAATTACCCCAGATGTAATTGTCACACAAAATAATTCTGGACATGCTGGATTTAATGCTTTTCCAAGCTGTGGTTTTATTACCCAAGTAAGTGCCAAAAAAAGACACTTGTAGTCAACAACTTAAACTGAAATCTGCCTTCTGGGGACCCAGGATGTTTAGCTGCAGTTACACTTGGGGAGGAAGGGGAAAAAAAAAAGGACCAAGTGGAGGAAACTTTGGGAGGGCTCCTGAAAGACAAATCCAGTGGTAAAATCATGGGCAAGGACAGAGCCATAAAGCACCCAGAAGGAGGAGCCCTGGAAGATACAGCAGCTCTGCCTCACCTTTTGCAGGCAGTTTTTGGAGAGGCAAGTCCCAGCTGTGGTGTAGTGCTGATCACAGAGGCGAAGAGAGGCTGGAGGTCCACAGCAGCATCATTCCTGTCCTTGGGATGTGACAAGCCTCACTAGACAGAAGCCAGGGGTGAGCTGCAGCTCTGGAGGTGCCCATGTGTGACATTCCAGCTTTTCCCATATGCACATTGCCTGGTTGGGCTAGTCTGGTGCTGGTCGATGTCTGGAGTTTTAAAAGCAGGTTGTTGTTCAGGAGGAGGCTCAGCCAGCCTGCAGCAGCCCCAGCACTCCCGCCCGTGGGAGGCACAGACACACCCAGCTCCTGCTTTATTTACCAGCTCCTTGGCTGTTGTAATAGCGTAAGTAAAGTATTGATGACTTTGTATTTTCCACTCTCGCTCATTCTTTTCCAGAAATAGCTTCCCTTGTTTGCTCCACAGAACCCTGCTGGAAGTGGGTGGAAGGACACGCATCTGGGAGCGGTGTATAAATAGCACAGGGAGAGCAGTTGCCATAGTCTGTCCCTGCAGCTCCGCAGAGCAGACGGGAGCTGAGCCCGAGCGTGGCAGAACTGAGCAGCAGCAGTTCGGGATGGCTCGGCTGAAGCGGGATACTGGATGATGCAAGGGGCTGCAGTGACCCAGAGAAGCAGCTCAGGGCATGACCCAGTGCTGTTTCATGATTCAGAAACCCTCTGTTTTCAGCATCCCTGAGATGCAGTTTTGATGGATGACGGTGTTGTCGCATAGGGCAATGTTGCTGAACTTTCTCCTGCATATGGAATAGCTGTGCGACTTTGGCATCCTTTGGGGATGGACCCAGAATTAGAATTGGCTCGAAGGTGAATTTCTGGTGTGGATGACTGTGCTGAAAGAACAGGGGAGTAATGAGAAACCTGCTTTTGGTCAAGTTCAAGCAGGATTTGGAAAGGGTTTTGAGTGAAACAATGAGAGAAAGCAGCAACTAATTTAGCCTGAGCTTGCAAATATTTTGTCCCCCTGAATATACCATTTTTTCTTTGTCTTTGGAATTGTTTCTCCTGTTGTGCACTCTTGTTCACTTTTTAAATAATCAGAAATGCAATTTCAAAATAAAAATATGGAAAACCTCATTAAAAATAATATCTGGAACATTTTGGCATTTGAGAGGTACAGCATGCTGTTCTGAATAGCATAAACCAGCAATATCTTCTCCTCTCCATCCCCAACTTATTTTTTCNGAATAGCATAAACCAGCAATATCTGGCTGCTCTTATGTGCTTTCTCCTCTCCATCCCCAACTTAATTTTTTCATCTGTTTTTACTTCACCTTGCAGGTACTGTGGTCCAGAACTTTGGGGGAGCAAACTGATGGTTTGTTGGAAGAGTGGTTGCTCAGTGCTCTTTCCTGCTGTGTTTGAGGATGGTGGTGATATTACCTGGGCAGTGACACAAGATTAGACAAGTGGCATGTGGATGGGAAGGGACAAGATGGCTGTGATGGAGAGCTGCTGTTATGTCATCTTAAGACTATCTTAAGGGACTGATAGGGACCTGGAAAGGGCAGCATGGATGTAAGAGATACCTGGATTTTCTGAGCTAGGAATATATTGGTGTCGGTCTATAAAAGCCAAAAATTTAATCAGCTAAAGGTCAAAGTAATTACAGAGTCTGTGACATTTCCTCCTGGGAAGGAGGCAGCAGGGGCTGTGGTTGCAGCTGTGGGTTTTCGCTTTCTGAAGGCTGGCTTGGAAAGTTTTAAATCCCAATCTTCCCTGTAGTCTGGTTATGCAGTTAAGGCACAATTAATAAGGGAACAATCAGTTTAGAAACAGGGCTTGGTTTACCTTGCAACTTGCTGGTGGGAATTGCTTCCTCAGGAGTCTGGGAGTGAGGCAGATTGGAGCTGGAACTGCAGGGATGCTCTTATCTCTGGTGGTGCCATGAGCCGGGGGGATGAGAGAAGTGCTGGTGGGTAGCTGGGAAGCACTGGTTAGAGAAAAGGGCTGCCAGCTGGGTGCCTCCCTTCTCATCCCTTCCCGTTAATGACAGTTAAGTTCTTTGCTGCTTTAATCCTCGGTGACTTACTTGGCAGTTTCTGGACTCCTTCAGAAATGATTCACACAGAAAAAGTGTTATTTATTTATTTGTAATAGTGGCTGGAGACCATTTACTGATGGACTGTGCTGCTTGTGTTGATGAAGTGAGCTCTCACTTTGAATTCCAGCACCTGAACAGCCTTTTCTGCTTTCTCCCTCCCCAGGTGTACGACTTTGCACTACAGCCACGACCTCCCACCCACCAGCGTGGTCATCACCTTCCACAACGAGGCCAGGTCCACTCTGCTAAGGACAATTCGGAGGTAAGAGCTTCTGGGGATCTCTTAAAAGAGGGTCAGTAGGCCAGTGGTCATCAGGAATAAAGGCAGAATCTGTTTGCACTCACCACAGCAACAGGACCAGACCTGCCAGCTGTGGTCTCAAATGGTGACTGAGAGAAATTATTAGCCTGAAAGTTGCTCTCTGAGAAGTGGGTTTTAGAGTGGGATGCTCAGGAAAGTGCAACTGCCTTTGCAGGGTCTAGCATGGGAAACTCCTGAGGGATCATCAGCAGATTAGACAGAGTCTGGGCTAAGAGCTTTTACGTCCAGCTGGGTATGAGTGCTCAGCTGTATTTTGTCCCAGCCCTCTAGGGACAGCTATCATTCTACAGATATCTGCTCCAGTGCTGCTGTATGAGCTTCTCCAGTGCCCCATCGAGTGCCAGAAAGGCTTGCTAATTGAGAAGCCCTAATGACACACATGCAGACCAGATTTTCAAGGATGGTTTCTGTACTCCTGCAGTGACACGGTGGAGCACTCTGGGCATGTGGCCATTCCTTCATTTGTCGGTTTGTTCTTGGCTGTGTTTTGCTGTCGTGGATAGACTGAAGGCTTCATTTTCACTGTAGGCTTTTGAAATCTGTGTTTAATCCCAATGTGTGCCTTGAATCTGCAGGGTCTCTTGTGGGAAGATCTGGTGAGGTGTGTCCAGGTCTAGGCTGGTGGGTTCCTGTGTAGCTAGCCTGGGTGTGCTGTGCTCTGTGCCAGTAGTGCTTTGCAGCTTCATCTCATGTGCACTTAGTGAAGGTCTGTGCCCTGCTGCAAGTCTTGGCTTTTAAACCCTGGCATCCCCAGGGACCCCTTGCCATCGCTGGTGCTGGTCAGACTGGGGTTGCTGGTTGGGGGGAGGCTTCTGCTGTGCCCTGTTCACTGTCATGTCTTTGCTGAGCTTTTCTCTCAGCATCCTTCCTCAGGTGAGCGTATCCAGGACCGCAAGTGAGTTTGACAGTCCTGAAATTGAATTCCTGCTCTGCTTTATGGTTTCATGCCCAATCCTGTCTCCTTGCTTCACACTCAGTAATCTGTCACTGCTTTCTCTCTCTGGCGTGTGTGGATTTTGGGTGACGCTGATGCTTGGTGCTGTGTACCACCTCCTTGATCCTGGACCTTCTCTTTCGTCTTTACCGTGCCTTGCATAAGTTTGCTGTTCTCCAGAACCAGTTGTATTTGTAACAGAGATGGCAAGTTCAGTCCTCTAGCTCCTGAGATACAGGGCACTTACAAGATGTGAAGTGCAGGGATGGATTTAATCTCATTTCTCCCCATAACTCAGCGCCTGACTGTCCTGCCAGGTGTGATCATGAATGATGTTATCACATGAGAAATGTTAGACCCATGGTACAGCTCATAGGCCTGGATCCCCAATATCTGGCTTCATTAGAGAACTGTTCATTGCAGTGATGGCAAGGTTAGAAATAAAGGTACTTTGAATTTTTACTTCTTCCTCTAGGTGATTGTCCTTTGAAGTTTCTTATTTCCAGCATAGAAAGATTTCTTCCTTGTTCCTGTTTTTTTCTTTGCTTGACTTGATTCATTGGCTTTACTGCCTTCCTTACCTGGTTGTGTGTGATTTTCACCACAGCTTTGCCCCTTTGCACTGCTAATCCTTGCTTATGGGCCCTGGCAATTCCAGTGCTCATGTTTTATCTGTGGGGAGGTTTTCCCCAGCTCTGGAGACCCTTCTGAGCCCTCTTTCTTGTAGGTTCATCCCCCAACAGTTCCAGAGCCCCACAGAGCATCCCACTGAGCTGCACCCCAGAGGCAAGCCCAGGCAGTGAGGAACTGAGATGACAGCCTTGGGTCCCCATCTCCTCTGCCTGTCCCTGGGCTGGGATCCCGAACTCTCCTGGGCTGACCCTCTTTTTTCTGGTCCCCATGGTTTGGAGGTGACCTTTTGGCATCAAGGTTCACCGTTCTCCTCCTCGATGCAATGCCTAGCAGCTCGCTTTGATGCAGCCAGGCCTAGGGATACTAATCCTTGGTGGCAAGCTGGGGACGTGGCTCCTGCTCTGTTCCTCTCTAGATGTGGTTGTGCACATATTGCCACCTCCCTGCCTCTCTTTGGACCCAGCTGAGGGCTCATCTGCCTCTGTAGCCTCTGTAGGTTAATTTTCTGTGCCTTCTGACTGCTTGGGGCTTTTTCCCTCTTGCTCGCCAAATACTCAGTTTAATTGGATCTTCCAGATGACTCCATCCCACAGTGGCTGTAACAACATGGATCATTTTCCTTGGCCATTCAAAACAAGCTCTGTCCTCCTGACAGAGCTTTGTGCCTTTTGGGGCAGTCTGTGGCCGACTGCTTTGAGCATCTTGGTGGGTAAATCTGGCACCTCTGCTACCCTGTTCTCCCCAGTACATGTCCACAGCAGGTATAACCCAGGTGACAGATGAACAGACTGAGGAACAGAGAGGTGATTTCTCTTTAGCTGGTGGAAGATTCTGAGTTGCAAACCTGGTTTCCTGAGTTCCAGTATGTTGGATTTTCCAGCCTCATTGCAGAATCAATGTTCTCGGTTAATTGCCCTGTCAGGAGCAAGAAATAGGACGAAGGGACATTTCTTGGCTTGTCCCTACAAAAGGGGCACTGTCCCTACAAAAGGGGCACTTCCTACAGGACCCATGTAAAACATGGAGGCGTGGCAGAGGGAAGTGCTGCTGAAGGCAGCAGGGGAGGGAATCGCCTCTTGCAGAAGTGACCACGTATCTGATATGCAGGGGGGATTTTGCTATTCCTGTGATTTTCCTGGATGCTTGAGAGCCTCAATGCTCCCCAGGTGCTGAGGCTGAGCTGTGTTGCAGGCTCAGTGTGTTTCAGGCTCTTGGTAGGAAGCAGCAACACGTGGCCTCCATGGCACCCCTTATCCAGGTCACGTTGGGAGCGCTTGGGATGGTTCGTTTATGGACATTTTGCGTTGTCAGAGTTATTGAGAGAAGCTGGTGGATTCTGTTGAATAATGAATTCATTTAAAAGTTTCATGATCTTTTCTCTGACCATTTGCCAGCTGGAAGTAAAGCAGGGGGAAGAAAAAGAAAAAGTAAATTTATCGAAGGCTCACATCTCTGGAAATGGTTGGGTCAGCATTTATAAATGCCTGTGCAACTGTGCTTGTGAATATGTACAACTGTCCAGGGAGAAGGGGATGGGTGTCATGAGAAGGGGAAGTAGAAAATGGGAGAAGAGGCCAGAAAGGAGGAGATGGTCAATAGCAAAGTAGCTCAGGAGATTTTTTTTAAGTTTTTTTTTTACTGTGCAGATGGTGAGGAAAGTATCATTGGGTTGTTTCAACCACTGACTTTTCAACAAGTTCCTTATCCCTCTGTGGTTCAGTTTCATGTATTTCAAGCTCCAGGGCCCAGTGCCTAAAAATGGTGAGAGTCTCCCACAGTGCATGAGATGGGACCATGTGAGTAAACCCAAGGTGGGAAGGCAGGAGCAAGGGAGAAAATAAACAATACAGAGGCATTTCAAATAAAAAATAAAACCCCACCAAAACAACAATTTCTTCTTTCTTGTCTTTCCATCCTATACTAGCCTGGATTTAGCAAGGGAATCCTAATCCTGTCATGTGGCTGACCTGCTGGGCAGACGGTGAGACAGTCCCGTTTACTTTGCTGAGTGGTTTTTATTTATTTATTCTTCAAACTTGCAGCTGGGGAACTCGGGGCAGGAATAAAAAAACTTAAATTATTTACCTCTTGCTGACAAACCAAAACACATCCTTTGGCAGGAGTCCTGATGCAAGTGCTGTGAATACCACATCAAATATTTAGATCATTAATTAGCAGAGTGAATATCACGCCTTTCATTTTCCAGTGCTCATAGGTGAAAGAAGTGGTGTCCTGAGCAGCCAGCACCTCTCACCTTCCCCTTGTGCCACTGCTGTGTCTGCATCCAGACACATCTGAGACAGGGAGGTGACAAAGCCTCCATGCTTAGGTACCATATGGAGTCTGTGCCATAACTGAAATGAGCCTGATTAAAGAAGCAAAAACAAGCCAGGTGTTGCACAGAAACTGTATAATTAGCACTTTGTGCTGACTATTTTTTCATTTCTTCTTTTCTTTTCTGCGTTTTGCTTAAACCCTGGACTTTTTTTTTCTCTTAATTTGCTAATCATCTCTCGCGGTGACTGAGTACACAGCCCTCCGTGCGCTCTTACCTTTTGATGTTAACATAAGAGAACTCTTGAATTTCAAAGAGCTTGGTGGGTATTTGAAAGAATAAAATGCGAAAGCCGCAGTGTAATCAAAGCTCATTATAGTTATTCTTGGTGTGATGTCTTTCTTCCTACATAATTAGCCATTTGGGGTTGTTGAAGCAGTTCATTTTGGTGGGTATTTTCTCTCCATACTCTGTCTGATTTCGATAATTGTGACCCTTGGCCCTTTTCATACTTCATTATCCTCCCAAAGGTGTTTTTTTCCCTCCCAACAAGCCCTAATATGTTGCCATGGAGAGAATTAACAGGTTCATGAGTTCTCAAGGATGGGTGTCCAGAGTCACCTCTCTAAAGCAAGTGGGTGATGACCAAAGCCACACTGACTTGGTCAGAAGGTCTGAATTCCTTCCCGCAAACATTTCTCATGTCTTACATGGTCTGGGTGACTTTTGCACTGGTATTTATTTGGAGATGAAATTGCTGGATCCAGTGCTTACCTCTGGGTAGGTGGAGAAGGATCCCCACAAATTCTCGAGGAGGATGGAAGAGGGTCCTTACAATGAAAATTTAAGGTGAAATTCTCCATGGCTATGTCTACATAAGGTAAATAAATTGAAACAAAGAAAATTTCAGTGTTGTCAAAAGATAATTCAGCAACAAACCTATTCTTATTAGGGTGAGTAAGCGCTTTCTGGACTGGAGGCATGAGCTTTCATTTTGATGGTAACGGGTCTTTCGGCAGTTTAAGGGAGAAAATGTTGTGATCTTTGGTGCAGCAGAACTTAAAAACTGTTTTGATTTGTTCAAATATGTCCATCACTGCAGTATATATCTACCTATGTTTGATTTCAGGGGAAAAAATCTATAATAACAGAGGGACTTCAAAGCACTGTAATATTGTCTTCTGATTTTTCCCATATAAAAGGGAAAAAAAAGCCATGCACAGACATAAAGGAAGGAAAGTATTAAAAAGAAATCAAAGCTGAGCAGAAGCACGAGTAATAGAAAAGCCGGCTTTGAATTTTTAAAAGTGCTTTTATGGTCTATCTGAAAAAAAAAAACCCACCCAAAAACCGCAATGTTGAAAATGTGGAGGATTTGATGCCTCTTTTTCCCATCCTCCCTGAGGAGCGCCGCAGGAGGGGTGCTTATATTCTGCGTTCTCAGCATCGTGTGTGTGTTATTATGTGGTTAATAGAGCACCAGGCAGCAAATGCATTGGAGACACGAATCTGGCTTGGCTGGGCATCTCTGTGTGCCTGCATCAAGTGGCCCCTGGCTTAGCAGGGGTTTTGGGGCTTGCTGGGCTCTGTGCACTGACTTGCAGGGGCAATAATGAGCTGCAAGTGTGCTGAAACCAGTGGACATCAGGTCCCATAGAGCCAGCCTTTGGACTGCCCTCACCAGGGTGAGTTGTTTACTCGAATTTGGGAAAAGCGTTGCGTGGTGAGTGAGTGAGTCCCACAAGGGATTTGATGGGAGAGGGCTGTGATGGTGCAGGTGAGAGGTGCTGTGCCACCCACAGTGGTGTCTGTCATTAACCCCATGAAGGGTGACGGTTTGTGGGGCCAGAGGAGTCCTTGGAGACGTCCTTCCCTCGTGGGTCAGCATGCTGGCCTTTTCCCCCGTGCTCTGGTCAGTCCCACAGATGGCCACTCAGGGGTCATCTTCCCTGATTTATGGGGCGGCAAGCCCAGGCACAGAGTTGGCAGCAAAGTGCTTAACCTGGGAGCACTGGGAACCTGCAGTTGAGCTGAGACTGGGCTGCACCTCTCCCCAGCCCAGGGCCTTGGAAATGGTCCAGTTTCTTCCCTAAGATGTTCTCGGGCAGGAGATCCTCTAAGGGACTGAGTACTGCTTAGACCCCAGGCCTGAGCCTACACAGCCCAATGCCACGGTTTTGGTTGAGTTATTCTGGCTGGTACCAGCAAAAGCAGAATCAGCCTCTTTGCAGCCACCTTCCCACAGAGTTAAGCCCTGCATTGCATTTCTGGCAGCCAAATCTACAGGGGAGACCAGGCAGAGGCAGGCCTTGGATGTTCCAAGTTTCCCACTGCCTCCCTCCCCTCCCGCTCTCGGTGGGTTATTTATTTATTTTGCTGGCTTTTTTACAAGCCTGCTTCTTTCCTGCAGGTTGCACAGAGTTAGGTTTCCAGGCAATCAGCACTTGTTAAATATTCCACTGAGCATGATATTGCTCTCCTGTCTCTGTCTACTGATGCTCGGCTACGGTAATTTGCTGAACTCAGCTCTGGCGTACGGGGATTTCTAAAAAATAACAAGCCTATTAATAACAATAATTAAAAAACACTTGACAGGTGGAAACAGCACATCTAAATTGTTCTGTGTGCCCCAAGTGGGAGGAGGGGCGCTGAGCCACTTTTTCCCAGTACTTCATTCAGGCTGTGGGTGTTGGAGAGGTGTTGTTTAGCTCTGCTTGGTACAAGCCAGTGTTGGGGTGGCCACAGGAGCTCCAGACCGTTGCTTAGGGGACAGTGGCATTCTCTTCCTCCAAACCTTAGCGTGCAAGGCATCTGAATTGAGGGAAAAGAATGGCTTTTGCCAAGATCCTGAAACTGGAAGAGGCAGGGATTGTCTTTGCAGAGAAAGTAATTCTTGGAAGTGGTTTTTGAGGAGCTCCACAAGGGAGGTGCTAGGCTTACCCACTCTGGTCTGATAGAAAACCGCCTTTTTTGAGGATTTCTGCCCAGGGAAAAGAAAAACCAGCATGGAGGAAGGATTCATTATATATGAATATAATCTTTCCTGTGAGTTGCTCAGAGAAATTGTACGTGCCCATTTACTTGAAGTGTTCAAGACCAGGTGGGATGGGGCTTTGAGCACCCGGGTCTAGTGGTAGTTGTCCTTTCCCTGTCACACTGGGATTGGAACTGGATGATCTTTAAGGTCCCTTCCCACCCAAACTATTCTCTGATTCTATGATTCTGTGTCATGCATCTGCCTTGGGATGTCCTGTATGCCTTCCAAAAAAACCTGGTTCAGCTGTTTCTTTCTGCAGGGTTGTAATTCCAGCACCTGGAGGGGAGGGAGTACACTGGTGCAGACAGAAGGCACCTGGCAAAGGGGAACCCCCTGGATGGGGTGGGCTGCATTTTTTGCCAGCTGGTTGGGTGGCTCCCAAGTCCCCTGGGGCTTCTGCCCTTTGTAGCTCTTCTTACTGTGGTCTGGGCCAGGGATGTGGTTTTTCCAGACTTCCAGGCACTTTTTTTTTGCCAGAGTTTTGGGAGCTTGAGAGACTGGAAGAACCTGTTAATAAGGACCTGGCAGGGGATCAAGGACTGCAAGATTGTTAGGCAGTTGGGTGACTGCCCTCCTGTGCCAGTGGGAGGTCTGAAGATCTGAAATTTGGGAGGATTTTAAATCCTTTGTGGAAAAGGAACCGTGCTCAGGATGAAGGCAAAGAAGTTTAAATGCTGTAAAAGCCTGTAGAACCTGACTGGCATTATCAAAGCCCAACTCAAGCACTTAGGAGGCTTTTGGGTTGCTCTGGGGCTTCTGCTTCAAGCAGACAGCCTTGACCCTTTGCTGGGGCAGGACTTTAAGCATGTGTAATAGCAACTGCAGCTCTGTGTCTTACGCGTCAGGGTAACTTTTGCACTGCTGTTTATTTGGAGGTGAAATTGTTGGAACCAGTGCAACCAATCCATGACCTCTGCACCGTGAGAGAAAGGGAAAGAACAGGTCTAGATTTTTTAATAATAACAATAATAACCCTTGGTGGCATGATTAGGGGAAGATTGTAGCTTTGAGCCATGTTTCACAGTGTCTGTCCACACAGAGGGAGCTGTGAACCACATCCTCCAGCCTCTCTTTCCTTACCTAGGTGGGCTCCAACCCTGCTCTTATCCTCTCGGCAGCCTCTGCAGCACAATCAGCTCGTGGATAAAAACAGGAGTTGTCCTGCCACAGCTGTGAGCTGTGTAAAGATGGATTTGAGCTGGGTAATTTTCTCTGTGTTAGCCCTGCTGTTGCTGGACACCGTATCATTAGCCCCAGAGGAGGTGGAGAGGTGACAGCAGCTTTGCTGTAAGCCCAGTTAGGAATCTTGGTGCAATTTGGAAAACAAAAAAAAAAAAGCCACGTTTTCCTGGCTTTACGTGGGGCTCTGCTTTTGCTCACAAAGGTGAGAAGGGTGAATCTCAGCTATTTCCTAGGAATACAGAACACTTAGCTCCTAGATCAGGCTACAGGGAGTTGATAGCTGGGCACTGTGGATTACTGGGGGGTTGTTTCTGGGTTCTTATCTAGTATATCCTTTCTGGAAAGCCAAGCCTAGTCTTCTGTGCTTTGACAGGGGGTCAGTTCCTTGGCTTTTCCACTCCATTTGCTGGGTTGTTAAGTTAGTCAAGCACTGTCATGGATTTTCTCTCTTCATTCCTTAGCGTCCTGAACCGCACCCCCGTGCACCTCGTCCATGAAATCATACTCGTGGATGACTTCAGTGATGACCGTAAGTGACCCTTTCCCTGTTAAAAGCAAAGGGCCAAAAAGCCTGTGAGAGACTGGGATTAGCGCTGAGACAGGGGAGAGTTCTCTGGAGTGGAAGGAAATTTAAAGCTCTGTAGCTGTGAAGAGCAAACCCTGCTGTGCTGGGTTTGCATGGCCACGTGTAGAATTCAAATTCAGGTGATCCAACCTCTTCCCACGAAAGTAATGCAAGAAAAGCACTTGGCAAATCGTTTTTATGCCCAGCAGATGTGAATCCAGTCCTTCCATGGCTGTATCCCACCACGGCCATGGTGTGTTTGATCTGGCTTTCAGCTGCAGCCAGGAGCAGTTCTGGGTTGACACCACTGGAATTCCACAGGACAATGACAGTCTGACCCTCTTGACCCTATCTGTATGTTCTGCATACATTTTTGTAGGTGATCAGCAACTCTTGATTTTTTTTTCACCTTCTTTTTCACCCATGGAAAGAGGATTCCCTGCATGGGTTTTCCCATTTCTGAGGTGCACCATAAATAGCCCACGTTGTACACCACAGGAACAGCCCACATCCTCCTGTGTTCCCTCCCAGTTAATAGCGTGACTCAAAGGAAATCAATAGCTCTGGTCTCCAGTAGAAGGTAGCTGAAGCCACAGGGGCTCCCAGGGAACCACCCCAGATACAGACCTTGCCTAGTGTGATGGGAGATTTGAAGATATAAGTGCTCAAAAATACTGTCTCAGGCATAAAAAGGATGATAAACTGGCTGAGTGGTCTGTGGCACCTACATTTCAAGGAGCTGCAAAATAAAGCTGTTTACTTGGAAACGTGAAAACAAAGCCAGATAGGTTTCTTTTTAAAAAATGGATCTGGGCTTTGCTCTTGAATGTTATAAATAGGCACTGCCTCAGAGAGCATTAGGGACAGATTTCACACCAGACCCACTTCTTGGCATTGACACCTCCCTGGGAAGTTGCTGAAGCTAGGGGAAGGAGCTGCTGTGATTACGGTGAGCCCTGGAGCAGCTCCAGCTCATGGGGCAGGCAGGCAGGCTGGGCCAGTCTGGGAACTGGCAGAACAGCTGTGATGGGGAAGAGGAGCAGGTGCAGGGACTTGAGCTGCCCTGGAGAGCAGCAGAGCAGGATTTTTGGAGGGTGGAGGAAGTAAATGCCAGGTATTTGGCTAAATAGGCAAAGAACTTGCCTTCCTGGAAGGAGGCAGGTTTGTAGGAATACAGCTCCCCTGTCCCAGCATGCCAAGTGCTGTGAGCCAGGGAGAAGGAACAGGGCTGGGTTTTAACTCATCCCAGGGCAGCAGAGGGGAGCCTGTTTCCTGTGTAACTTAGGGCAGCTCCTCAGCTACTCAGCTCTTCTCAGCTATCTGACATCTTTGCTGTGATAGTCTGAGCCTGCTGGCATCTGCTCTGCATGCATTTACATAAAATACATGCATTTGCATAATACACTACACACACATGGTCAGTTTTTTCCCTGCAACCCACCCCAAGCAATTAGTGCTTTTATCTCATGCCCAGTTGTGCCTCGTTTCTCACCTCTCTCTGCCTGCTGGCTTGTTATTCACTGGGATGCAGTTCTTCAGCACGTGAGTTCCCACTATCCCCAGCAGATTTTCATTGTGAGTCCGTAGCCAAGCCCTGCCTCTTCTGCTCCCCTGTTACAGCTCTGTCCCTGAATTTTTAGGGGTGTGGGTACAGTGATCTCTTGCTGACAGAGATTTCTGGAGCAGGTGAAAGTGCTCGGGGGGGGGTGTGTGGGTTCAGCAGCTGGGCAGAGGAGATGGGGCACTCATCTCTGGGTTTATAGTGCTGAAGAAGAGGTGGCAGAGGGGTGAGAGCCATGAACAGGTTCTGGAGGTCATAGTGTGGGTGTGTAGAGGTGGAGGGGGCTGTGATGGGTACACCTGACATCCTTCACTTTGCTGGAAGAAATCTGGGTGAGGAGGGATCCTAGGGCTGCGTGTGGGGTTGCAGGACCTCCCTAGCTCAGGTATAGGTGTCTGTCAGGCCTTTCTGCCCCGTGGAGCTCTTGCCCAGGGCGTGAGGAGCCCCCAGCTGCTCCACAGGACTCTCTTTGAGCATCCCTTTCTCCTCGCTGAAGGCTCCAGGCCACCACAGGAAGCTCCTGCCCTGCCAGGCAGACTGGCATCAACAGCTTGTGCGTTGCTTTGCAGCTACCAAAAATAGTCATTTGCATTAATGTGCAGAAATTTAGATTCTGACCTGAACCACAACTTTTCTATGCTGATTTTAGAGCATAATTCAGCTGCTCTCAGTGTAAATCTGCTGAATTTACACTAGTTTTGTGAAAACTGCTGCTCTGCCAGGCCCAATTTATGCTTCGTGAGCTGAGGGGTAAGGCTGTTGTTGTGACCCAGCAGTGCCATTGCCCTAACAAGCCATCAACCAGTCCAGGACAGGGTTCTCTTCTCCCTGCTCCCAGTCTCTCCTAGGAGTCCCCATTTCTGCTGCCAGAGGCACCGTGGGGGCTGCGGGTGACGTGTGCTCCCTTTGTGTCTCCCCAGCTGACGACTGCCGCTTGCTGGGCCAGCTCCCCAAGGTGAAGTGCTTGCGGAACGGACGGCGGGAAGGTAAGAGCTGCCTGCCCACAGCCACGTGGGCAACACAGGTTTTGGGAGCTGTGAGAAGCTCCATGCAGTGGTCAACAAGGACCTCAGTGGCTCCTGGGAATAAGGGGGGGCCTCTTAAAAGAAAATGTGATAAAGAGCTGGGATTTGAAATGGATCTTCCCTCTCTCACTGAAAAAGATGGGACTATTAAGATTTCCAGTGAGGCTCAGCTGTAGCTTATTAGCCAGAAAATTAGAACAGGCAAAACAAAGCCCCGGGTCTTATTTGTAAAGATGTTTGCTCTAATGAAAGAGAGAAGATCTGCTCCTGCTGCTTCTGTGGGATTTTTTTTTTTTTTTAATAATTAATTATATTTGAGAGATTAAGAAGAGCTATATGGAGGATGAATGCATGTCCTACTGGGCTGCTGCTGGCAACCTTTAGAGATGTCTTCCCATTCCCCATAGCCTGAATGTGTGTTTCAAATCCTGGTTTGCAGTATTAGGATAACTGAAAACAAAGACCTTTTTTGGTGCTGCAAATCCAAGGTGTGCATCTAGGTCAGCGTTGGGTTGAGGAGACTGAGGAGTGGAGAAGGTTCTTTTTTCTGTGGATTCTTTCTGCAGAGGGTTTCAGCTCTGCAGGTCTGCTGACAGGGTGGCATCAGGTCCCATGGGTGTAAGAGACATTCTTGCTGTGGCAGGAGATTGAGGGAGATCTCCACAGACCTGCACCTCCTTCTCACCTTTCTCCTCTGTTTTATGAGGGTAGGTCTGTGCTCATCTCCAGCAGCTGATAGACCTGCAGTTATTGGTGCTCTATCAATCAGCCACAATGTGGGAACTCAACCTTACCTTGCTGAGTACATCCCTTAAACTGTATCCCCCAGGGGCTGCCAGGATTTGGGAAGGGCCAGGGGTGGGTGAAGAAGAACATAGCTACACACAAGATCTTAGGAGTCACAGAGAGAGATACAGGGACAAGTCTGCAGTGCAGGAGGAGACCTTGGCAAATGCTGGGTGCTCCAGGCTTTCTTCATATGTTCCCTCTCCCACTCAGAGGCTGTTCCTTAACCCCTTTCCCCTAGGGAATTTTAGAATGAAAGTCAGTGACCTCCTGCATGAACCTGATATATGGCTGCTCCCTGAAACCCTCTCTTTATCTGCCCCTATGTCCCCTTGTATTGCCACTGTTTTCTCCTTCATAAAGAAGTTCTGCTCCCCTTGAGTCACCTGTGTCTCCTTTCATTTGCCAACAAACCATCTCCTTTCTCATGCCATAGTTCCCTTGAGCATCCACTGCAGGCTGGAGAAGTGTTGGAAAGCTGGTTAACCTGCATAAGTAGGAACAGGGCATCATTAAGAGCAGTGATCTTGCCAAAGAGTCTAGTGTGAAATCCATGTGTGCAGCTGCTTTCCATGACCTCCCTCTTTTTTCATTTTTCCTTCTCACAAATGCCTGCAGCAATCCATTCCCATCTCCAAATGATTCCAAATTCACCATCAGGGCCCTGATAAGTCAAGCACCTTGAAAAGCCAACCTTCTTTCCTTGGTAGAAAATGTGTTCCCCTTGAGCTGCAGATCAGCAGTGCTCCCAGGGTGGGAGAGAGATCTGGGGGTCACCAGGACACAGAAGGGGTCACAGCAGGAAAAAGTTAGTAGTCTGAGAAAAGCTTAATTCTGGCACAAGGTGTTCTCACCCTCAACTCCTCTGTTCCGTTCCCCAGTGCCTCACATCTGTGTTAGATTTGTTGCCTGCAGAGGGTCATGAAAGCATTTTGAGTCATGTTTTGTCCCAGAAGGTGACAGCAGAACTAATTGTGCAAACTAAATATTGGTATAAATGCCATAAATCAGTAACCTTGGTGGAGTTATTTATTTCTTTGGGGATTTTAGGAAATGCTTGGCATACCTTGCAGCACTGGAAAGGAGACAATGAACCTGGGCCATGTTTTGTCTGGGTGGGATTTAGGCAGGTTAAAACCCAGGAGAAGCAGGAGTGGAGGAGCAGCTGACATGGTGCGTCCCTGAACAGGTCTGATCCGGTCCCGAATCCGAGGGGCAGACGTGGCAAAAGCAAGTGTCCTGACCTTCCTGGACAGTCACTGTGAGGTGAATAAGGACTGGCTGCTCCCTCTGCTGCAGAGGATCAAAGAGGTGAGTGCTCCTGAGAGACCAGAGTCACCCTCAGGGGATGCATCCCCGATGTCCCCCTCCTCTACCTCTCAGTGGGCGTGACCATCCAGCCATAACCAGCTGCATGCAAGCATCCAAGTAAGGGGTACAAAGAGGACTTTTGGGGTACAAAGTGGCCTTTTCTGGTCTTCCTCCACCCAGCAGGCAGGTGGGGTGTCTGTGTGACTGGGGGAACATGTAGATGAGTGGGACAAGGTGTCTCCCGGGGCAGAGGACTCTAACTGGCAAGCACAGGTTGAGTGGTGATAGGGGAATACGTGGGCAGTGCTCCAGCAGAGATTTTAATTAGGCTCATGTAAAGTGCTCAGTGATGATGATTTAAGGGAGTGACGGCTCCTTGAATAGGGGCCGAATTTAATTTCATGCAAATTAAGCGCTAATAAATTGATTTAATAGGATTTAAATTCTGCTGATTTCGGAGCAGACAATGACATTCGCCTCTCTCTGGCGGCGACTCTCTTGCCAGACGTGCACGCAGAGGCTGCTGGCGCCTTGTCCCTCGAGTCAGGGCAGCTCTGTGCCTGTGACCTGCTGGCAGCAGAGTGCAGGGATTGAAGCCTTCAGCTCTGGTGCAGATGCACCGTCCTTTCCCTTCCCTGTGCCTCGCTCCTTCACCCCTGCTAAACCTCTGGCTGCTGATGGCCAGTGTTAATTACTCAGCAATTTTATAACTACTGAGTTGTATTGACATAAGGGCAGCTGAGGAGCAAGGGAAGGCTGAGGTGGTGGGTCATGGAAAAACCTGCCTGGCTGGTGTTCACAGAGCCCCTCACCTAAGGCATCCTGCTTTTCACACCTGCAGATGTGATAGCTGTGATGGCTGGGCTGTGCATGCCCTCTGTGTGTCAGCAGTGGCACCAGGGGAAGGGGGCACAGCGCCAGGTCAGGTCCCTCCACATGGGCGAGGGCAGTCGGTGCTGCTGGCACGAGTAGCACAGCCAGCGCTGGAGATGTCCCAACCTCGGTTTGCAGGCTGGGCCACAGAGCTGCTGATAGATGGTAATGTAATGACAATGGTCTTTTCACAGCATCGATCGTGGCTCTGGTGGAGTTAGGAGAACACGTGCTGTGATATCCCACTGAAGCCTCATAGCTGGCCTGTCCAGGGTGGGGTTCACTACTAAACTTTACAGCATCACTCGTTCCTCTGGGATTTTTAAAGGCAGGCATTCCTTGCTTTTTGCCAAAGCCCTGCTTGTACTTCAGTGAGGGGTATCCAGAGCAATTGCCTCTTTCCCAGGCAGAGCTTTTGATGTGTTCTGTCAGGAGAAGGGCAGTGAAGGCAGCAGGAAGGGTGCTGGCAGATCTGCTTTCTCACACAGCTCCAGGATGGTGCCCCATGTCCAGCATCCATGGGGTAGATGAGTGTGAATGCCATGTGTGACATCACCATAGGAGTTTCAGTGCCTTGTGGTCTGAATGCAGCATCAAACACACACATCACCTCTGTGAACTCTTCTGGATTGAATCTTTCCCCAGCTGGAAGTAAGGCAGTTTGTAAGCTTGCAGTGCTGCTCGTGCTGCCCTGACCTTGCCCAGAATCTTGCAGCCTCAAGCAGCAGGGGAGATGTACTACAAAGAGAGTGTTGAGAAACTTGCAAAGCCAGAGGGGTCCCCCTTGCCTGCTTTTTAACTGCTACAGAAGGTGCCGGGTAAGGGCAGAGTCCTCAGTGTCCTTCTTCCAGGCCCACCGTACCCATCCTTGCCAGCAGGGTTAAAGTATTGATCAGTGAAGTGTATGAAATGTTACTGCTGCCACCTTCAGGCTGTGCTCTAGAGATGGGCTCCCTGTCCAACTGCTCCATGAGGATCAGCTGCCTAGGAAGAGCATTTTCTCACTCCCAGGAACAGTCTGTTTTGAGCAAATGTGGTTTAAGTTCCAAGCAAATGAGCGATGAGTGCCTCAAAGCACACCTTTCGCTTTTGCCATCACAGCCCAGCCACCCTGTGCTTTGCTTCTCTTATTTTCTCAGCCAGAGCAGCTCTTCCTGCCACTTTCGTGGTGGGAAGTGCCAGAGCTCACGTGTGCCACCGTGCACCCGTGTGGAGGTGCCCCTCAAGCTCCACCTCGAGCTTTCCCAGCAGCTGATGGTTTTCCCCCCCAAGGCTGATGCTCACTGGTGGGCGTGGGCAGCACGTAACCAGCATATGAGTTTGGAAACAAGCAGGAAGAGCAAGTGGTGGAGTGTGGGGGAAAGAGAGGGGTCTGAGGGATCTCAGCCCTGTGCCTGGGAGTGTGCTTGTCTCAGGGAGCAGCAGTGATGGTCAGTGTCTCTCATCAGCATGTTTGCAGACGCGTGGTTCAGAGTGTGGGCTGGGCTCTTATTTTTACTTATGCAACAAATATCTCTAAAGCCATTAATGGTGCATTTCAACTGAGTAACTTTTCTAAAAATGTAGCTATCCATCCCGAGGTATTTTTACAGTATGACTCAACAAGCTCCCCCCAAAACTGGATTTGCAAATGGCACTTTCATTGGATGAACCAATGAATGCTGACCCCCCTACTTGCAGCTCAAACACCCCCCAGTCTGGTGCTTTCCTGGGAAAAAGGAGACACACGAAGGGCAGCCTGCCTAATCTTTGCCTAATCCTGATGTGGGGCCAGAGGAGCAACTGTGGCCCTTTTTGTTGACCATTACAGGGTCAGGATGTAGAGGCTGAGAGCCATGCTGCAGCCAAGGTCCTTCTCCAAGGCTGAAATAGATCTTTTCGCTTCAGGACCATTTTCAGAGTTTTTTCCTGTTGGTTTAGATCCGTACATTGGTGTGTTTGAGAAGTGCATTGCAGAATTCTCAGGTTTGTGAGGGAGAATTGGAGGTTTGGGTGTTGTTAATATTAACATGCCCTGGTATGGGTGGGTATCAAAAAAACCCATCAAGATGAAGCTGCCTATAATAAGATCTGGTGCTCAGCCCAAAATAAATCATAGCAACAGCACTGTGCTCTTGAGCATGCTGTGCTTTTCTTTTGAGGGTCAGAGAGACCTTCATGAAAGCTGAGTAAATATATATGTTCCCAGGACATGGCAGGAAAGTGAGGCAGGGAGAAGACAGCACTGCTCAAGGTTAGCATTTTGCAATAGTCCTCTCAGCCCAGATGTGAAGGGGATTTTCTTACAAGAAGTTGTGCCGTGCAGTGAGTAGCAGTGGAATTGAAACTGGGGGTGAGTGTCAGCTAGCTAGAAGTGCTCACCAGTAAGATGCTTGAGGGGCAGGTTTTAAATGAGTGGATGCAATCCTTTCCCTGCAATGCTCAGCACACAAAGCAGATGCTTTGCTTAAAACCTTCCCCCTAGCCTCAGGCAATTAAAGGATGCTTGGCTGTCCTGAGCTGTGGCACTGTGCAGCAGCCACAGTGGATTTGGTGGGTTTGAAAGGCTCATCGTGCTGGATGTGGCTTGTGTTTCCCCGTGCAGTACAGAGGTGCAGCCGACCTTGCCCTTTCAGTGAGATGTTTGACTCACAGAAGGTGATGGTGAGACCCCTGGCTTGACCCTGTTATGGAAATACCAAGTATTTGTCATGCTCAATTGGAAAAGCAGCTCTAGTCCAGCCCCCAGCTCATGGCCTTTGGTTGCTTCTTCCTACAGCTGCATTTGAATTCTTCTTTGTCAGGACTAATTTCTTAAACAAAGTCTTTCCCCAGTGAGAGAGCAAGCCCAAATGTGCTCAGATGCTTTTCTTTGTATAGCTGTGAAAAACAATTTGATCTGGTGAGGGTAAAACCTTGAAGTTAGAGCTATAATTGGAGTTTGGGATTTTTGAAAAGAAAAAGGGAGATAAGAGACCAGTCAAAGCTGTCAGAGTCTCTTCCTCCTGTAGATATTTTTGTTCATAACTGTTTGTATAATCTCTTTGCCCATAACAAGATGTTAATTAAATCACCACCAACTATTTTGAATAAATCAGGTCTTTCTTTTTTAACCCTTTCACAACTTTGGCAAAACTAATTGTACTGCCATAGTTGATGCATTTAAAAAAATACCCATATTTAAGCTGTTTGGCTGTGGTGTTCCTCTGTCATTTCAATTGCCTGTTTGTCACTTGACTTTGGAAATCCAGTTAAAAGTATTAAAGGAAGGTGAAAGGGGAATATTTTGGTGAATTTGCAAAAGGCAGAAGGAGCTGGGCTGGATGTCAAGTACAGGCACATTCTGAGGAGCAGGAGGCAGTGAGGGGCACTTGTCCCTGGCAAAACGGAATGACACCAATGTTTCCAGCCACTTGGTGTCCCCAGGAGTTTGGAGTCCCTTGCCCAGTTTGAATGGTGTCATCTGAAGTCACAGGTGGTTTTGCTTCTGCTTTGCAGGATCCCACCCGAGTGGTCAGTCCTGTTATTGACATCATCAACCTGGACACTTTTGCCTACGTGGCAGCTTCCTCAGACCTCAGAGGAGGTAAGTTGGAGCTTTGTGCCTGTCCTGTGGGCATCCATTCCGTGGTGGGAATGTGCACTGGCCTTTGCAGCACGCCTCTGTCTCTTGCTGCCTCGCAAGACAGCGCATTAACGCTGCTCAGTGCTCCCGCTGGCTGCTCGCAGCCTGCTCCACACACAGGTAGGTGTGGCGTGAGGAATGTGCTTGCTGCAGTGGATGAGGCGGTCAAGCAGGAAAGAAGGGTCACGTCAAAGCCACCCTGGGCAGCACTGGAAGCGACAGGAGGAGATGGGAGATGTCTAGGCAACAACTGGAGGGTGCAAGTGTAGTGCTTATTAGTATGCCTGTGCTATTTGTAGCACACAGTATCCATCAGAGCGTGCTTCTGTGTGCACAGGGGGACTAGGTTTCAGCAGCAGCTTTAATTCTTACTTTTCCTGCCTTTGGAGCACTTGACTTTGAAATTGTAATGCAATGTGTTGTTTCTTGTTTGTATGTAATAGTAAAATATGTTAGGCATTGGACTTTTCTCTCAAGAGCTGCATCTCTGTGGCTTAAGTCATTTGCAAGTGGGGAAAATGCTCCATCAAACACAGCTTCTGCAGCCTGCATTGCCTCCTAATCCATATCCATTTCTGATTTCCCCATGGCACTTCTCTACTCTGGTTTTAGGTTTTGACTGGAGTCTGCATTTCAAATGGGAGCAGCTTTCCCCGGAGCAAAAAGCCAAACGACTTGATCCCACCGAGCCCATTAAGTAAGTCAGGAGGGGGAAGGAAGCACCCGAGAAACCAGGACAGGCTTCTCATATGACCTCATGTGTGTCCCCGTGCACCACAGCAGTGTGCAATCTCTTCCAGGACAGCTCTGAACTTCTAGTATCTCCAGCGAGCTCCTGGCTGGACTGGGCTTGGCAGTACACCTTCACCTTCCAACACTGAAGCCTGAGAATGCCACAGAGGTGGAAGGAGTGTATTTATGGTTACTGGGGTTTTGGTAGTGCTAGGGATTATGGTAGGGAAAAAGCCCAGTGCTGTAGACAACTGCTTCTCTCAGTTCAGCTACCACTTCAAAATAAGGCAGTGCCCTCATGATAAACTTGGTGTCTAGTCCAGCCTTCCCAGATCAGCACAGCTCTTCTGGACCTCACTGAAGACTCCTCAGAAATGGGGATGTGCAGGAGAGGGAGCAAAGCTGAACAGGAGAGGAGGTGCCATCTGTCCCCATGCCATGGGATGGAGGGCGTCCTTCATTCTGCCGGAAATCTCTGCTGGCAGCAAGCCTGGTGCTGGTGTCTGCAGCCCCAGGCAGACGTGGGGCGTGGAGGACACCAAGTGCTGGGGGAAGCTCAGGGCCTCAGAAGGCTGCCAGGGGAGAAAAGCACTGCTTCTCCTTAGGATGCTGCTGTTAACAGGAGCTCTCACTGGCTTCCCAAAGGCTGGCCTTGTGTTCCTGATCACTCTGCAGCGTGGGGCACTGTGGAGACTAGCCTGGGCACAGCAATCACCCCAGCTCCTCCCAAGCCTATGCTGAGGCATCCACACTGTCTCCAGCTGAATGGACATGGGACTTGTGCCAGCAAACAGCAAGTCTCCTCAAGCTGTCTTCTGGGTCTGCCCTCCCCTCCTCCACGGGCCTTCTCTGTGCAGTTTTCTTAGCTAATCCGAAGAAAGAGAAATAACCCTGGTTTGAAATAAAGATCACACAGCTAGTGATGGCTTTTAAAAAGCCCTTCTGAATTGGCTCTGCCTTCCTCTCCCCGGTGGAATGGTGCTCTTAATAGGCTGGCTCCAGGCAAAAAGCCCATCTGAGTGAATAACCCCCGAGTGCTAAGTGCATTTTTGACGCTGAAGCCTACAATCAGGCCTGTCAACTTTGGGCTTGTAGGAGTTGTGCTGATGGGTGCATTAGCCAGTCATTAAGTGCCAGGCAATTTATGACTGACAGCAAAACACCAAGGCGGCTGAAAGAGAGGCTCAGATGCATTTTGGGGTGTTTTGTCCTTTTCTTGGTGAGAGGGTGATACTTAGGTAACGTCCTGGTCATGGAAGAGGAGGCAAAAATAAGGGCTGCTTCTGTGCATCCAGGTGCTGCTTGAGAGTGTGTCATCTTCTCCTTGTCCATTCTTCAGGACACCCATCATTGCTGGAGGGCTGTTTGTGATCGACAAGGCCTGGTTCAACCACCTGGGGAAGTACGACAGTGCCATGGACATCTGGGGTGGGGAGAACTTTGGTGAGTTGTTCTTCATCCTCCTACGCCTTGCTGTATTGGCTTCCCTTTCCGAGTCATGCCGGCTGGATACAAGGTCATTTCAGACCTCACTCTGAATGTTCTGGGTGGTTTCCCTCATTTACATTCATAGGTTGTGGTCTTAGGAGAGTGAGAGATCCAGCAACCATGAATGATGGGAAGTGAGCAATTGTTGGTACTTGGGACTGCCTGCCTTCCGTGCTGCTTTGATTTTCTGTAGTAAATACCTTCAACCACGCAGTTTTCAGCTTTGGTGTTACCAACAGAAGAGAGAACACTACATGCACCCTCCTATTCCTTCCTGATCTTATTTTCTCCTTAATAAAGCAAAGATTATGTCTTATTCCATGAATGACAGCATTTCCAAGCTACCAACTGAGGTATCAGTCCCTCCTTGAGTTTGCAGAGTACCTGAAACTGTAGCTCCATCAGCATGCAGCAAACAGGTGGCAAAGTACCAGGGCTCCTTATCCATCCCTGTATCCCTGGGTGGCTGAGAGCTGCCTGGCTCTCTGTGATACTATCACTTTTCCTGCACCAAAAAAAAGTGTTGAGCAGACCTAAATTCTGTCACTTCTGGCCCTTACCATGGGACAAGATGGACATAAAGAAACCTCCTGCAAGCACACTTGAGAGGGCCCATGAAAGAGGTAACAGCCTGTCCCTTGTCCCCTTGTCAAGCAGAGCTGGATCGGGCTGGGCTGTTCTCCCTTTGAAGCTGCAGCGATGCTGTGGATCAGAACAATAGACTGTACCCACGAAAGAAGGGGGAGGCACTCCATGTCAGGCAGACAGATCAGAACCTGGCTTTAATAGCTTGCACCTCTGGGGAGTGGGGCTAGCCAGGAAGGAAGGCTCTTGTGTCTGAGCACACACAGGGATGCTGTCAGTCATCCAAGGGAGCAGATGCTGCTGCCTTGCAGTAATCTGTCCGCTGCCTGGCACTGGTGTTTCCTTCACATGCCTTGTCCCTCTAGATATATTTTATTTATTTATATCTTGTTATGCAGTAGGAATCTCACTCTTTCATGCTTTCTCCCTGTGGGCAGGTATCTTGCCTCAGGACTGACCTGAAGTGTCTGAGTGGGGTGGCTGTGAGGAAACCTGGGAGGGGAGTGGCAGCCCTCCCACCTCCCCTGCTGGATCAATAGCCCAAACAAAGCATTCAAGAAGGCAACTAGAATGGAGAAGAGCAGGAGAGGAACTGCCATGCTGTGCCTGACCTGCTGTCTGTCTGTGCTCATCATTTGTCTCTGACAGCAGCCAGCAGGAGCTGCTCCTGGGACATGAACAGTGACAGGACAGCCTGCTCTTGGGGGAAGCTCCATCCTGGCAGCTTGTCCCATACCATGTAACAACAGGCATTGTGCTCCTTATGCCTGGTTATGGCCCATCCTTCAGAGGAGAGGTTTCCCTTACTGGTGCTAATCCCCAGGAGGCTGGTCCTGACCAAACATGCACTGGCAGTGCTGCAGGGTGTACCAGGGCCTCTTGTGACAAAGAAAAGCAAAGTCAAGGTTAACATTGCAACAACAAAGTGCTGGTCTGCGTAGCTGCAGGGCAGATCCCATCTGCCCATTGCCCTGGGAGCAGAAGCATGCCTGGCTCATAGCTCCATCTCCTGCAGGAGTGGCAGTCGAGGGCAGCGTGTCCCTCTCCCCTTTGCACCCTGCTGGCCCTGGTCAGCTCTGGGCAGGGAATGGACAGCAGGAGCTGACCTGCTTGTTTTGGGCACTGGCAGTGAACCATGCTCTTCCTGGTAGCTTAGTCCTGAGGGGTGCAGGACTCTGGTCCTGAGGAGCAGCGCTGCTGCCTTTAATGTTATTGATGGGGCAGCTGGAGGGGGCTGGAGGCTTCAGGCAGAACAAAAGTGAGCGTGTTTGGCTTTGAAGGAGGACACCACAGGTGCTTTGCATCTTAAATTTACTGAATTCCCTGTAGATGAGTAATGTCAGGAAGGACTTGCAGGCCAGCAAAAAGGGCTAGAGGTATTTTGCTGAATGAAGGCCAAGTCCAGCGCACCCCAGCGTGTACTGCTCACACCCCTCCTGGGGGTCACTTGGAGGGGCCACGTGCACCAGCAACATCTCTTGAGGGTCAAGGGAAGCACACTGTTGGTTCCTGCTCGCCTGGCTCCTCTGAGCTGACCCTGTACCATGCTTTTGTTGGTGCTTCAGTTTACCTTCCCTTGGGGCACTTAGCTCTTGGCTGTCTGTCCAGAGACCTTGTTTGTTACCTGCCATGGATGGCTCTGTGGGTGATCCCTCCCTATGGGAATTTGTGCTTTTATTGTTTCTGCTGTACCTGGAGCAGGGTCTGCAGAGTGCAACTAGCCTGAAGCAGAGAGCTCAGACTCCTCGGCATCTCCTGTGTGCTGTGTCCTCATTCCAGTACACAGAGGTGACCTCTTCATTAGGCTTTAAAAGGATCAGGCAAGGACTGAATGGTGCGAGTCTCCCTTTCAGCACAGCAGGCAGCTGCCCTTCTCTCAGGCCGAGCAGAAGGACCAGAGGACAGGAAGGCAGCTTGCAGTAGCCACGCTGTGCTCCACAGCTGCTCAGCTGGTTGTCCCCTTGTATCGGGTGCCCTTGTGACTGACACAGCAGTGCCAGCAGAGTGGCCAGTGCTGTGACACACAGACAAGTGGCAGCAACAGCCACGTGCGAGGGGAACCGAGAGCAGCAGCTTAGAGTGGCCGCATCCTGCCATAATCTCATTTCCCTGCAGCTGTGATTAAGCTTGCTCCCAGTATAGCACCAGGACATGGCACAAGGGCACGTTTTATTGGCCTCTTAATACCCAGCACTGGGGAAAGTGGTGAGGCTCCAGCTGCTGTTGGCAGCTCTTGCATGTAAACACAGCAGTGAAGGGAAGGGGAGGGAATTTCTGGAAAGGAATACTGCTCCCTGCTGTGCTTTCCCACCCCTGCCATTGCTTGTCCCTGCTGCCAGGGCCAGCTGTTGGGGATGGGATCAAAGCCTTGAATTTTGGACCCAGGCATCAAGGCAAGAAGGCTTTGCAGCTGTGTCAGCCTCCCATTCCCATCAGCTCAGGAGCAGGCGGGTGTGCTGGGAGCAGGATGGGAGCAACATGAACCTGGCTCCCACCTCTGCAGCAGCTCAGGGCTGAGCCGTGTGTGCTCAGAGGGCTTTAGAGGTCCAGGCTCCAATTGGCCTTTCCTCCCTGAAGCTGTGAGCTGTTTTTGGAGGGATGGAAGCTTTGTAAGCCAGCAGTGCCTGCCCTTGGAGGAGGAGGAGTCCTGTCCACACTGCCCCATTGGCCTTCCTGCCACAGATGCTTGTCTTGCCATCATCTGACCTGGGGACAAGTCATCCTTGTGCTGGCATACATGAGGGGGCTGCTGGGAGCACAAGCTGGAAAAGACAGTGGGTGTTCTCCTGTCTTAATTCTGTAGTTAAATGGGGGGCTGTGTGTGAAAAGGAATCATTAGTTTTGAAGTAGATACATGCTACATATAACTCTGCACTGTCAACAGATGATAAAATAGGATTCAAAGAACTGCAGAAGCCTTTTCATTTTAATTGCATTTCTTTTGCGCGCCGGTTCTGTCTGAGCATGACTGTCTGACAATAGAGCTACAGATTCATAGCTTCATAAGCATCAGGACCAGATGGACCCATTAGATCAGCCATGCTGCTTACCCTTCCTACCTCATCCAGCTCCCTGCCAAGAGCTTTATAACTTCTATCAATTGTGCCACAGGCTCATTTTCCTTGAGAAGGGACCTGTGGGCCAGCCATAGAGTGGCTTGGAGTGACTGGGAGACATTTCCCATACTGACAACTTCTCCAGATTTTTGGGATAATCCCTCCCACCGCTGACGTTTGCTTGTGTGAAGGTGTGTGCCTTACTTGACTGCAGCACTGGCACTCAAGGCCCAGAGTGCCTGGGCAGGGTAAGCTCCTGTCCATTTTGGGACAGGTGGTGGATGCACAGCTCTCTGTTCACTTTGCAGAGTCAATGGTGGGTTCATAAAGATAATGACAGTTGTAGTCATTAATGGAGAGAATTCCTGGCTTCTCCTGGTGAATTTGACAGCCCTTTGGAGGGAAATGACTCTGAAACAGGCAGTGCAGATGTAATAAGGGAGGCACAAAACTGGCAAGAGGATTCTGCAGTGTATGAAAAGGGACCTGCTTACGGTCTCACGCTCGCCATTGTGATAGCACCTGCTGTGCTAGAGGCAGGTTTCAAGTGCAGACTTCAAACAGCTTGCAAAGAAGCTTTGAAATGTGCTTTTAAGGCCGTTGTGCCTAGGAAAGCCCGTCTGGTAATTGATTTACCTCAGTTTAATGTTGCAGAGGATGAAGCAAGAGCTAACACCAGGATTCAGACTGCTCTAGGACAAAAAGACAAAGTGCTGAAGCTGCTTGTCTTACAGAAATCTCTTTCCGTGTGTGGATGTGTGGAGGGAGCCTGGAAATCATCCCCTGCAGCCGTGTTGGGCATGTCTTTCGGAAGAAACATCCCTACGTCTTTCCAGAGGGAAATGCCAATACGTACATTAAGTAAGTGGTTTGTACTTGCTTTGGTTTTTTTGAGAAACAGCCTTGGAGAGAGAGGGGGGAGCAGAGAGGACAGGCAGGAAAGTTTGTTTGGAAAACTTTGAAATATCCTTGGGCAGGAGTTTCTTGAGCTGAAGAAAATGTAAGTCAGTACAACTGTCCCATAGGATTTCTCCAGTGTCGAGAATATGACAGAAATAGGACATTTATATGGTAGCTTTAATCAGCACAGAAATGGAGGGATGGTTCCAGCACATCCCTGAGTACTGGCTGCTGGGATATGAAATGGTTTAGACCTTGAGGTCATCAGAACACATTTATAATGACCTGAAATCAGGCTGCCAGCAGCACCCGTCAGTAGCCAGTGACCTTAGCTGGGCTCAGTGTGGCTCAGCTGAACCAGAAAATTGGGTTCCCAGTGCCTCTCCAGGATGGGAGCCAAACAGCTTGCTGGAGAGGGTGGCTCTGTGTCCAGGCTGGTGCTCTCTCCTGAGCAGAGGCAGCAGTGGGCTGTGCCTGGCTGGCACGGACACCGAAGGGACTGCCAGGGCATACCAGCTGAAGGGCACTGCTCCTCACACACAAGAACACAGACTGGACTGGGTACTGAAAGGGCTGCCTGAAATGGGCTAAGATCCTGGAAACATCAGGCAAAGAAGGAGGAAATCCAGAAGTGGGAATAGGCATGGGAAAGATGATAAGAGCAGCTAGTGAGGTCAGGAAGGATTTTCTGCATTTTTAGTGTGAGGTTGAACATTGTTGCTTAAATGAATGACAGAGAAAAGCACTGGGGGCACTTACAGTAAATGCAGGGTTGTGTCTGAGCTAACCTGCAGCTGTGAGTGCTTACACACCAGGCTTTCCTTTTAGTGTGGGCTTCCCACTGATAGAAAGAGGCAGCAGCATTTGTGAAGACCCAGGTGTCTGCCACAGGGTTACTGCTGACCCAGGCTCTCTGCAGCTTCCTCAGCCTTTGCTTGAGACAAGGGGGAGTGCAAATGACACCTCTCACTAACACATGATGTGTGATTTCCAGCCACACAGTGGGTGGAGCAGGAAGGGGATGGCGGTGACAGGGCACAGGGCGTCGTTGGCATCAAGGAGCAGAGCACAAATTTGAGAATCACTAGGAGAGCTCTTGCTTTCAGTAGTGAAGCAAGACTACTTCAGAGGGGCCTGGGATGTGGCAAAATCTCCACTGTCAGAGTCGCTGCAAACCTGAGTGAGAAGGTGGCACCTGCACTGCATCACCTGCACGAGGAGCCAAGGGGAGCTTGAATGGGTACAGCTCTTCTGACTCCCTGTCAGGCACAGGCCTCTGGGGACTTCGGGGATGTCCGTGCCATGCCTGGGTGTGAGCCTTGGCATTTATCCCCGTGTTTCTTGTCAACGCAAATGAGATCAGGAAGCCAAACAAAGGAACCCTGCACGTTGGGGAAGGTTAGGTACGGATGTAGACGCTGATTTAGTCATCTCTTGAGCAAGAGCACTTAGACTATTGCCTTAGAGAGAGAGTGGAGGAAACCCGTGAATCAGCAAGGAACTGAGAATCAGTCTGGAGCAATGTACCTGTGGGCATCAGGAGCTGGGATGTGATTAACCTTAGGGTGTCCATCAGCCGTAATGTTACAGTGTATAGACTGAGAGGAGAAGCAGCTCCTGGCAACCTGATGCTCTGTAGCACTTCTGTGTAAATAGAGGTGTTAGCAAAAAATATCTCCACCTTTCTGCCAGATACTGATTGCTTTTCCACAAAGCCCCTACTTCAGTGTGAGAGACAGCTCAGGCTCCAGTGTAGTGCTGGCTTCATGTGCAGAATAATCCTTTTCTGGGCACCTGGGACTTGGCTGGATCCCGAGCCTGCCCACAGCACCTGCAGCTTAGTGGTGTGGCAGCAATAGCTTGGAGGCACTGGCCTGCCTTGGAGCAGGAGACTGGATGACTCCCCTGATCTGGGCAGGGACAGGCAGATAGGCCTGGAGCAAGAAATCCATTTGCAAGAGGAGTTAGAGCCATCTGAAGTCAACAGAAGATTTGCTGAGGTTCAGAAGCCTTCTGCAGACACACCTGGCTGATGTGGGAGACTGGGATTCATGCTGCAGCACTGTGGTGGGGAGGTTTCTCTTTAAGTTTTGAATGCTGAGGTTTGCCTCAGTGAAATCCAGGAGTGCAAAGCAGGAGAGTCTGTCCAGGATTGAAACAAAGGAAATATTTGCAGATGTTTGGCAAACTTTTCAGAGCTCCATCCCAGCCACTAAATAGAACCCCAGGCACTCCTGCCTTGGAGATGATGCTTAAGACAACCTTCAGTTCTGGGTCTGGTGGATGCAGAGTGTCCCCCTGAGTTTGAAATGGTGAATTCTTCATCCAAGCTTTATTTGGCCTGATGTGTTTGGTCCCTGGAGTAATGGGAAGAAGGAGTACCTTCTCTAGTAGAGAGGGATGGGCTGGCTCAGAGGGGGCTTGGGTGAAGACCAAACTGGGGGTGGGAGAAGGGCAGGACGGAGCAGTTGGTGCATTTTGGGAAATGCCACCTTGCAGGCCCCTTGGTGTCAATGTGTCCCGTTGCCTCCCTCAGGAACACCAAGCGCACGGCGGAGGTGTGGATGGACGAATTCAAGCAGTACTACTACGCTGCCCGGCCCGCGGCCCAGGGGAGGCCTTTTGGGAAGTAAGGATTCTTCCTCTGCTGCCTGTGCCCTGCCTGCTGCAGTGGGTGCTCACAGAGACAGCCCCTGCTGTGGAAACCCGCCTGCATTGTTTCTGTGGTGACAGTAAAATACCAGTGGTAGGCACATGGTGCAGCAGTGAGGTGGATAAACAGCCAGTTTAAGTGCTGTGCTGGTTTATTGCAGTGAGTGAACCAAACCCAGGTGGGGGAAAACCCCCTCTGCCTCTGTCCTGTCCTTGGCATTACATAGAACTACTTCTGATCCCTGAGCTGAGTTTGGCAGGGAGAGTCCAGAGGTGTTGGTGGCAGCTGACAGGCAGGAAAATCATCAGATTTTTGTCCTGCTGATGCTTTATTGGAAGCAGCAAATGTTTATGTGCGGGGAGTTTGCCATTCATTCTGTGAGGAGTCAGAAATGCCTCTCTGTCAGGAGGACTGTAAATATTTGTGTTGCATTTCTCATTTTCACATGCTCTTCTTTGCCTTAGAAAGTTTCCTTCAGACTCCAGGGGGTTCTGAGTCCAGACTTGAATTCCTTGTGACCACTCTTCAATCTCCAGGATAAATAATTTGAAGTCCTGGTGACTCCCCTGTTTCCACTGAATTAATATCCTCCTCTCATCCATCAGCACAGAATGAAGTAGCAGCTCTGTCCTCTGCTTAGTGTGGTAGGGTATAGAGAAGTTGACCTATGTGAAAAGGAGGTACTGGAGCCTTCTGAGTATTCCATAAAAGCCAGCTCATAACAGCTCCACAGGTGGAGGCTGGCCCAGGGAGGAGCTGGAGTTTTGAAAATGTCACTGTACAGCATGATCCCTCAGCAGAAATTTTGTCCTGATTAATAAAAGAAAAAGGTATTTCACTGTGTGATTAACTTCTGCTGGCTTACCAGCGTGTTTAGGTGCCCTTGCAAATCAAGGCCTCCTGTAGTCCTGTAAACCAAGAGTAACTTAGAATAGCAAACAGCATATTTTAATTTCCTAATGTGTTAATATGTTCAGGTAAGGGTTATTGCATAGTAGACAGCATACATTTTTACTAATAATTTTTAAATGACTGTGCTCTTCCATGAACCTTTTCAGCACCAGACTCCTTGTTAAAATGACAATATGTCATCATACCACTTTACCAAGTGAGACCTCCAAAGAGACAGAGATCAAAACAACCACTCAAGCTCATCCAGAGAGAAACCAGAGCTCCTGATGCTCTTGTGTTTGCTGTCTGTGCATTTCTGATGCGTTTCTCTCAGCCTCCCTTTTTGGTGTGTTGGGTCTCACCTTCATGATTTCCATTGCATCTCTGTGATATTTTCTCCCCACAGCGTCCAGAGCAGAGTGGAGCTGCGCAAGAAGTTGAAATGCCACAGCTTCAAGTGGTACCTGGAAAACGTTTATCCCGAGCTTCGGTACGGATGTGCGATCTCCACCTGCGTCCAGTAGGCCAGTGGGATGCTCCATCCCTCCCTCCTGCCCCACGGAGCTTTCTTCTGCCCCAGAGACATAGGCACCCCCTCCCTTGGCCTTCCCAGAAGGGCAGAGTGGATTTTGTGCTGCACAGCATGTTCACAATGTGACATACTGAAGGGCTTTGGAAATCCTTGGGGGTCCCTTCCAACTCAGGATATTCTGTGATATCTGCTACCTCTAAGCTCTTTGCTGCAGGGCTGGTGAGGGACAAAGCACCAGTTATTCCCATTTGCTCTCGGGAATTCATTAGGTATCCTCTGGCCCATGCTGTGGAATAGGTTGTGTAGGGAAATAAGAGAGTTTTCCTTACAAAAGTATCCCAAGGCAGAAAATCCACCATAGCTTCTGTTGGGGTGTTTTGGTACTTAATGACTCCTACTTACTGAACAAGCACCTAATTTCCAGTCCTTTCACACTGTTCTGTGGCACTCAAGGCTTCTCTGTTGTGAAACCATTCACTCTAGGATTTTATGACTTGTATTCAGATGGCTCTGCCTTGCTTCTAGCCCAATGCTTTGCTAAATAGTGTTGCTTTTGCACAGATACCTTTTAGTTACCAATTTACTCCAGAAACCATTGCATTCATTCCCCTGGTCCCTATCAGGAGCCATCCTCAGAAAGGATGGAAAAATTCCAGAGATGCCTTCCTGCTGGTGCAATAGCTGAGTGCAGAATCACTGTGTGAAAATGATGATTTATAGCCGTTTTCTTAGCTTTTTTTTGCCATGTGTGGCATTGCGCAGCAGCATTCATGGGCAATGCCAGGGCTCTGTGACAGTTTGTTGTAAAGTTCCCCTCTCTGTAAGCTGAAGGCTGACCTTCAGCCTGCTCACAGCCTACTCCTGGCTCCTGTGTTTGTCTTGTGCAGTTATTTATTTTTTCCTCTTATAAAGGTCAGCCATCCATCTCTGAGGGCTGCTTCTGCAGCGTCCCTGTCCTGTGCTGCTCTCAGTGCTTTAGTACTGTGGTAGATCTTGGCCACCCCTCATTTTCTGAAGGTGAAATGGTGCAGCCTTACCCTGCTGAGCCTCCCTGTGCATGGGGCAGTACGGTGTTGTTTTCACGCTGTTCCCACAGGATTCCCGAGGAATCGCTCTATCAGACTGGGATAATCAGGCAAAGGCAGAGCTGCCTGGAGTCACACAAGTCTGAAGACCAAGAGTTCCCCATCCTGAGCTTAAATCCTTGTAACAGCAGCAAGGGCGCAGTGCCAAAGGCACAGGTAAGATGTGTTGTGTATCCCTGTGGTGCTGGATGGGAAGAAGCCGTGGGGGCAGCTTCAAGATGATTTCTTATGGTTGCTAAAGCTCTGTTGGAGGATTTACCCATTCTGCCAGTGTCTTTCCTTAGGCAGCATGTTGTTAAACCCTGGCAACTCCACCTGGCCTTGGTGGAGGCCCTGGGCAGCAGCAGGGACTGGTGCAGGAGCCACAGGACAGCGTGTCCCACTCATCTCTGTGGGAGCCTGTGCTGTGCTCTTCCCGCTGCCCAGGAACACCACGTGCTGCTCATATGCACAGATCAAAGGCAAAGAGAATTATGACTTCCTGTCATCTCTCGGCCTTTTTTCTCTCAAAATGGACTGAGTTGCAGTGGCATTTGTAACTTCATAGTCTGCATTCTTTCAGTATTGCCCATTAAACTAGGGAGAATGTAATAAGGATGATCTCTGTTTTTTCAGTCTCACTGAGATGAGAAAAAACTGTATGAGCTGATGTTCTCAGGAGCACAGCCTAGGAGATTTTAGAGCCAAGAGCAGGCACATGTGCCTTGCAGCAGAGTTTCTGGAACAAGACCCTGAAGATACCCACAGCTTCAAAACTCACCTTTGCTTCAGGCTCCCTTTGTGATTTTAGGCATGTCAGTAAGTTCTGTGTTCCCATCTACAAAACAGGAAGGATAACAATCCCTTGCTTCTCCATGGTTGCCATGAAATAATTCAGTAGGAAATGGTGTGGTGTGCTTGCTTGCACTAGACTGTACATCCTGAACCCTCATGGTTACATATTCAAACCAGGTAGCTGTGCATATAAAAGGCCCAGCTTGGGGAGACTGCTTAAAATATCCCTGATTTGTGTGTGCAAACAAAGCATGTCATTATGTGCATCTCTTTCAAATGCAGTTGCCTGCCTGTCTGTAGGCAGGAAATTAATATCTGTTTCACAGCATGACAAAATCAGCAATGACTGCTTGAATATTAGTCAGTTCAGAAAATGTAGTTAATATAATTGCAAGTGCCACACAGTAACACTTCTTATGGTTTCACTGGTTTCCATGTTCCAGAATTGTTTTCCTTTCTTCCACTGCTACATGGACTTCTCACACAAACAGCAAGCTGATGAGAGCAGGTCATCATGTTTTTCAGGACTAGCTCTGCAGGAGAAAGGAAAAGTGTTCTAATGACAATAGCAACTTCCAATGAATCGGCTGTTTAAAAAAAAAAAAAAAATTGGGAAAATCAGAATGAAAAATGCTGCTGCAAGTTAGTGTTTCAGAATGAATGGTATTGGTCTTTCTGAAATACCAGTTTGATGTGGTATTTTAAAATGAGAAATGTCATGCCAACAAGTTGGATTGTTTCATTCCCACAAAACACATTCTGTTGTGACATTTCTGTGCAGTAAATTTTTGGAATTTTTCACGCCACGAACTTTTCATCTTCCTGTTCTGATTCTGCAGCAGTTTGCAATAGGTCAACACTTCCCACTGGATGGCAGCTCCATTTCTTGTGCACATCTAGGACTAACTCTGCAAAGGAACAGAAAAATGCACTACAAACAGATTGCAGAATGGCTGCACTCAGTACACAGCAGGAATGGAGAAAAGCCTTTCCTTTTTGTCTTTCTCTTGTCTTTCTAGGATAGTTCTTTGTTACTTGTACCCGTGGAGAATAGTTCAGATTAAAGCAGGATATTTAAACTTTTATTGTGAATTGAAACTTACATTTTAATGACTTAGTTGCCACAAGACCACCTGAACTTGTGGATGACATGGGTGTTACAGTCAGCAGGCTGTGTAGGATTAATTATGCAGCAGTTCTGAATGCTACTTGGTTTTGCATTTGATATACCAGAATAGAGCAATAATCTTCACTTTTAACATACTGAAGTCACGTCTTGTTTACCCTAAGCTTCATTTTGTGAAAAATAGGCTTAGCTAAATCAAAGCTGAGCTTTCTTGGCATTCAGTAAGTACCGTGGAAATATCCTGGCTGTCCAAATTCTTTATTATCACTATTACAGTAGCAGTAATTTGGTTGCTTTGATTGCCTTTCTGTAGCTGTGTCCCTGCTGGGCTGCCCCAGCCCTTTACCAACATTACATGCATGAAGTCTTGAGACTGGGTGTGAGAAGATCCGGGCTGTCATGGTTTGAGGAGAGAGGCACAGGAGCTGTCAGATGGCAATCAATTGCTCTTTATTTTAGGTTTTTCTACCTGTAGTGTAGGGGAAGGGTGTTGTGAGACCTCTGGCTACGTGCATAGTTTGGGTAAATTGAGACGAGTACTCAGTGGTGAAATCAGACTGACACCCTTAGCAGGTCTCCAGAAACCTCCCTGGTGGTGTCTGGTGTTGGTCCTGAATTGCTGAAAGGGGCACTGAGGCACAAGAAGACCCCCTCATCTTTGTGTAAGAGAGCTCTGTCTTCCTGGGGATCCACTTGGCCCTTTCCTCTCCAGAAGGCCTGGCAGCGGTCACCGTGGGCTCTGTCTCCTGAGGTGGCTCTCGAAGGGATCTTGAGGTGGCTGAGGACCCCAGGGTGGCTGTCAGGAGGCTCCTGAGTTAGTGATGGGCAAAGATGTTTGTGCAGTGCCCATCTCCAGGGCACAGCAGGCTCTGCCTGTGCTCCTGCCCACTGGAGCCTCACACTCCGTGCCTTGTTGCGTCTCATTTGCTAAATAAACAGATTGATTTAGTTTTTCACGAGAGAAATGCATCTGAGGGAAAATAATTGATCATAATTTTGTCCTCATCTATCTAATGAAGATGTGAGTAGTTGGGTTTTTTTTTCCAAACCAAGTGTCAGTTGGTATTAGTTCATAGAGTTTGGAAAAGACATCTGACTGGGATTTATTTAAGTCATTAGCAGCTTCAGGAAACCTGACATACTTCAGATAAAAAATCTGAAGATGCTTTGACCTGGATATAACACGTGTGTAAGCAGTTGCTGCAAGAGGAATGTAAAGCTCAGGCATCTTTTAGACAAGTGAGCAAACGGGGGGAAGGCTGCAGCATCCATTTCCTGGGCCTGCACCCCAAAATACCTGGGGTTTGCAGCTGAATGGCTGCCATTGCATTTGAGTGGCATGACCTTGACTCTCCTTGGGAAGGAAAGGCAGTGTGGTGGTGAGCCTGGTATGGCTTTGATGCTCATCCCAGTTACCTTGAGGTCCTCTGTGTGCTGACTCGATCTGCACTTTTTTTGGAGAGCGTTTAGCATCTATCCAGACTAAGTGACCCTCCTGAGACATCTCAACCATAAACATTCTCTTCTGACCTTCCTCCCCTCAAAAGCCTTCGTTCTTCTCCTCCATGGGCATGACCTGCCCCGGCTGTAGGCTGGCTGGAGCTGTGGGAGCCAGGCTGAGCGAGCAGAGCACAGGGGCAGCAGTGTCATCTCTGCACCCAGGTTCTCCTGGGCACCTCGTGTACTTTGCTTTCCCTCTCCTGAGATGTGTGGAAGTGCCATTTGTATCCCAGGGTCTTTGATGAGGGCGGCACTTCGCTATCCTTAGGTGACGCATGCAGTCGCGTGCCTTGGGAAATCCTTCCCTGGGATTTTACGAAGATAATTGGATAATTAGATTGTTCCACCTTCTTCAGGAGCACTTTTCTCTAGCTACTACTCCTGCTTTAGGGTACGGCTGACCTCTCGCTCGGCGGCAGAGGCCTCGCTGTCTCGGAACCGTGGGCTCCCGTGGGACTGGTCCTTCCCGGGCTGAGGGGCTCCTTGCTCCATCTGCCAGCCAGGCTATGCCAAGCCAAAGGTCACTCTCGAAAATAATTTCCTCAGTTCACAACAGTGCTGAGTAACAGTGACAGGTGCCTGCTCAGATGATGCTAAAGCCTTGAGAAACAGTCACAAGCCTGAGATGAGGGGGTTGGTGTTATCTGAGGCTTTGGAGGAAGGGGGTTGATGGTTGTGCTGTGCAGCTGGTGAGTCTCTATTCTCCAAGTCCACCCTCTTCCTCCTGGCTCCACCACCCCTCCATCTTTGAAAAGACAGGAAATCTTGATGTCAGTTTTACCTCATATTTCTGTTTTTCTTTGGTTCTGGGTCAGCTCTAAACCCTGCTGGCATCTCTTCAGGCAAGTCTGCAGCCCTGAAGCCATGCTAGCTTCTTGCAGGGCTCCTTAGGAGTACCATGGGCTGCCCCATCCGCCACAACCTCTGTGGTGCAAAGCTCTGCTGCTGTTACTGCTGTGCTGGCCACGTCAGTCTGACAGGGATTAGGAGATAAAGTAGTTCCTCATGGAAATAAAAAACAACTTAAACCCAACTCACAAAAATTAGGGAAGGGAAGGGATAAGATAAAAATTTGTGTGGCCATGGGCATGTATTTTAACTCTAAGTCCTTCATGGATTTTGTGGTGTTCAACTGACTTCCCTCCTCCTTCCCCTTCAAATTACTTCATTTTCTGCATAATTTTCTTTGGCTTTCATCTAGGGCTGAAAGGGAAGAAGACATGATTAGAGCTGGATAAAACATTTTCAACAGGACTGGCTTCCATAAAAAGCCATTCTGCCAAGATAGATGAGCTGTGTGAAAATCTGTCAGCTGAGATAAAGACAGTGGAAGGACAGCCTGGGGGCAGGAGGGTAGGATCCAGTGTCAGCTGTGGAACTGATGCACACATCCAGCTCTGGAGCCCTCACTTCTTATGATGAACAACAGCTTAGGGAAAATGGTTACCACCACCCTTCCTATCCCATGGTCCACTGCTGGATGAGAGGATAGCCCTGCCTTGAGAGAATGTGAATATTGTGAAGGTTTGAACATAGCCTGGTCTGGAAAAAAAATCATGGAGAACCTCTGGTAGGAGCAGTCTTCCATGAGATAACTTCAGTGAAGCAAGAAGGTTAAGATGTCAAAACAAACAAACAAAAAGTCCCATGGCCCGGGTTAGTTGGAGAATTCAACATACATACAAGTTACAGGATTAACTGTCTGCTGCTGAGGAGCCTCATGGATGCAGCTTCAGCCCTATCCTGAACTAAAATGACAAACAATTGGTTAAAAATGTAAAGCAGGTTTTGAAATCAGCTTGTAGCAGCGTGGGTGCCAAGAACAGATGTTGGAGCTTGCCCCGTAGGGTTTGGTTCTTCACAGATGCTGGACTAATTTGGCACCTGATTTCCCAGGCTGGTGGTTTACACAGCAGCTGACAGCGTGCATGGTTGGGATGTCTGGAACGTGTTCACTGTAGGATCAGGTAAACCCTGCTCCATATGACAAAGAAAAGTAGTTGCCAGAAGGCCCTTTGGGTGTGGATTACGGCCTTGAAAATGAATGCTTGTTGTGTACCGAGATCCTGGGCAGCTCTTGCTGAGGAGCCTGTGGGCAGGCTGTTCAGAAAGCCAGGTTTGATTTCTGTGAGCTGCTGGGGAATAGTGGGCTAAGAAGCACAGTGTATGAGGATCTCAGTGTGAAGTCCTTGTGGAGCTGGGTCTGCTGTGCAAAAGCGTGTTTTCCCTTCCAGGTGGCTAAGAACCTGAATGAAAGTGGGATTTATATTCCCAGGAGTTAAATGCCTGTAGCTGTCTGTTTTGAAGTTGAGGAGAGGAGTTAGAGCTGCTGACGGTGACAAATACCAAAGGACTGGAAGCGTTTCCCTGCTCTAATAACTCATGCTAATGCAACTCAAAACCTCCACCATTCAAAGTCAGGGGAGCTGCAGGCATCCCAGCTCTGAGAGTAGGGCAGCCATTCTTCACATTCCCCTCCAGCACTCAGAAAGGGTTGAAGTCTCCCAGGAGCCCCATTTTTCCAGCCCCAGCCTAACAGCCATATGTTTGAGCACTGCCTTCCCCTCCACTGCCAACACTGCTGCTCACATCACTTCTCACAGAGCTGACTCCTCCATAGCTGAGCTCCCAACTGTTCTGCTTCCTCTTTGCACCTTTTCTTTCACAGCAGGTTCAGGGTTTTCATAGCCTGTACCCTGTCAAAGCATCTGCTGTGGCTCCTGGGGTCGCTTGTGGGAACCCTTTTGCTCCCTGGCCTTGCTGTCTCTGGCGGGGGTATTGCACTCTGATAAGTGAAGCCAGCCTGCTCTTGGTCCTCCAGCCCTGCTCACCTGCCCTGCCACGGCTCAGAAACCTGCTTTCCATCTGCTCCCACTGCTTTTGCTCAGAGCCATTTACACAGCAGGAGTTGATCCTGCTTTGCACCCTGGCTGGGAGCCCTCGGAAAACCCTTCCAGCCACGCTCTGTCTAATTTCAAAAGTGATGCTCACACAAAGTTAGAAGCAAAACAGCTGTTCCAGAAGTCCCTCTCCAGAGTTATGTAGAAGCATGGCTTGTGGTTTCCCATCAGCCAAACCCTCTCTTGTCTACTTGTGCACACACACAAATAACAGGGAGACAGGCATCCCTTGGCTGGGATCCTCTCAGGAGGTGCTCTTGGGTAATATGAGCACAGGTAAGTGATGGAAAATGCTCAGCTGGAATAAACCTTGGAGTAAACTTCTGTGAAATGCTCCTGGGCTAAGCAGTGTGTCTGTACATCCATGATGCTTTGTCCAGCACATTTGGAAATCCTCATCAAACTATCAGCTGCTCCTCTTTCTCTCCCAAAAACATCCAGTGGTGAAAAAGATGGTAATTCCAGGGATCTCCTGTTGTTTGGTAAGCATCACACAGGACAAAGACTCTCTGCTCCTCTGAAGTTTATTTCTGGGGCTGAGAAGCTGGTAAAAAGCTGGTGAACATGAAAAAGCAGCAAAAGAAAATAACCTCCAAGACATCCCAGTGGAATGGGAGTAGCAATGGTTATAGCAAACCAGTACAGCAAACCTTTGAAATTTGGTCCCACTGCCTTGACAGAAAGCAGAGCTTTACCTCTTATTTTTGTGATATTTGGGAACAGAACCCCAGGAGTTGCAGACATTTGCTGTGTGTCACCTCTTGTCTCCCACTGACAGCTGCAAAGCATCTCTGCTGCTCTTCCCTGAAAAAGTAGGATTGCACTTTGTGTGGTTGGTAGTGTTCCTGCCTCTCTTCTGCTTTTTTTCCATCCTTTTGTTCTCCAACCACAGCCCAGTTCTGGCTATGAAATCTTTTGTCTCATGAAACATGTTCTTCCAGCAGCTTTTTTAGACATTTTCTTTGCTACCTGCAGTCTCTCAATGACAACTGCAATTTTGGGGAGGCTTGAAACTTCCCAATGACTTCTCCTGGTGCCTCTTGAAGTCAGTGAGGTTTGTGCTTGGTTTTGTAAGGGGCGGGATCCAAGCCAAAGTGTTTGTTTTCCAGGTAAAAGAATAGCAAGAATCAACACTGCTCTCTCACCACCTTTCTTTTCTTCCTCTCTGCAGGAATGGACGTACACATACAACCACCACGTCCGCCAGCAGCAGCTGTGTTTGTCTGTGTACACCCTCTTCCCTGGTTCCCAGGTGCTGCTGTCACCTTGTAAAGAAGGTGACAACAAGCAGGTGAGCCTTTTTCACTGATCCCCCATTTTCTTTGAAGTTCCCTTTCTTTCATCACAGTATTACTGCACATTAAATGGCCTGTGCTCTGACTTCATCTGGGAAGCACAGTCAATTTGGGAGTACAGACTCTGGCCTGTTCAGCCCTTTGCCTCTTAAATGAGTGTGTTGATAAGGATGTCCATTAGTGAGGGTGGTGATCTGTATACTTCAATGCAGAAGTCAAACCCAGACTGGCAATTTAGTTCACATGGGCTGCCAGTCAGGCAGCAGATGCTAACATTTCCCTGCAGTTAATCACTGAGCTGGCATTTGAACCAGTGACCTGGGGAAAAAGCTGTTAGTAATATATTATCTTCCTGAAGCCAGGCAGAGGCCGAGTTGTGAGTGTGCTTCTGATGGGAAAAATGCTCAGCGTGCGCGCTGCTTGGTGGGGGTTTGGGGACCTTGTACTTGACAGCATCAGGCCACAAGGGCGTGATGACAGCTGTCCTCTTGATGATGGAACAGTGCAGTAAAAGCATGGTGGGGAGGAAGCTTGTTCACCTGTTTGTCCTGTCGTGTGTCTCCCCTCAGCGCTGGGGCAAAGTCGGGTCGCACATGGAGCACATAGCGTCACGCTTCTGCTTGGACACTGAGACCATCGGGGACACGAACGAGAGCATTAAAGAGCTCGTCATCAACCCCTGTGAGAGCACAGCCATGAGCCAGCGCTGGGACATGGTGATGTCTTGACCTGCTGGAGGGTGTGCACGGCGGGGGCGGGCACCGGGACGTGGCTACGTGCAGCTGAGATGCACCAGATGGGGCTCAAATCCAAACCATTGGAGGTCCCTGTGTGCTGTGGGACAGGAGGAGAATCATTCAAATAAAAATGGGACACGGCACTCCAGGTGGAGCAGCGGATGTTGACTGCCAGGCATGCAGCTGGTATTGGCCTGGTGATGGTCGAGGAGGAGGGATGGCAGAAAAAGAAGCTTGAAATGTTTTAGAGGGGTACTGGGGTTCCTGCAATGGGCTGTACAGAACTTCAGCATGCACAGCATTGATTAATCTCCTTGGAAACACAGGTAGAGGAGCCTTCAATGCCTAAAGGAGACTTGGGCTGAGCAAAACAAGCATCTCAGTAGCTCTTGGGGGTTGAGGTGGGTGCACAAGGTGGGATGTGCCAAGGGATGCTAAGAAACATCGCCAGGGATGAAGTGGAAGACACTGAATTATATTTTTGCACTTTGCTGTGGATGTTTCTGTCTTCTGCAGACAGCATGGGTGGAGCTGTGTTGAGCATTTGAATTGGTACCTGATCCACGTCCCTGTTGTGTATAGAGGCAGAGCAGTCCTTGGTGGCTATGGCCAGGATCAGAACAGCGAGTGATGGGGGAATCCTGCTCTGTGCTAACTGCACACGGTTCTTGTTGAATCTCCAAAGCCCAAGCAAACAGAGGATTCACTGCGTGAGATTAAAGGATATAAATTTCTGTCAAGCTGGGAAGAAAGGCGGTAACGTGATTATTTCTCCTCTCTGAAGGCCATGGGTCACTGAAAACTCCCCTAAAGTTTTGCTCTGTGTCTCACTGCTCTGCTTCAGATCTGGACTAATTCAAGTTTTCACTTTTCTTCCATAAAAGTAATATTTTTGGTAATTGAAGGTAATTGTGTCATATTTCTGTTTCCCAATTTCCAAACTATGGATGAAGGGAGTCCCATAAAATGGTGCTACTGATGGAACGGTGAAGGTTTTATTTTTAATTAAAGTTAGAGACTGCTCCAAGAAAGAAAAGGGGATATTACCTGGGTTTGCTTCCCAGTTACATTGTAGCCCACAATGTAAAGTACTGAAGAAAAGGTTTGAGATTCCCCATTCACACCTGTGAGCAGGGCAGCCTGGGCCACAATGTACCTCTCTCTCAAAGTCACTTAGCATAGCCAGACCAGGCAGAAATGATTTCCTCAGCTTTTGGAGATAAGTCTTTTACCAGAGATCATGTCAGGTGCTGCCACTGCGTGGGACTGAGGTGACTGCCTGAGGAGAGTAGGACAGGCCACCTTGGGAGGGGTCTTAGGAATAGAAGACTGGAAGGTCCTTTCCATCCTGTCTTTCAGGGCAGCTGTCACTACAGCCACAGGTAACAGCCTGTGCATCATCAAGAGCTGTGCACACAGTTCTTGTGTAGTAACAACTCTCAAAGAGAACTTTCACAGGACTGTCAGTGTGACTTGGAAAAAGTACATTGTTTCTGTCTAAAAAATGCTAGGATTTAGTGAAAATCCTATCCTTTGTTTCCTGTGCTGCAAACTGCAGTTGAAATACCATAAGCTTTAAGCCTTCAAGTGCTCTCAGCATCCCTTCTTGAATAAATTGCTGGCTTTCAGGGTTTTACTGCCTCAGTTTCTCCTCCCTCAGCGCTGGGAGAAAGCCATGTTGTATAAATCTTCCTGGCTTTAGAAGCAAAACTGGTGTAGCTCTTTATGTGCAAAAGGTCGCAGTGCAAAATGCTTTTCATGTGCTGCAGTGATTACTAACCTCATCAAGCTCCCTTGGTGCCAGCCTCAAGGGCTTCTGTTATGAAAGTGCTGGAGCAAGCTGTCATTTCATGGTGGGAGGTGGCATTGTTTCCGTGCCACCACTCTGCTCAGGAAACAAAGGGGAGCACTTCAAACGGAATGGACCCATTTCACAAAGGAGGGCCGTGACCCTGGGCTTCTTTTTAATTGAACAGGGACATATTACATCTACTTTTCACAACGGTGATGACAGGCAAGGGGTAGTAATTCCCTCTGTAGTGTTTACAAGGGAAGGCAGCTCCCAAGAGCTTGAAGCTTAACACGTTCACACCTCTACCGTGCCCACAGCCTGGGACTGCCAGCGGCTGGCAATTCGATTCTGAAAATTCAAATTGCTGAACAACTTGGCGTGGGTTTTGAAGTTCAGCACCTGGCAGGTACACTCTGAGCAGGACCTCAGACCTATCTAGCTTTACTGTTTTCCACCAAAGCTGAAAATCTCTGTTCTCCTGACAGCCAAAGCTCTCAAAACTGCTCTTTGCCTTAGCAGACACAGCTACCTCACTACTTATGAGTGTGTGCTTGGGCACATGGACCCATGGGACCTGCAGGGATGTGTTCTAGGAAGGAGCTGTTTGACCAGCTTTGCAGCTCTCTTGCCTTCTGGGAAACAAATGCTGTAGCACACCCCTTCAATTCCAAAACATGTGCTAAGTGATCACTGTGAACATGTCTGGGGACAATGGAAGGCAGGCAGTGGAGAGGGGGGACATCAGGCATGGTGGCCTCTACCAGAGAGCAGCAGCCAAGTTCAGCTAAGTCTCTTGCAGGCCCAAAAGCCACCACATAGCTCTCAGACAGCAGCACCTGTCAAACTGGTGATTGTGTCTCACACAGCCGTCAGCTGTAACCCTTAGGCTACAGCTTATTTCATGGTCCAGGAAATGAGATTATCCCTATGGATCAGCAGTGTTTTCAGAGAAGCCTGAGAGTACCAGCCTGACTCCTGGGGAGCTTTGTATAAAGCTGGCAATGGTCTGGCAGTCTCCAGAGTTAGCCCCAATATGGCATTTAGCAAATCTGCTTAACACCCCTGCAGAGAGAGCTCGCATCGTGTCAGGGAAAAGGTTAACTTGCTGCAGAAATCCAACTCGTATCTTCAGGTTCGTTTCATTTATTAAAACACACTGAAAACAGATGAACTTTTCTTGCTTTGTGTTTTTTCAGTGCCTAGACAAATTATTGTCATGCTGTGAACAGGTACAATGTGACTGATTGGGATCTAGATGGGCTCCCACGCCAATGCTTCTTAAGCCCCAGCATCATTTGGTAGTAATGCTTTTTGGTAACATTTTGCACTGACTTGAAAGAACATAAGATAAAGTAGAAAATATGATTCTAATCCTGGCTGTTGAGCTTTGTGACAGCCTTTATGATCTCCAGGTAAGTCACTTCTTGTGCCTTGGGAAAATTAGATTTAGAGCAGGAAACTCAAGGCTAGAACTACTACTGGCTTTTAAAGAGCCAACTATGGTTATCAAAAGAAAAACAAAAAAACAAACCAAAACCCCAAAACACACCAGAAAAAGTCAAAAAAAGCACTTTCCCTCCCTCTCGAATGAGTTCCATGTTCCAATGAGAAAAAATCTGGTTTTAGTTGGGCTGGAGAAGTCTTGCAGTCCTTATGTTGCTGCTTATGTGATTTCTAGGTGTCTTGTGCTCGTCTTCTCTCTGTACCAGTGCAGTACCATAAGGTAACAACACAAATCATCTGTGCACAAAACCTCAGGTTGCAACATGTCGAGGTAGTGATGTAGTGGTAAAGAGGTGGAAACTGAATTCAAAGATCTTTGTTTATCCAGCAATGCAACAGCAAGATGGAGCTGGTGGATGAAGACTGGAGAACTGGTGGTGGTTCAAGACAAGCCCAGCCCTGAGTGCTAATCCCTTCTCCTGCTTCTAGGAGTGGCTTGGGATAGCTTACTTCATTTCCCTGCCAATTTTAGTGAAGACCGGGTGTCTTGAGGAGAGAAAAAGCCAAGGATTAGTTTTTGTTGCATGCAATGCCAGCAGTACTAGGCTGGCAGTCTCCATGGACCCTTGTTACCTGCCTGAACAGGGTCTGGTTCAGATGGAGTTCATTTTCTTCGTAACAGCCTGTGGTTTAGACTGGTGACCAGAACAGTGTTGCTAACACACAACAGTGTTTTAGTTATTGCTGTGCCTGCACGGTGTCAAGGCCTTCTCCATCTCTCACTTTGCTGCCCCTGTGAGCAGGCTGGGGCTGGGGGGGAGGATTGGGAGGGGGGACAGCTGGGACAGCTCCCCCAAACTGACCAAAGACACATTTCATACCATGTAATGTGACACTCAGAGGTAAAATGGGGAGGAGTTCTGCCACAGGAGGTCTCTACCTGGCTGGGCATCAGGCTGCAAGTGGTGACTGATGGCCTTTGCATCACTTGGTTGTTTTTGGCGTTGTTTCATTTCATTTTCCTTCATGACTGTCTTTATCTTGACTCACAAGTGTTTCTCACTTTTGCCCTTCAGAGTCTTTCTCCCATCCTGTTGGGCAGGGAGGGAGGGACGGAGTAGAGGCTGAGCTGGCAGACAGGGTCAGCCCACCCCAGTGCCCTAAGCCAACCAGGGTCTGTGGTGTAACAGGCTGGTGTTCCTTGTGGCTCAGGCTCTGATCACAGCTCTGCAGTACGATCTGCACTGCTCACATTTCAGATTTTAAAAGCTTCAGTGAAAAGCTGGGGGCTAGCATTGTTTGTAGAAGGGGTGAAGGAAGCAAAGTCAAGGAGGTTTCACACAAGCAACAGAATAAACTGCTGCTGCTCCTTAATGTTCTGGCAAAGTTAATTTTGAATGATCAGTCCAGCACCAGTTTTAATGTGCAGCTGCTTTTAAATGGCTGGAGAGTTAAAGGAAGCCTGGTATAGGTGTCCAGCTTATGTTGAGACTTACATGCTGAAATCCAGTGGCATTTTTCCAGATTAATGGATGTTTTCCCAATGTCCACTGTTCTGTTTCTCACTGGAAGTGCCTTCAGAACCTTGTAAGAATAAAAACCTGTTGCAAGCTACTGCCTCTCCAACTGAGTCTAATTAAGTTTTGAATGGAGCTGCATTTTAGCGCAAAGCTGACAAAAAGCAACGCATATATTTACAGGTAAGAATGCTCTTTTTGTGGAGCTGAGGGCTGTTTTGTTTTCTCTGATACTGCTTGGGCACTAGAGAAACCCAAACTGGTTCTGTTTGATGTACAAAAGAAGTCATGACTGGGTTTCAGGTCTGGGTTTTGCATTAGCACTCGTGTAAATAATTATCAGCTATCCATCACAATGAGTGATGTCTCTCATTTTCCTGTGATTTACATGAAAAAGTGTCCAGACGAGGCATTGCTACTGCAGAGGGTTAAATTCTGTTGTAAAGCCAACCAGCCATCACACCAACCAAAGAGGAAAAAAAGGAGAAGGAGCAGTGAAAGCTTGTATGTAACCTGATAGGTGTAATAAAAGAATGATATTGCAAAATTAGGACTGTTCCCAGGGTGAAAGGCTTGGGAGTCTGCAAGTCAGTAGAAATGTATTTAGGGTTGTTTTTAAGAGCCCTAGTGACTTAGAGTTGAGCCATGGGGACAAGTTTATAACACAGCACCTGAACGAAGTCCCCGCAGTCCGCAGTTGTCTGGAAGAACACAAGCCTCTGCACTGCTCCTTTGGCCCAGGCTGTGCTCCTGTCAGGTGTTAAACATGCACTATGTGGTCTGCCCGACTCTGGCCATGGAGACACCTGATGATCCACGTGTCTGTGTGTCTGCAGCAGACAGATAAAAACCCTGCCTCCTTTTGACAGCTTTGGAGCAATTGTGTCAGCCTCTTCTAATGGAGATTGGCATCCTGGTGCTGTAATGGGTGTTCTGGCACTTCTAATCCTCATACTGAGGCTGCTATCACCTCCTTACTAATCCTTGGGCAGTTGATCTGGGTGGGCTGTACAGAAGGCAAGGTGAAAAGGAGATTTCCTGGAGGTTTGGTAGTGGTGGAAAGCACTGGCTGACACGGGAGCTGATGGAGGGCAAGGTGGATGGGTTCTCAAGTTGTGAAGGTGTGAGGCTGGCAAGTAACCGAGGACAATTCAAATGATTTGAGCATGAAAACACCTGCACGTAGGGGTGCAGAGAGCCTGGGTGGATCTCAGATCAGCACCCTGCAGAGGGGATTTATTTTGACTGATAACTGACCCAGTGCTTGAAATGGCTGCCCCAGAACGCTGTAAGGGTTAAAAGGAGTTTGCTTATCTGGTCACAACATACTTTCACTTCTGTTAAGTGGATTATTCAGTGCCCTGGACGTGAAACCTTGATTTGGACATGGCCCATATGTTGGTAACAGGCATTGCTTGTCCTGTCTCTGCAGCTGTGCATTGCCAGACTGCATTGGTATGTTTGCAATGGATCCTCAGCGTGAAGGATCGCAGTCATTGCATCTTGAAATTGATTTTCTTCTACGGAAAGCTGTTTGAAGCAAAAACCAATTTGGTTTGTATAAACTACATTAGAGATAAGAAGATATCCCTCAGAGTGCACAAGATCACCTTTGAAGACATTTTCACCCTACCACAAGTCGCACAATAAAAAGAATTTCTTACAGCTGATCTGATCTCCACCCATCCGTGAGTTGGCTCTGAAATGAGATAAACCTATCTCCTCTAATTCAGGACAGGTGTATCATATTTCCCAACCATATTACAGAGATTAGGGAGGCCAGGTGGTGTTAACACTGAGCATATAACCAGGGCAAGTGAGGCAGCTTTATCTACTTTGAGGGACTGGCCTTGTAAATAAGATGCTAAACTGCTCCTGCTGATCTGGAAGCTGGTCTGTGAAATTCTGTCTGTGCTGCTACCCAGTAAGTAGTGGCTCTGGAGGGTCACCTATGTGGCTTTCTTTTCTTTCTGGATAGGTTTGGTGTTGTTTATCTTCTGTCTGCTTCAGTCCTTCCAGTCTGGTCCTCAGCTGCTTCCTGTTTGTTTAGGTTGTGTGGCAGGCAACCTACAGAAAGCAGAAAGTATGCTTTAAAGGGAAAAGCACTGAGGAAAAAAAATAAACACAAAAACCCCACCACTTTTTCCTCCTTCCTTTCTCCTAATCTCTTGGTCTTCTGAAATAGGTATCCCTGATGTGTACCAGCATCTAATTTGTTGGGTATCTTAAGAGGTAGCAGGGCTTGGGAGACTACAGTGGTGTTGAAGATGCAGGTGGATTTGCCATCCAGGTCTGGGCTGGAGCCATCCCTTCCCTAAGTACAAGGTTGTCAGCTCCAGTTCTAAGACCAGGTGTGTTTTGTGGGTCCTGTGTTGCTGTTTTCCCTCGGCACAAGTGTCAGGTTGGCTCAGAAACACTGAGAAGTTTCTCCAAACAGGGGAAACTGATGCATTCTAGCAAGAGATGCCAACTCAGGTTGTCCACAAGACTACAGGAGAAAAGACTCTGGCTGACCAGGCCTGGGGCAAGCACTGGTTGTTCTGCAGGAACAGGGTGACATTCAGCAACAGCTGGGCTTGTTGCCTTTGATGGCAGAAAGCAAATCTGCTGGTCTGCCCGCACGTAGCTGTGGAAATGAAAGGTGCCACGTTCACGTATCACAATAATTAATGGCACTTGTCAACAGGTGCCTGAGAACACAAGCATCCAGAAGGGAAAGGAAAAATCTGTGGTGCCTCCACTGGTTTTTGTAAGAAGTTACTGGACTGGGGAAAGAAAAAGAACACGATCTTAACCTGACTTCACCTTTTTGTGGCAAATAATGATGGCAGAACCGTGGGTGGGTGGATGTGCAGGAAGGGACTGTGTGCTATCCAGTCTGTGATTGAAAAGGGCAGCCCTGAGCTGCCTTAATGTGCGGCCATGGAGAGTTAAGAGCTCTGCTTGCTCTCTCAGGTGTCCTGCATGCTCAGGAGCACCGGCTGTGCCGGGCCCCTGGGGAGCTGTGGAGCCTCCATCAGTGCTGGCCGTGGTGGGATCCGTGGTGGGATCCGTGGTGGGATCCGTGGTGGGATCCGTGGTGGGATCCGTGGTGGGATCCGTGGTGGTGTGCTGTGCCCCCCTCTTGTGCTGCACCTTCCCTTCCTGCTATGACATTCCTGCTCCTGGGGGCCTGGTGCCAGCGCAGCCAGGGGGAGCACAGTTACCTTTGGTGGGACCACACGGAGCGAGAAGCCAGGTCTGCTCAGGCAGTCCCAAGTTGTTCCTCGGAGGCTGCTCTTTCTAGGGCACCTGGCTGTGCCTGGAGCGTCCTGCAGTTGTTGGCATATTATCAGCTAATTTAAAATTACTCACACAAGCCCTTATCAGTGCATGAGACCAAAGGGTGTTAGTGGGCATAATGACAAGGAACGTTTTATGAACCACTTCATGAAGGCAAATCCTCAGGAGCTATTGAGGCTGTAATTAGATTTGAGGATAATAAGAATTTCTTCTTTCTTCTTCTTCCCCCTGCCCCCCCTCTTTCTTTCTGGTAGCAAATCAAGGGAAAAATTGGAGCTCTCAGTTCATTCTTGTGTGTTCAGAGTGTGGCTGCAGGCTCTACTCAGTAACACAAAGGGATTACAACTTGATATCCAGTAGCCTGGGAGAAGTGTGAGCATGAAAGTACAGGGGTGTGTTTTGCTGTAGACCATGGTGATCTTTATGGATGTGCCTGGAAAGGGCCTCCCAAGCCTTAGGAGCAATTAATAATGAAATCAACTAATAACAAGATCTGCAATGTGAAGTGAAAACTAGCCAGCATTTTGTTATGGGGAGAAAATGAGCAAACCAGCAGGGGACATGCTGATCGTGTCTGATTCATGTCATCTCTATAATCTCAGCTAAAGTTTTAACAGCCCAGGAAGATGAATTACCCACTCTAACCAGCACAGGGATCAGCATGGGGTTTATTAGAAGCAGGCTATCATTTAACAATGTCAGGAGTGTATTTATTATTAAGCAGTAGACTCCACAGTCTAAATGGAAAACCATCACTCCTCCTTAGACACCAAACAAGGTATGTTCATAAAGCCAAATGGCCAATACACTGTATTGCCTGAACACAAATACACAGTCTGCTTTACTGGACCTCAGGGCTTTCTGTGTTTAGCTACAGACTAACAAACCAAAGTGTTTGAAGCTACTGGAGGACAAAGCTGTACACCTAATTTTGACTCTCAAAACTCCTTGGTGACTTCACTAAAAGAAAAACAGAAGAGAAAGAAACCAGAGAAAGATTTTGGGTTCAGCGCAGTAGGACTGGTTAAAAGTGGATGCTTGTGGGCCAGGGTACAAAACCCTCTGAAAGCAGCTCTGCTTTCTAATATGTGCTGTGTACTTTCAGCTCAGAGATTGCTCAGTCCTTCCCTTTTCCTGGAGCCCAGTGCCTTAGTCCATAAGAAGACCAATCAGTAAAATGTCTGGTAATACACAGTGAACATTTTGGTTTTATTTATCGCCACATTAAGATATCCAGTATGGAAGCATAAATAATACAGTTCAAGTAAACTGCCACTTAATGTAGTAATATTTCAAGCTGGATTTGAGGGAAAGGCTTGGGGCTGGCCATGTTTTCAGTCCAACTTTGCAAATCCAGAGTATTTCTGGACCAACAAACATACAATGCTCTCAACCTGCAGCATGGCCAAGGAACTCTTAGGTTTTGCAGTTCTGCACTTGCTGCACAGTCAAACAGCAATCACAGCAACCATCTTCCAGTCTAAATGTGGGAAAGAATTCCTGGGCACAGCCATCTGAGTGATGTGACTGTCTGTGACTGTGGGCTGCCACAATTGGCTTTGAACATCACCAAAAAAATCTTTTCTTTGCAATTTATGAGGCCTGATCAGCCATATTTTTAACATGTCCTCCTAATGGCCCTGTTGGGAGAAACCTTGAAATATGGCAAAGTGGATTTTCAAAATTTAGAAGCCAAACTGCAGAATGAACTGAGAGCTGAGTCAGGGATAGAGCAAATACATCAGACTAATTTTTTCACCTATTTTTATCAGCTATCTGGGAATACCTGATTTCTGAGGTTTAAGCAATATTACAGAATTTTCTTAACATTTCATGTCACTTTAAATTATTTTCTTTAATTTCTCAGATTAGGGATTTGTGAACATACTAGACTAGAAATGCAGGATGTAGATTATGCAGAGTTAATGCTGATCTTTAAACCTGCTCTTCATCAAAAGTTGTTTTGTAAAAAGAAAAATGAACCAGTTGACTCTTCTGTTCCATATTATTGTCTTGCACTTGGAAAGGGCAATACCAAATGTCCATTTGAATGTTATTTGCAGCTGAAGCCAGTCTTTGCATCTTGCTCTGAGATATCTTTTGGTCTGGGGCATGGATCTGGAGGGTCTTGCTGTAACAAGAGTTTTTCAGTTTTATTCACCTTCAGTGTTCAGTTTGTCCATTGAAATTTAAAGTCCTTTTGTGTTTCATTGCCATTCCCATCAGCTGCTTCTACTGCTGTCACTGTTCCCTGAATTCCCCATAACCATTATCTCTGATCAAGTAATAAAAGCAGATATGATACCATCTCCACAGGAATGATTTTCATCTAGGTGTGATGAATACCTCTTGCACTGCAATAGCTTGGATTCGAGCCATGCATAATTTTTGCATTAATTATATCATTACTGTTTAATTGCTGCAATTAGCAGCATCACTTTCTCTGAGCCATCACTGTCATCATATGGCCCCCACATTATAGCAGGATCCCACCTGTTGGGGCACCCTATGCTGATGTGTGGGGTGTCTGTGTAATATCAAGAAGCTGTGCTCACCTGACCACAGGAAAGGGAGTATCTGAGCTAACACCTTCTCTGTGAAGGCACCTAAAACCCTGCAAGGTGACCTGCAAAGTGGTGCCCCTCTGAAATGTTTCTTTTTCATGTCCTTTTTCTGTAGCTTCACGTGGCTACGCAAAGTACAGGAAATACAGAATAAGGTCTCAACCTGAATTTTAAAGAGCTTCATAAACTCAGTTTATATGCCATCATGACAGTAAGTGCCACCTGGAGGAGATAGGCACATTGTTGAGGAAATGAAGACCAGGCTGGGACTGCGTGTCAGGAGGCAGACTGATGAGGGTGTGAGCACGCTCTTCAACAGCACTGTGGCTGGTCACCCCATGCAGAAAGGCATTCAGTTCATAGCTATTAGGGTGATGTTTCTGGAAGATCTGAGTGCTTCCTACCATCTGGTGAAAATGTTAAATGGTGGACTAATGACAGGAGTGTCATCTGGGAGTGCTTTAGGCATCTACTCCCACCTAAGCCCCTGCTGCATGTGCAGTGGGGGGCTCTGTGCAGAGCCACTTGTGGGTTTGTGAGGCCACTGTCATGATGAGCCAGATGGAAGCATCTCACAGGCAGGCATGAGACCTTCTGTTTTCATCTTTACAGCAGGGCTGGCCACAGCACAAATTGTTAAACCTCCAGGCTGCATCTTTGCTGTTTCTGACTTTTTAAGGTAAAATTTTTCAACATTGCTTCTTGTCAGTCTTCTGCACTGAAATAAAATCCATTTGCGATAATGTCAGAGGGGTGGCAGTGTAGCAGGTTATTTGTTAATCCTACAGCTACAACACCTGGAAAAAGCTGCCGGGGCTAGGGTACCCTCGTGGTACTAGATGAGTACCAAAGTCTGCATCTCCATTCCGCAGGGAGAGAAGGGCTTGTTTCCCAGAAGTAACCACTCCTCCAGTAGCCTGACCAACCCTCGAGAGATTATTCAAATTAAAAGTGCGTTTTCTTATTCAGAAGCAAGATTAGCTCTTTAAGGAGGGTCATACTTTGTACTGTGGTGGTTGGGCTCGGGAGGCTCCTGGCTGTGTGACTCTCGGGTCTCCCATTCAGCGTTAAGCTGTCTGCTAACAGCACCATCAGTGTCATTACCGCACAATATCCATCAAGCAACAAGCCCTGGTATCTATTTAGCAGCAGGAGATTCTTATCCAGGAGAAGTGTTCCTCTGCCTTAAGTCATTCTGCCTTAAACAAGGGTCAGCCATCCTGCCAAATGCATAAAACTCACTGTACCAAAACACTTTGAGTAAAACAGAGAGAAAAATAATTTCTTGAATTGCTTTTAATTCTTAGTGAATTTTAACTTTTTTTTTTTTTGGTAATTTTTTCTTTTTTTTTTTTTTTTTTTTTTTTTTTTTTTTTTTGTGAGTGTGATGAAAAAGCTTTTCGTGTGTGCTTCTGGAGCCTTTTTTTTTTTTTTTTCAGTGGCCCTGCTGGGAGTTCTTATGATTGTTGCATTCATTTGAGCTTGCTTACACAGACAAAACTCACTCAAGCAAAATCACTGCTGATCACTCTGCGAGTGGGAATGATGATGAGGTGACAGTTATATGGGCTCAGTTTCATGGACATAAACCATCTTCATTGGCTGGAAAAGCTGCCTTGGGAGGAGTTCAACCTTTTCGTGTTTGTTTCAAGCACTTAGCAAGAAAGGCAGCAATTACAGAACGTGGCTTTAGGTCACTTTAAGTCACCCAGTGATGAACATTTATGCCACATATTACCAGCTTTATAAACTGCACTGTTCTGTGCCAGTGGTTACCCACTGTACAGGTAATTGTAAAACAAACTCCATATTCCAATTGACACCCTTTCTAATTACATCTCACCTTCATTAGGCTATTAAAGTGATAAATGCTAGCAATTACATTGAACTCCAGTGAAAACCCTCTGTCTGTGGTGTGCCCTGACTGTGGTGTGAGTGATTTGCCCAGGAACCCGGCAGAATTCTACCAGTGGAGCAAAGCTCTGAACAAAACAACCCCAAAAAAGGAAAAAAAAAAATCCTGAAAAACAGCTCAGCTGATTAGAGAGTATCTGACACCAAAGTCCATGCCCAGCATGGCACAGCAGGGCTGGCTGGGGCCGACCTGCCAGCCATGAGCCACGGCTTCTTCTCATTTTAATTAGATCTCTGCAGGAGGGGGAAGAGTGAGTGGATCTGGCATGAGCTTCAACATGGCATAAGGTGTTCCCATTCAACACTGGTGGCTGTCCTGTGGTTGTCCTTTGCACATTTTGGCCCTCCTGTGTTCTTGCAAGGAGATCTCCCTCATGTGAAGGGACAGGATTCCTGGGATAGGCATGGATGGACATCTTTGCTCTGTGTGTGTGTAGGATTTAAATGTGCATGGTCACCTGTGTTCCAGCTCAGGTGTGGTCTCTTCTGCATGAGCCAGACATGGGTGGGAAGAAAAAAAGCTGCTTTCTGTCATGGGGATGGGATGTGGCACAGCCCTGGATGAAGGGGGGGGAGCCATAAGGAGGATTCCCAGGTGTTGAGCTGCCCTGTGGTGGGGGTGCCCTGGCCTTCCTTCCTCCCTGGCAGCCCCTTCTAGAGAGCCAGGGAAAAGAGCTGGTGGTATTTGGGGTTTGGGTTTCTTTCTCCCTGTTGAGTGATTTGGGGGAGCAGAGGAGACAGGGAAGGGAAAGGGCTTTTTTTTTCTCCAGTACCTGCAGTGCCTCCTCCCAGCCTGATGTAGGGAAGGAGTGGAGGGGACACCCAAATGGGAGCCTTTCTGTGTGGTCAGGAAGTGGGACAGAGGGTTTGGCCTGGTTTCTGTTTCATAGCAAATTTAATTTTAAATCCTCACAATGCTTTGTTACAGCCATGCATGCATTTCAGTGGAGACAGCAGCCAGCCACCACAGGAGCAGATGTTTATTTTCCTGAAGGGCTGAGCCAACCACAGGGATGGAGTGACAGAGACTGCTATTTCTTTTTTAGTAAATATGATAACTTCTGCAGACTTTTTCCTGAGGGCTCCTGCAGGACAACTTCTATTACTGCCAAGAGCATACCCTGAGCTGGACACAGGCTTGCCCAGCTCTTCAGGGATGGCTTCTTGGGGGCCAAACAACTGGGGCTTCCTATGAGTAACATATTTGCCAGAGAAGGACAGCCAAAGTCACCTCCTTTTATAATTTCTGATCTTTGTATGGACAGATTGAGGCTTCTCAAATGCAGTCGCTGTCTGAAATTATTTGCTGAATGTGGCCATTAGTCATTTCTGATTTTTGAATTTTTCAGTCTGGGAGCACCTCGAAGTGAGCTATTTGTGATTCAAAATCCTGGCTGTGCTGATGTGTTGATTAGCTGGTCTGAATGCACTGAGCTACTTGATGTGTTTCTATTTTGTGACTAAAATGAGTGTGACCTTAAAATGTTTTGTACTACTAAAAATAATAAGCCATTAAAATCCTTAGTAGTTGGCCTATGCCTTAAGAATATTATCCAGAGCTGGGAAGGAACAGCTGTGGGCTGCTTATTGACAAATGATAGCAGTGAACTTTCCCCCAGCTTCTTTTGACAGGATTGCTTTTTGATCTGTACATCTCCTTGCTATATCTGAGTATCTTGCAGAAAAACCCTGAGTAAAGCTATCAGCATCTGTTTTATTGTTTCTTCCATTATACCAGAAAAAGACACAGGTGAAAGGGAATGATTTGTTTTGGTATGGATGCCTTCTCTAATAAGGACTGTTCCTAGAAAAGCTCTCTGCATTTCCTCAGCTACAGGCTGGACATTGGACTAGTCTGTTGAAGTGAAAATTTTGTGAGTTTTCACCCAAATGATAGAAACTCCATCTGTTTTCAGTGACTCGTGCTACACAATGTGAAATCTGTTTTCTGTGACTATTTTTTGCGACTGCAATATTTTCTTAGAATGCTGCTTTTGAATATATTATTGCCAGTAAAATTATTTAGAGTGCATTTGTAGAAAAGTAACGTGAAGTTACCAGGAACCTGGAAGAAAAAAAAAAACAAAAAACCAGAAGAAAACAACCCTTTTAAAAAGAGGAAAGATAATTCCTCAGAAAAACAACACAGATATTATAAGTTGATTGAATGAGTGAGCCTGGTGACCCCAAACAAGGATGTACACAGCCTTCCTGAGCTACCCTGCCCTTCTGAAAGGCACTCGCTGCCTGCCACCACCCAGTCACCTCCTGGGGATGAGTTCTCTGGGTCACTGGGAGAAGAGGGAGAAAAGTCCATGGGAGATGCCTGGTTATGTGCAAGGATGAAGGTCATACCTGGTGTAACTTCCTGTGAAGCCAAAGGTGCTGGTGTGTGAGTCTGGGGCAGAACTTCCTGTGGCCTTGCCCTCCCTGCTGCCGAGGCCAAGGGTGCTTGAGGGTGTTTGTGAGCATTTACTCCATGAAGGATAAACAGATGTGTGTGTGAGTCACATCTCCAACACCCACCTGAGACAATGACAGCAGCACAAGTCACCAGATTGTGTTCCTATGTTTTGGTGACACCCACCTTGCTGCCCATGAGGAACCCAACCCCAGGTAACAGTCAGCAGGTAGAGTCAGTGGACCTGGTGATTGTAAAATATTTACTTTTCAAGCACTTTTGACACAAATTTTAATAAACGGCCTTGCACAGATGCAGGTGTGATGTAGCATCTTGTGTTAAAACTATCAACATAGATGCAGATGAAAGGAAACAGGGAAATGTTCAGGCATGTGGGCTTTCCTTCAGGTCTGAGAGTAACCCCAAAAGGTTGCTTTTGCTGGCTAGCAAAGCAGCACTATTATTTATTTACTGGATGGCAGTTTGCAGATGGCCATCCCCTCCAGCCTGGATCAGATGCCTTCTTTAGGTCAGAAAATAAGTTTGTGGTATGGGCACATGGCTCTTGGCCTCGGGCAGACTCAGGCCATTGACATCTCCTGGGGTATTTAGCAGTAGGGATGAAACCTCAGTGTTTGTGGCTTGTTCCTGGTGTGGCCATTGACCCCAGGCAGGGCTGGAGTGCTGCTGCCTTGCCTCAGAAGATGTGCTCCAGGCTACACTGAAGTTATTGGATTATTCTGTCACAGTGGCCTTTGGGTTAGATCCTGGAGCCAGCAGGTACTTGGGCGTGGTTTTATTCAGAAATCCAGGCCTTGAGCTAATCCCTGGTTAGAGAAACAAGATTTTTCTGGTGTGTTTCTTGAATTGTAAACAGGAATTAATTTTCCAACTAAATGGTTTCTGATTTTGCTTTAGATTGTCTCGCTGAGAATGTTTCACCAGTAAAATTTTTGCTCTTCCTGATCCCTGTTGACTGAGATGAGAGGCTCTAAGCTGCCTCTAAACTGCCACCAGAAGTAGGGGCAAAAAAAGGTGAAGGTGTGTACTTAAAAGGAGGGGGAGTTTAAAAAAGTATCTGTATCTGCACTGGAGCTCTGTGGCCTGTATTGCTGACCAGGTAACACAAGTACAACCGAGGCATAGAAATCTTCATAATACAAAATTTTTATTATAATCACTTGGCTTTTCCACAGCCCATAACCGTGCTCATTAACAAAATGCCAAGAGATTTAAAAAGTCTGTTAAAAAAAAAAAAATTAAAGATTAACTATTGTGAAACTTCCTTGTGTTTTTATATACCCACCAGTTAAAATACAGTAAAATGATTTTAATCATTCCTCATCCTGACACGGAATAATTGTTTGTTCTTACTGTTTGGATTACAGAGGTCTTTCAAGACCCAGTCAAAAGATCAAAGTCTTACTGTGTGAGGCACTGTACACATATAATAAATCTGTGGCCCCAAAGAAGCTGCAGGATGGGCTATTTTTCAGTTTTTGTCTCCCAGCAATGCAGTGATGTCTTTTCCCTCTCTCTTTCTCTGACAGTCCAGTTATTTAGTGCAAAACCCATCTTTGTGATTTCCTCCAGAGGTGCTGCAATGCTCTGTGTACCCATAGTTAACAGGACCATCCCCAGTGCTTTGGCAGGAGGATATGAAGGGAGTGGAGAAGAGGAAGGTAATTCTTTGTTCTAGGAATCCGATCCATCACAGCCCGCGGTGTTTCCTGCTCAATACCATTCTCTGTCACTCACTGGGGCTTATATTGGGTCAAACACATTATAGTTGGATTCTCCAGCTAATGGCTACCGAGGCCTGGTCTCAGTACACTGCAACAAGCACAGTAATTGAAATTCAGACTGCAGGAGAGAAAAGGCTTAGTCTTCATTTTAGCACATCACCCACTTGCTTATACAGAATTTTCTCCTGGATGCAGTAAACAAGGGGGTTGATTCAGTATTGCCCCGAAGCCTTATCCCATATTGGTAAAAAAAATATGACAGTACACAGAGGTCCCAGCACTGATTGGTTTTAGGTTCAAAGTGTCTCATCTTTTTGCTCTGGAGAACAAACTTTTGATGGTTCAGTCAAGGTCCCTGATTAGTTCCTAGATTAGTGTTGCCTTTTCCATCAGTGAGTCAGGAGAGCTGCTTCATTCAGCTCTGCTCTGCTCTCACTCCCTTTCTGCATCTCCCTGTGGCTCACCAGCATCAGAGTAGCTGGAGGAAATCAGATGTCTGGGAGAGGGACAAGACTTTTCTCACCAGGTGGGCTGAGCGGGGGATGTGACTGCTTCTCATTCAGCTCTTGCTCCATCTAAAACCCTCTCTTATATTAGTGTTGATATAGCGAGATTAGTGATTTGGTCTGGGATTTTCTAATAAGATCACCAAATTTAAAATTAACAAGTTCTGTTTCAGAAAAAGTTAAAATTAAAACAGCACCAGGAACTGAGGCACTATCATGTTGTTTTCCAGTCTATCTTTAGTCTCCTGGGTGCTTCCCAGCATGGTATTGTGCCAGGGCTGGTCTTGCTGAGCCTTGTCCTCTCCTAGTGTCCCTCTTCCCTTTCAGGCATTACCTTGCATTTTACACTTTTTTTACTGAATGGAATAATTTTCACAGAAGTCATCCTCTGTAAATTACCTGAGACTCTGCCCTTCTTTTTACAGTCTTGTATATTTTGGCCCTGTTTCTATCCTGTGATTGTTACCCATAGCCTCCTGTGTTTGACCATGGAATTAGAGAGTTTACTTCTTCTCTTCCTCCTCCCCCAAGAAGAAGGAAGCATTTAGAAATGTAGCACAGTTTGGCTGGACAAGTTAAAGGCAGTGTCTAATGTGCTTCCCTAATACACTGTAGAATATAGATAATCAGTGAAGAACATTAGTTGAAATGTCAGTGAGAAGTGTCAGAAACATTCACTAGGGACCGTATGCTGTTCTCTGCACTGGCATCTCTCTCTCCATACATGGCTCTGAGCCCTAGCTAAGTGCCTTATCTAGCTATTTAAGGTATTTAATTAATACCTCAGATAGAGTACCAATCCTCATTTTTCCATGTACTGATAGAGCAGAGCAAAGAGAGCAGCCCTGTTATCAAAGCACACCGTGCTGCTCTGAGAGGAGCCTTTCATCCTGACAAAAGAGCTCAGGGCTGGAGCTGCTCCGAGGCAGGAAAGGGGAGCCTGCTGCCAGCACAGTGTGGGGACAGAGGTCACAGTGCAGGGCCAGCCTGGGAAGGGTTGTGGCAGCTGCTGTACTGTGTGGCAGCCAGGTGGAAAAGGAAGCAGAACACACAAACCCTTTCTTTCCGAGGGAGCTGTGGTGATGTGCTGCTCTGTTAGTCCATGCAGGTCACAGCTGGCCCCCCACAGCTCTCAGGAAGCAGAATTTGGGGAGGGCAGCTTTCTCCATCAGGGATTTGTGTGTTTGAACCCAGGCTGAGTCCTGATGCTGTGATGCTCAGGGTGATTACCCCCAGGAGGGCACCACTGGGCTCCGTGCCTCAGATTTTCCACTTGTGCTCTACAACTCCACCACTTGATCTTTGCTTCTCTTTCAGCTGGGATGGGTTTCAGCCTTTCACGTGTCCTAGAGCACCCACCAGAGCCATACTGCAAAGGAACAAATACTCTCTCGTTCCAAGTCTGTACAGTTATTAAAAGTTCATCCTGGTAAATCTTTAAACTCTTTCTATACAAGACCTTCTTGTTGATTTGTTTTCCTTCCTCTCTCAACAGCAGGCCTCAGCAGCTAAACTGTCTCAATTACTGGAGGAGACCACATCTATCTGGAGCTTTTCTCCATGGATTTGCCACTCTTCCTATGCCTTTCAAATCAGAGGTCATATTCTCCTTTGCTTTTGGGCTGAATAAATATAGTCTCCAGACTAAGCTGAGCAGCCTTCTCTATGGGCAGTGCTTCGCTTTTTACTTACGTCAGTCAGATGAGCAAGCTCAGATGCATCTGGCTACAAAGTCATCAGGATGAGAAAACTCAGGCTGGTGATGTTTTAGGTTCTTTGAGTTTTTCACTCTCCAACCCTGTGATGTTGGCAAGTGCTGATGCTGCTACAAAAGCTGTGGTATGACTCCTCTCTTGGCCAAAATAATTCTTAGGGAGAGACCAAAAGGATCTCTGGTGAGTGAGGTACAAAGTGTGGACTGCTTTTTTCAGAGGAAAAGCACCTGGTTTAGGTACCCTGAGTATTCCAGGGAAACACAGCATGGTCCTGGGAGCCTTGCACCATGCTCCCTGGGGCTGCAAGGAGAGCTGCCTGCTGTCCTGTCCAGAAGGCAGAAAAGATCTGTACCACTCTTACCTAACGTGGTAACTGAGGTGAACACAAATTTTTTCTGGCATTACCATCAGGTGTGTAGGTATCTCACCATCCTCTTTCAAGACAGCCTCTCTTTTTAAACTGCCTAGGTACTTTGCAGGTGTGTATGCTTGGGTATTGCTGCTTCAGGAGAGGTCACTTCTGCTGGATCAAGGGAAGATGAAGCCGGAGTCATCAAAAACACATGATTTCTGGTTTTCCTAATCTTTCAAATATGCAGGAATTTGGTGATGGGGTCGTCAGTCTGAGAGATTAATTCAATTTCTCCTTCGACGCCGATACTTGTGTTTCGTGGGACCAGTATGTTCAAACGATGGCCAACACTGTCAGCATGCAGCACAGTTACTGTGTGGGGGAGAAGCTCCACCAGCACTTCTTGGAGGACAAGGCCAGGGTGTCACATCCGTGGCTTCCAGCCAACTCATGGTCTTAATTCCCCTGTGACAGTACTAGGGATTGCCATAATTTAGCTTCAGATGCCTCTGCACTGATTTGGATACTAAACCCATTTTCAGGTTTTGGGTATGTGCTGAAGGACATGGAATCCCAGAGGAGCTGTCTGGTTTGTCTCAAGTTGCAGCCCTGAATTTCTCCAGATGTTGGATGTCTTGTGGGAGCGAGGAGGAGATGGGGAGAGCAAGGAGGAAAGGTGGAATGCCAGCAGTACACCCTTGCTGGCACCTTACAGATGGCGAGATGTCAAGGAAGAGGAAGCTGTGCTGTGCAATGCGTGTCAGTAGTCAGCAAAGACTGAGGCGAGGACTGGGAAAGCTCAAATGTTTTTAGTAAGCTGTCAGAACGATCTGCAGGCCAAGGATTCTCCTTTAGAGGGTGGCAGGAATGTTTCTGGAAAACAAACAAATGTGAGACTGTCACAATCTGTTCGCACCAAGACAAAAACAAAACAAAAAAGCGTGAAATAAATTTTCTCGTACCCACAGGGCTTGAACGAGGCCGGAGGCAGAAATGCCAAAAAAGGGCTAATATGCTGATGAAAACAAAAGCTTCATTTTGATGTGCCTTCCACAAAGGGCTGTCTCTGGGACCCAAAAGCTGCTTATGAAGAGGTAGATGAGGGACACCAAGGAGAGAAGAATAAAAGTGCTCCTTCACTCACCTTTCCAAACAGTTGCTAGCAAGGTTTGGTAAAGCAGAACAGCAGTGCTATGACCAGATGGGAGTCCGTGTCACTTGCAAGGACAATGTCATTGTGGCTCTGTTTAAAAAGTGTTTTGATGTTACTCCTGGTGATAGGATGGGCTTATTCTCAAGGAGAATAAGCTGGCTGCTGAGTGGCCAAACTTTTGTAGAGGCTTTGTAGAGATTCGGTATTCAAAGTGCTGTCATATTCTGTTCCTCATTCAAATGAAAAACAGAGTCCAAAATTTCCTGGGAAATCACATTCTTAAAAATCATGTCAGACCAAATGCAGAGAGCTGTTGCAATAACACTTGAAATTTTTTTTTGCATTGCAATGTTAAACCTTCTGGATAATGCGGAGATGAGCCTGAACTGCTGGGGTTTTCATAAGCAAAAGTTGCAACTATTGCAAAATCAGAATGGAGCCCAATGGCATTATTGAAATGTTTGTGTCTTTCTCATGGTGAAAATTCATTGTTAGTGTCTTTTGTGTTTGACAGAATCGCATTTTTCTGAAGGAAAAATATTCCACTGGGAAATTCTAGTGCTAATATGGGTGTCAGTATCAGGCTGCCTATTTTTTTATTTTTATTTTTATTCTCGAAGAATTCCCACTGTGGTTCTGAAGTCAGTGGATATTTCTTCTGAAAATAGGGCTCTGGAGAGAGATATTTTTCAAACCAAATTCCCCCCCTCCCCCAAGTGGCAGTAGCATCTAGCTCTGTGGATTCATTATGTACTGTTAAGCAGCTGCCACATTTCACTCCAGCAACAGTTGTACTTCATTTATGAGCAAAATGATTCATATGTGAATGTGGCAAAAGTGCTGCAGCTCGTGGTGAATTTGCACTCAGGAGCAGCTCGTGGGTGAGGATTGGGTAAAAACAGATGCTGAAGTAGGACTTTGTTACTTGTCTGATAGTTTTTACAGTCATAAAAGTTTATGTTTTAGAAGGGCAGGTCCTGCCAGAAATAGGAGTGCATAAACACAGAGCAAAGGAGCTTGTTTATGACTAATATTAATCATAGCTTCCCTGCATCTTGTGTAAGAGAAGCAAATAAATGGTAACACTTGACCTATATACAAAATTATGAATGAGGAAATGAAATGGATTGATAGTATTCTTACATTAGTCCCATAATGCAAAAACAGTGGGATGCCCAATCACTGCAGCAAATGTGACAATGATTGAAGAATGATTCCTCTTTTACACAAAACCTATTTGTGTTCACTACCCTGGAAAATTTCCCAGCCTGTTTCTTTTATTTACCACAGTGTAAATTAGGAGCCTTTCTGCTAAAAAGAGTGTGATCTTCACAGGGGTAAGAGCAGCAGAAGTAAGAAATTAAGGCATATGTCTGAAATGTTGCAAAAAATAAGTGTTTTAATACTTGAGTGCAGAAGCTCTGTGGGTGGAATGAGTAGAGTTCCCTTTCTTAAGGCCAAGGCTCCCACTAGTACTTGGGCAAAGTTATGCAGTTCCTCCCCAGACAGCCTTGGAAGATGGTGCAAAACTCACTGCTTCAGACATGCTGCTGGCTACTGTGCTGGTTGTAAGAGGCTCAGAGTTATTTTTCTGTACAGTGGCTGGTATGGGGCTATAGTTTGGATTTGTGCTGAAAGCAGTGTTGATTACAGAGAGATGTTTTTGTTATTGTTTAGCAGGGCTTGCACAAAGTCAAGGCCTTTTCTGCTCCTCACCCCACCCCATCAGTGGGGGGTGCACAAGGAAGTGGGAGGGGACAGAGCCAGGACAGCTGACCCCCACTGACCAAAGGGACATTCCACACCACAGGGCATCATGTTCAGCAGATAAAACTGAGGGAAGAAGGAGGAAGGGGGGGGAGATATTTGGAGTTACAGGTTTCCCCAGTAACTGCTATGTGTGATGGAGCCTCTCTTCCCAGGAGATGGCTGAACCCCTGCCTGCCCATGGGAAGCAGGGAACTAATTCCTTGTTTTGCCTTCCTTGTGCACACAGCTTTTGCTCTACCTTTTGAGGTGTCTTGTCCTCAACCCATGAGTTTTTTCACTTTTGCTCTTCCAGTTCTCTTCCTGATCTGGTGGGGGAGTGAGTGAGCTGACACCTGCAGTTAGACCATGACATCCATCCAGAACAAGTCTACCCTCAGGAAAGCCAGGCAGAGGAGATATATGTTTAGTTTAAAATCTATTTTAAAAGAGCCTCTGTGTTGTGCAATTTTTTGGGGTATATTTTTAACCCAGGATAGAGAGGAATAAAGATTCACTAAATTCCAAAAATCTGTGGTGCCAGCTGAGACCTCACAAGCCGTGTTGGATTCACAGAAAAAAAAGTGCTGGGTTCAACAGAACCTGTTGGTATTTGCCCTCTGGTGCCAGTACCCCGTGAAAGTGGAAGCTGTTGGTCCTAAGTAAAGGGGCCCTCCTTTATTTGGGCTTTACCAGCCCTGAGATGGGGATTTACAGTGCAGAAGCAGTTTTGATTTTTCAGTGATCCTTCAGCATCTTTTGTTCATGAGTAGATTAAACTGCACCTCTACCCTTAGATGGATTCGTGTCCCTGCTTGGCAAAAGCAAACTTTAAGTCAGGGGAATTGTTGGCACTTGCCACAATCTCAGAGGGTACCACTGGAAGAAAACACCCCTGCTCTCCCAGTGCACAGCCCTGTGCTTTTTACTCAAATCCTTCAGGCTTTTTTTAGTTTATTTCTTTTTTTTTTTTTTCTTGCAGGTTTCCACAGACACTTAGGGTAGCAAATAATCCCAAGGCTCATTACTGCACATAAATCCCTCAGCCTTCTGGGTTTCCTTCTCTGGAGCCACTGCAAAAATGGACACATCAATAGATCCTTCTGCAGAAAAGCTGACAATCTCAAAATGGGCTCATGCTGCAATAACTGAAATCTCCTGCCAGGTTGGTGATGGGGCTTTCTAATCAACTTTGCAATGAATATTTCTTAAATCATGTTAATCCACCGTTTAAGCAGAGATATCAGTTCCAGACAATGAATCCCCATACCTGGAGGGGGATATACCTGCCGTTTCCCCAGAGAGGAGGCGATTAACAGCGCGCCTGCTGTCAGATGAGCCAGCAGCCATGGCATTTATCACCTCACAGCTCCTTTGCTGCAATGAAGGAAGTCTTTGCTCCCTGCTTCTGCTGCAATCAGCTTTTATTTATGTAGTGGTTATGGAAAACAGCTCTTAAAGGAAAACTGCACCTGTTTTGCCCTCTGAGGCAGATTTTTCTCTAATTTACATGGATGCGTTTCCTATTAGAGTTTGCTAAATGCTGGGATCTCCTGAGGAAATGAAAGCCCTTAAATACGAGCAGGCAGAGTGCAGTACCCAGCTTTCAGACCCACAGAACTATAGTAAACACTGATGAAGAAGATGAACTGTCTTTTTCATGAGCACTTTTATGTTCTCATCTCCCATAGCTCCTAGGAACTAGCTGCTATGTGAACTGTTAACATCCCAGCTCAAAGAGACTGCAGACCAAACAGAAAGTCTTGTTCTGGGGAAATTTCTGAGCCCAGGTGATTGCAGGATTACCTTGGATAAGTAAAGAACTATGGATTGGTAAGTTTTTATGTTGATCCCCAAGGCAAACTTCATGAACATTCACTGCAGAGTAACTTTTCATGAACAAGCTGTGGTAACTTGAAAAAGAGAGGGTAATTTCTTGGGTCTTCGAGTCCCACTCCAGCTCGAAGCAGGCTGACTTCTGAGTTAGGGGTTGCTGCTTATGTCCTTGTCCACATGAATATCTCCAGTATCTCTCTGGGCACCTGCACCTGGGCTGAGCCACTCTGAGGCTCTTTTTTGTCTCCAGCCACGTGTAATTTTCCTTGCTGCTCCTTGTGCCTGTTGCCTCTGCCCATCTGCTGTGCACCTTCAAGAACAGCCTGTCTCCACCTGCTCTGGAACTTTTTGGATAGTGGGAGAGTGCAGTTAGGTGTCCCTCCTGGCTGAGCAGACAAAATCCCTTGCTCTCTTCTCTCACATCATGTGCTCCAGCCCCCTGACCATCCTGGTGGGTTTCTGCTGGACTTGCTGCACTTTCAGTGCCCCTCTTACACTGGGCAGCCCCAAACTGGGTATAGCACTGCAGATGTCATCTCAAAAGTGCTGTGCAGAGGGGAAGGGTCCCCTGCCTTGACCCACTGTGCTGCAACTCGTACAGCCCAGGGTGCTGTTGGTTTGTGTTATTGCAAGGTTGCATTGTTGTCTCTTGTTCAGGTGGCTGTACACCAGGAGTTTTATTCACACACATGTTTGCAGGCTGTAGGAATACACTTAGGATTGCTGCCAGGGAATGTGTCCCTGAGAACGTGCTGCCCACATTCCCTTGAATATTTGGCCTCTTTAGGCTATCTCAGCTTGATCTCCCAAAAATAAACATTTCCGTATTTTTGTTAGATACTCCTTAATTATTTGGGTTTGGGCTTGTGCTGGTTTTGCACAGGGCATTAGGATAATGGAGGTCAGTCCCCTCCTAAATAAAAGGGTAAGTTCTACTTCCTCAGGCAGTCCTGGAGGAAATGAGCTGCCCAAGTGAACGGATGTGGAATTTAAGTAAGAGCCCCAGCGTAAATGCTAACAGGCATTGGCCTAAAAATATCTGCTGCTTTTACTGCTGCAGAAAGAATGACACGCACCACTGATAACTTGTTTTGTGGTGAGTCCTGCCAGGCTGTGCCTGGATCCAGAACGATTACTGCATTTCCTGGTGGTTTGAGGAGGAGAAAAACAGATGAGAGGTGCAAATAAACCTGTTTTCCTCTAGGAATAGCTGCAGCTGAAGCCACAGTTGGCCACAGGATGCTGTCCACAAATGTAGGTTGATAGACAATTCGTTGTGCACGGCTAGCAGAAGTGAGGGTGTGTGTGTGCATATCTTTATCTATACATATGTGTGTCTTCGTGGTGTGATATCTGTATGAAACTATTACACCCAAGCCAGATTGGCTGTTGAACTTCAGCCTGGTTACGTTTACTCAAGGCGTGGCAAAAGTTTCCCTATAAAGGAGAGCAGGGATAGTGCCAGCCCGTGTGTCGCTGTCGGTGCTGGCTGGAGTTACGCCGGAGGCGCTGCAGGTAAAAAACATCCCTTTGCTGTTTTATTTAGCACAAGATGAAGCAGGTGAAATACAAGTAACCGGGCTGGAAAAGCACCACAGACACATTGAGAGGGATTTGCCTTGGAGAGACAGAATAAATTAGGGTCCCTATCCCTAATGTTACCTGGAGGGAAATAAAAGACGGATTTGCCAATCTAGAAGGAGCCTCCTTTGTAAAGCGGGAAGTTGTCAGAAGTAATTGGATCAAGTGGGAGTAGAGATTCTAAGATGAGGAGGATGCTATAGTTACTGTAGGCTGGTGTTAAATGAGGTAGAAAAAAGGTATCTGGAACTGTCCTATGCTGTGTATGCAAAACGAGAAGAAAATTGACTTAATAAATAGCCAGAAGGGAGTACTTCACAGGCTGTTTGGAGCAGAAGGTTGTGCAAGATGCCACTGGGAAAGTAATCTCCTGGAGGGTTGCCAGAGTGCCTGGGTTTGGTTTTGATTTTCTGTGGTACTCAAGGCTTTTGCACATGGTGTGTACAAGGAGCTGCTGTCCATCTGGGGTTTGGGACGCCCACGTTCTGGTCCCTGCACTGCCTCCTCAGCTTGCTGTCTCTGCAGCAGGCTGCTGACTCTCATTTGTTTCTTCCTCTGAATGCTAGGAGAGATAATAAACTCACACTTTCCTTCATTATTAGATAATTCTGGAACTGAGTCCCTGAAGTTTTTACAATGCTTCAAGTATGTGAATGACAGGATCTTAGAGGAAAGAGTGCTGGTGTTACTGTAGCATATATTGAATATTATGGGGAGATGAAATGTAACTTGATAGTTTGGAGTATTTGAGAGGAAACAGGGGAAGAAGGGCTGCTGGCTTTTCAGCTCTTCTGGTACTCTTCGTTGTGTTTGAGAAAATTAGTTGCTCTTTCTAAAGTATAGAAACTCAGTTAAGCCAACATATAATGGAAATGTTTTGAGAAAATCAGTGGAGAGGAGAAGGTTCAGCTATGAAGTACACATTGTTTCTAATTGCCCGTTTCTACTTTCTACTCTGTGAAAAATACCAAAGCCATTGAAGGAAATGATGTCTGTACTGTGACATAAATCTTTATGCGAAGTGTAATTAGCTGTCAGTAGCATTTGCTGCCATTGAGTACCTGATTATAGTCGTGGCTTGACATCTTTCCTGAATGAGAGCTGGAGGGAGACAGGACACACCTTCACTGCTGCCTTTTAAGCTGTTCAGTGCAGAGAATGGTGGCTGCTTGGGGTTCCCCCATGGATTTCTGCAGGAATCACCAACCTTTTTGCTCTGCTGTTCTCAGAAGCTCCTCTTTCCTTCCCATCCCTTCCAGCTGTATCACTTGATCTCTCTTTATCCTTCTCTCTTTAGCTTTTCCTCTGCTTACCTTCTCTCCCTCCTTCTTTGCTGTTTGTCCCTTTCTCAGGGACAGACAACACGGATGTCCCTGTGCCGAGAAGGAAGAGGAACCAAAAAAGAGCAGCAAAGTTGGGTGTGATTCCCTTCTCCATTTCAGATAAGTAAGGGTGTTGAAGGAGATCCCAGGACTAAGTAAATGTTTGTTTAGCCCCTCCTGAATGTTTACCCCCTTCTGAATAATAACAATTTCTTTCCTTAGTTGAGTGGCAGTCTCTTTGCTTTTCTTTAGAGTTTGACAATATGTCTGAACCAGCTTCTGGGAGCGTTTGAAATCCCTCCCTCTCTTCTTGCATTTTGTGGCAGGGAGCAGTCCAAGGGCAACATCTCTGATATCCATTCCCTTATAACTCTGTCCCTGGAAAGCCCTTCTGGCTCTCGAGGTCAGTAACAGTAAGAAGCTCCCCAACCAAGCAGGCAACATTCAGCTTTAACAACTTTGCTGTTGCTGACAGACCCGTGCGAGCCATGTGGGAGAGCTGTGGCCAGGATTCAGGATGCTGCTCCAAAAGAGGTGACCATCAGATCATGTTGGAGCAGCCAGGGCACTGCTACCCAGGTGCTGACCCCATGGACTGCCTGCAGAGGGGCATGGGTGGGTGTAGAACTTGTGTCTGTGCTGATGAAGATATTCCTGCAAGGGAATAGTAGTTAAGTGTGTTATTTTCCTCAGTCTGGTTGCTAATTTAATCCTGATATGTTAAACAACGTAATTAAACACACACACACACATGCTAAAAACTCTTGTTCTCTGTCAGAAGAGAGGGAACGCGTGTCAGACCCAGCCTTCAAGCTCTGTTAATTTTAATTTGAGTTTTGGAATTAGTAATCAGTTTTGCTGGAACACTGTTTCAAGAAATAGATCTTAGCATGCATGGAGCCTGGGCACAGTTTCAAATGAGTATTTGTTAAGAAGCCATTCCCTTGTCGTGTTATGGTACATTACATAAGATTTATTTCCATTGTATTAAAAAATGCAAACCCCAGGGGAATGCTCTCCCTTCTTGTTGGCCGAGGGTGGTTTAGGATTTTTTTTGTGGGGGCTTTTAATTAAAACAATGAGATGCTAAACCACTTATTTGCTTAGGCTGTTGTTACAATGCCAGGAGGCTAAGTGACTTGAAGCACTGAGAAAGGTGATGAGACTAAGTAAAAAGGGTGTAGGGAGGGGACTGGGGGGCTGTATCACACCTTCATTGCAGCTGAGCTGGGCTTTTGACATGTGGGAAGAATTCACAACACAAACCTGAGGCTTTGCTCTTACTGGAGCCATCTGCTCTATTTGTGCAGCACCAGGGACATCTCAGATCTACAGATAAGTTGGTTTGGTAGAAAAGAGCCCTTTCATCTACATAAAAATTAAACAAAACAAAACAAAAACCCAAACCAAAACAAACAACAACAACAACAAAAAAACCCCCCAAAAAACCAAACAAGCAAACAAACCCAACCAACCAAAAGAGCTATGGCATCCAGTTGCTGGGAAGTGAAACTGGGTGACTTCAGGCTAGAAAATAGCTTGGCAAAGTTAATTAACTGTAGGTGAGGCTTGCCCAGGGCATGTGGTGGATTTTCCAGCACTAATTTATGGAAGCCAGGAGCTGGGGGCAGGAATCCCTGGATCAAGTGTGGTGGCATCCATAAAGCAAGATGCCAGAGGAGGATCACAGTGATTCTGCCTTTAAAAGTCTGCTGATAAGGGGCTTCTCTTTTCATAAGAAAGAGGCAAAAGGAGAAATATAGCTCAGGATAGTTAATACTTTGGTTTTGTGAGGGCAAATGGGAATGAAGGATGAAAACTGGTGTGGAACCTGAGTCACATTTTTGTCCAGCAACGTGTAATTTTGTGTGACAATAGGAGCTGAAGGAACCCGGAGGCAAGGCAGGCTGCACAACCCTCCTGCTACTTCTCTGAACCCTGAAACCACAACAGAATCTTTCAGCTGAAGGGAGATCCCCAGGAGGTGGTGCCCAGGTGTGTCTCTCTCTACATCCATGTGGCTCTGGGGACCACGCCTCAAAACTTGTGCTCTGGTTGGACAGAACAAATTGCTTCCTTTAAGCTCCAGTGCCACTGGCCCCTCCAAATGTGCATTTTTTCCTCTTTCTTGTGTCCTTCTCCCACTCCTGTTCTAAAATCTCTCCCATCCCACAGTCCAGTGTCTCCATGGAAGATAAGCTACCTCCCTTTGGAACAAAAGTAGATCTTTGATGGCAGGAATCCTGCTGTGCTCTTTGATGCCTGTAAAGGGACAAAGCCCTCAATAGGAGATTTTGGCTCCTGCATCCATCCCTAGCTGTGCCAGCAGGTGTATTAGCAGGTCTGTTCAGCCCAGGGTTTCACTGCACGTATGAAATGTTCATTTTCCTAATTAAAGTGCCCCTTTCTGTTAGACACATTAACAGAGAGGGGTTCAACCACGCTTCAGACTGGAATACCTGTAGATGCCATGCAATGACTGACCAGTTTGAACAGCAACTTGAAATCCTGTGCTCTGGGCACAGCTGTGATACCTGACCAGAAGACTCCTGAGTACCTGTGGGCATCGTCCCTGCTCACACTCACACTCACACTCACTCACACTCGCACTCACACTCGCACTCGCACTTGCCTGCATGTGCAGCTCCTGTTCCATCCCCTGTGCCCACTAATATTGCAGCTGTACCTCAGTGCTCACACAGCAGCTCACTAACAGCTTTGCTCTCTGTCCTCAGGGAAGACTCCAAATTGAATTTGTAGCACTGACAGCCCTGGTTTAAGATAAACCAGCTGGGATTTGACGACTGCTCCTTCCCCATGCATTTCCAGCTAATAAGGATTTTGTCACTGTGGCTGCCCTCAGTTTTGCGAGCTGCTGCTCCACAGTCCTCCTGGTGGGAGGGGGAGGTGTTACCCCACACACTCCTGATGCACCACTTTGCATCCAGTACCTAATGGCAGTCCCTGTCTTCCCCTCACAGCAGAGGGGCACGATGCTCGCCCCCAGCTCCACTCCGGTGCCAGAGCAGGGCTGGCAAACCACAACAGGAAGCCTCCAGAACCTGAAGAAATTTAACAGCCAGGACTTCAAAGACCTGCGAGCCTCGTGCCTGAGCCAAGGGCTGCTCTTTGAGGATGCCACCTTCCCTGCTCACATCAGCTCCATCGGTCCCACGCTGCTGCCGGAGGAGAAGCTCCAGCAAATACAATGGAAGAGGCCAACGGTGAGTTCCACCAGCTGGGGTGCTTTGTAGCACTGCTGCTCAGTGGGACCACTCATGGCCACTGGCTAAAGGCCTGCATCTTGGGGGGAGGTCTGTGCTGAGCAGGAAAGTAGACCTCAAGGGGAGCACTGGAGGCACACTTGCAAGGAGGGATCCTTGCTGTGGGATGTGGGGAGGGAAGATAACCTCTGCAACATTAATGATTTCATTAGGTACATTTTTGTAGGAAGTTTGCTTCCACCTGTGAACCTGACTAGAACTACTGTTCCCACTTTGATCTGCTTCTAGAGGACTTTGTGCAAACCTGAAAAGTTGTTAAATTCTATTGAAGATCTCTGATTTCTGTAATCCAAGCGACTGACTCAGCAATACCTATTTTAAAGTAATTGGGACAAGGCAGGAGATGAAGTACGTTTGTGTGCTGATTCCCAGTTGCAATTTAATAGGCAGCTATCTTCTGGCATATGGAAGTTTAGAAAGGGAGGTGGAATCACATGCTCAGCTCTTTCATCCTAGGACCTAATTTAGGAAATCTTCCCGTGGTCCAACTGCTCTGTATAGCACTGCTGTGTGCCATTTGCTGCTGGTGCAGCTCCTGGATGAGCCACGTGCTGCCCTTTTTCTGGGTTTTGCTGAGCACACTGCTAGTGCCTGGGGCCTTTGGCTTCCCTGGGCTGGGACAATGCCTTAGGGTGTAGAGACAGTGACTGTGAGACTGTAAAGAGACAGCATGAAACAACAGGAAAATATTTATTTAGATGGCAGATGCATTCGGGCAGTGAGGGTGTGCTGGAGCTTGGCAGTGTGGTGGCCTTGGCACAGCAGCAGCAGAGGATGCAGACAGCATGGATGTTGAAATTCATGGATCCCAGAAGGGAAGCAGAGTAGCCAGGACAGCCTGAAGAGCTGCTAGATGTGGATGCCCACATGGAAAGGTGGGCAACACAGTATATGGATTGGTAGGTGTGGAGGTGCTGGGTGCAGATATTTGGGTGTCCTCTGTGGAGGTGCCATGAAGAGATCATTCTCTTCTGCAGAAGCTGCTCCTACCACAGACTGAATGTCTGGGCTTCTCCTTAGGCAGTTTTCCTCCAAAGTCTGTGTCTGGTGAGAGTGCAGCTGGTGCTATGTTTTTTACACCAGCACTCTGCTTATGGGTTCACAGCAGGTGGGAATAATCTCTCTTGAAAGTTGGTTGTATTAGGAAAGTAACTAAAAATGCAAAGGAGAGGAGTTAGTTGCCTCTGCTTCTAGTCTGAGAGGGAAAAAATAGGATAACTAAGCATTAGACTCACAAAAGACAAACACAGATATTAGAAAGGACTCTCCAGGGGCATTTTAAAGATGAATAAACTGGAATAAAATGTTATGATACAGTTCTCTTAAGTACTAACACCCCAGTGCTGTTGCAGCAGAGAAGTGTAGGACTTCAAAAGCATACAAAGTGACTTAGAAACCCAAATACCACTGATTTTGAGGCACCGCGCTGTGGGATGAACATCTATCCTACTCTAATATCCTGAGAGTTATTTCATGTGCAAAAGGACTGATGTACCTTGCCAAAAGCAGAATCTGCTGCTGCTAGTGCTTGAAGTTTGTCAGGTGAGGCAGGTATTGGAGAATTCCCTTCTATTTTGCTGAATCCATGAATACTAAGGTTCTGAATAAAAGTTTTTGCGCAATTGGTTTCAAAAATTTATATATGTCCTCTCCATCCCAGCACTTCCCTTCTGAAGAATTTTTTTACAGCAACGAACAATTTTCCAGAATGTTTTTTCAGGAAGGAGCAGGATCAAAATCCTTGTCTTTGGCAAAGCTCTCCTTCAAAAAATTAAACCATACACTCATGGCCCAGGGTTCATGACGTGAACATTGAAAAGCCTTTTGTTCTTTTATAGAGGCTAAAGCAGCATCACCAGCTGCTCTTCTATGATTGAGACTGCCAACTCAACCAGGTCATCTGGAACAGAAACTCGGGATTCCAGTGCTGAAGAAGGCCCTATTTTTTTTTTTTTCCTCAGTTTGACCAAAATTTTCACCTGTAGATGTCTCCCAACCATGTAGGCTTCGCCTTGCCAGACAAAATGCAAGACAAAAGGCAGTGGCATAAACTACCTGAGGAGAGCAACCAGAAATTCTCAAATATCACCACAACAGCCATGCTGTGTCATGGTGACATCAAAATGTGGCCTCACTTTCCTGACAGAATGAAGCAGGGGGAGAACAAGTTGCTGAATTGCAGTGTTTTCTTTTCATTTATAGAGCTGCAGATGTTTGGAGTGAAGGGTCAGGAAGCAAATAAAATTGTGTTTGCATTTCATAGGTCCTGAAAGGCCAATGCTGTGTCCAGTTGCCTCTGGGAGCTGGTACCCCAGGAGGAAGAGGGAGGTATCAGGAGCAGTGGTGCCCCAAATCTGAAGTTTTTCAGTTGGGCACCTTTCACCCGTGCAGAAATGTTTGTACAATCTTTGTTCATAGGCCATTGCAGTGCTAACTCTAAGGATCTGTGATCCCAAGTGTTTAAGCTACCTTAAACAACTCAGCCAAGAGATACCTATAATTTCCCCAAGAGAGACTGTTTCCTACCTGAATACATCTCCCAGAGTGTGGTTTTATCCTGCTGACAAATCATGGCTAATTTAACCTATATCTGTATTTTTCTCAGCCTCCACCATTAGCTCCCTCTGACATTAAAATAAATTTGTCGGGAATTGTACCCGTGACTGGCATCTTGGTCCTAATAATCTCTTAACCTCCATTTACTGTCACACAGTATCTGGTTATTTTAGTGGTAGATAGCAATTATAACTGCTGTCTTTGTTCCAGATCCAACTGAGCAGCTGAGCAACATGCTGCTTCTATTTTACCTTGTACATTGTCACGAGAATTGCCAATTACACTCAGAGTTTGGAGTCTTCATATCTGGGGGTAATGTATGAAGTAGAGAGAAAACAGCTTGATTTCAGACACTAACAGTCAGCAGTGACACAAAAACAACTTTTTGACTTGTAAGCTGATCTTGTTTAATAGGCATGTGCCTGAAAAGGGAGGGAAGGTGGATCAGGAGCACCAAGACAACATTTGAAATGTCACTTTTTCCAACTCTGCAATAGTTGCAGTTTCCCATCAGATGGGGACTGCTTCAGGCTGTGTTTGCATCCCCAGGCCCTCAATCTAAGCCCATTGAAATGTGCAATCTGTAACAGAGGTTATGCAGGGGGTGTTTCACGCATTACTAGAGGTCAGGCTGAAGGTACCAAATACAGCAGGACCTCACAATTAACTATTCCTTTGGCTCACCAACAGTTCTGAGAAATGGAAAAGCAGTTCTATTTTAGACTGAATAAAGTATTTTCTATAGCTAGGCTTTTCTAAAGATCAATCAAAGGGAAATTCTCCGTGAAGAATTATGTCAGATTTTAAAAACTGAGATGCCCCTTTTAAAATGTTCAGAACAATTCTTTTTCATTGTTCGCTGCTTTTCCCTCACACAAGCTATTGATTGGAACTGAGGAAGCCATGAAATGATTAACTGTTGCAGAATATGCATTTTTATTCAATTAATGTTCAGGCTAAAGATTTCTCTCTGTTCTGATCATAGTGCATAATAGTGTGCAGATGCAAAAAGACATTGACGGAGGATGGTCCAGATGATGTGAACTGAGGTGATGCTAAATGTGAAATGCTTTGCTTCTGCTAACATTGGTTATATTTTCAGATATGATATGGGTGGGGGAGAGAGATTACCACCTGTGCAGCAGTGCCTTGGCCCTGCACCAGGGATAGCACTGTGCCCAGTGTGGTGCCCATTGTAAATGTGAAGGATAGTCCGTGATCTTCAGTGCTTGTGCTTTAACAGAGGGCTAAAATGGGCACAGGGTGAAGTTGCTGAAGGCTTTTCTGAAGGGTCTTCAGGGCTGCAGACTGCTGCTCTTGCCCTGCTCACCCTTGGTCTCTTGGGGACCCTGTAGCTCCCTTATGGAATGAGGGGATACTGAGCAGGAGCTGGCATAAGATCTGTCCTCTGATTAGCATGGACAGTTAAGTGTGGGGGCAGCTGGAAGAAAAGCTGCGAGGTGGCCAGTGGAAGTTTGAGGATCAGCATGGGAGGAATCCCTGAGTGCCTCTGATGTGACTTGTAGGGATGTGTGTGGTGAAAGGGCTGTCTGAAAGAGCTGACATGGGCTTTGTCTGCATCATCAGTCTGTTCAGAGCATCAGGGCACAGACTCCTTGGGTGCTTGTCTCAGGTGTCTGGGATGAGAAAGGTAGTGCCCAAAAAATTCCTTGGATGGAAGGTGCAGGAAGAGGCAGTGTGAACTCAGGCAAGGGATACACCTTGTTCTCATAGGAGAGCCTTGTGCTACTGCACTCAGCACCTAAAAAACATTGGAAAAAATTATACTCATTGAGCCAATTCTTGTTAGCTGGGAAAAGTGATCCATCATTTGAATCACTCATTTTGTAAAAGGGCTTGCTCATGTTTTTAATTACCTTCCTCTGTCCCTTCCCAAAGAAAAAATAACCACCTTTCAGGAGCAGAGTATCTATTGTTATCCTGCATAGCTTTTGGTGATTATTTGTTCCTTGGCCTGTTATTTATTTCCCAGAAATTTCCAAGAATTAGCATCAGCATTAAGGAATTTTGAATCCAGCAACTGACTTTAAAAAATGGACCCTTTAAAAAAAATTTTTGAAGTTAGCATCTTTCTGGATGGATAGGCTGAGCTGGATTTCCTACTGAATCAGCCTTGGCCTGTCTGTAGCTGGAGGGGACTAAAAACCAGATTTCATTTAGGCAAGAATTTAGACAACAATTTGAAGTTGACCCAAAAACTTGTCTCTAATAGAAGAGGGGAAAAATGAAGAAAAACCTACCAAAAACAAAAAGAAGAGGAAAAAGAAATGCAGGTTGTCACACAGGCTGCTTTAATGAGGAAAGTTACAGGAAACGCGTGGCAGCGAGGGATAGTGGTGTCCTGCAGGTTGTCACTCTGGGGCCAGTCCCTGGCATGAGCCAAAGCTACTCGCCAGCTGTTTGTGGTGGAGTTCACAGCCTCAGTCTTTCCCAGGGGCCAGGAGGCTCTTGGATCCTGTTCAGTGTTTCTCCATGATGAAAATCAGAATCAATTCACCTTTTATTTCCGAGTGTGCGTGTGCCATCAGTGTAATTGAACGGGAGCAGCATCCCTGGGCTGCCAGTGTCCCAGCATCCCCGGGCTGCCAGTGTCCCAGCATCCCCGGGCTGCCATTGTCCCAGCATCCCCGGGCTGCCAGTGTCCCAGCATCCCGGGGCTCCCATTGTCCCAGCATCCCCGGGCTGCCAGTGTCCCAGCCCTTGCCTGCTCAGCTGATTGCACCTGACCTCGACTCAGAGTTCATGCCTGCGGGCCAGGGAAGCTGCAGTGCTTCACCAGCTATTACATCTGTCTTTCTGGAAGATGGAAAATGTTTATTTGCATAGTATTTTCCAACTCCATTGATCTTTGGGGAGAGCTGACTGTGAGGGGGAATTTGTGCATCCTAGGTGGATTGGAAAGCAGCGCTGCTGTGATGGTCTGCTGACTGCCCTGCTTCCCTATTTCTCAGACTGGTGAGTCTCAGGCAGGATTACATGGCTGTGTTGGCTGGAGGGCAGTTGGTAACACCGTGGCACTTCCAGCTTTTACTGTATGATCCCAGGGGGAGGTTCCCAGACCTCTAAGGAAACTGCCTCTCAAAGGCTCCAGGTACACAGGACTACTTCCCTTGTTCACCTCCTTTGTCTCTGCCTCCTTTGTTTTAGCAGTGAGCCACACAAAGCAAACAGGTTTCAGGTAAAATCCGAGCTGGTTTCTGTTTTTGCCTGGTTGTTGACATCAGTCCATCCTTTAGCAGGACTTAGCTTTCACATTTGTGGGCTCCATGCCTGTGTGGAGTCTGGTGAACTCATTCTTCCAATACAAAAGAGACCTGCAGCAGAGCACGGCTTTTATAAGCAACCAATGCATTTGTATTGAAATCAGGCAATTAAGAATTGAGGTATTCTGCTGTAAAGCAGGGAATTGAGTTCTGTCAGTGCAAGCAAACCCCTTAAGAGTAGTCTGATTTTTCCTATTAATTTTGGCTTGCTCGGTTATCCTCTCCCTCTGCGATCTGTCGTAGACGAGTCATTGCACATCAGATCTTTGGTGTGGCCCAGCACAGCTTATATTGTGTGGGTTGGAGAAGACCTTTAAAATCATAGAGTCCAGCCATTAATCCAGCACTGCCAAGTCACCATGTCCCCCACTACCACATCTACATGCCTTTTAAATACCTCCAGGGAGGCGACTCTACCACCTCTGTGGGCAGCCTGTTCCAATGCTTGGCCACCCTTTCAGTGAATGAATTTTTCCTAACATCCCACATAAACCTGCCCTGGCACAATCTGAGGCCATCTCCTCTTGTTCTGACACTTGTTACCTGGGAGAAGAGACTCTGTAGCTCCTACCTGGCTACCACCTCCTTTCAGACAGGTGTAGAGAGTCACCCCCCTGAGCCTCCTTTTCTTCAGGCTAAAAAAACCCATCCCTCATCCACTTTTCATAAGACTGTGCTCCAGACGCTCCACTAACTTTGTCCTTTGTTCTGCCCTCTGTCTTATTTCTGTGGTGGTATGCTGTGGTTATGGGATGTATGACAGTGGTGTGACTGACCCCTCCCCAGCACACTGCTGGGCAGGGCCTTCAGCCCAGGGAACTGTAGTACCATGTTTATTTCTTAATCCACAGCAACACTATTACAGGCACAGCAGTGCTGCTGAATTAACATTTGTCCAGCTGAGAACAGTTTGGCTTTCAATAAATAGCAGCCTTTTTATTCGTCATAATTTGTGTGTGTTGAACAGGGAGCACCATGACTCATGATGGCAGGACGTGTAAGGATGGTGGAGCTGCAGCGGGTGGGGAGCAACACAAGTGTAGCTGAAGGGAAGGATGTGGACCCATGGCAGGAACACAAACAGGGCTGGGATTTTATTTTAGGGTTAAGGTGAACTGACTAGGAGGTGGCTCTGCAAACACTCAGCTCCAGCCTCTTAACCCTCAGTGGCCTTGTGCCTGCACTCAGGATCATGCTGGGCCACTGGGGAAATGTGTGGGAAAGTGGCCAGCACCCAACCAGAGCAGCCTGCAGCCAGACTGGCTTACACTGCCTAGGAAATCCCACCTCAGGCTTCCAATCTTTCACAGAACTGCTTGACTGTGTCCTTTGCAGGTCTGCATGTGGTCTGCATCTACACTACTCACCTGCAGCTCCTTCTGGGGACTTGTTCTTCCCCAAAAATTTCAAGCAATTATAAAAAGAGACTTAGAGATAAATGCATGTACAGGACACTTTCCTTCCACCTCTCAGATTAATTCTCTATCTTGCCCTTTAGTTGAACAGTACTTCCATGGTAAGACCATCCTCTAGAGGGTGAACTGGTTTGAACTTGAACTTCTCTTTCCTTTTGAATACATAATGAAGTCTTCAGTAGGCCAGGGAAAGCGAGTGATGAGAGCTTTGTCCTGGGGGGATGAGTTCAGGCAGAGTGCTTGACTTGCAGCCCATATGGTTGCCTTCACTGCTGGGCTCATAGATGCTCTGAGAAGAGACCACATGCCTCCCTGAGCTCCCTCTTCTTTCCCCTTCCAGCCAAAACTGAAAAGTATCGGTGAAAATGCCACAAAGCCTCATCATTTCTCAGTGAAACAGGGCACTGCTTCTGGACAGAGGTATAGTTATAGCTGTGGCTTCTCTCCTCGTCATGCAATCTGAGCAGTAGGAAATAGTGAGGCTTTGCACATTTTGTCTAGTAGTAACTACGTGTTTAGCTGTGCTTTGCAATAATGGACAATATGGTGTTTTATGACTACTGTATTCTTGCCTTTGAAGGAAGAGGAGCTAATTGGAGACTTCCTTTCCTCCCGGTTGAAAAGGTCCAGATTTCCAGAGCTCTGCACCCATCAAATTATGTCCTCTCTGTGCTCTGTCAGAAGCCCTCTGTGGGTTCAGACAGCTGCTGAGCTAGTGGCTAGTGGAAACAACACACTCTGTACTATGTCTCAGTTATTGCCCTGAGTCTGTGGGGAGTGCAAACTCCTGGGAGCAGAGCTCCGTGTGCTGTGGGTGGTGGGGAGCAGCACTGGAGTGTTCCCTCTGCCAGCCACAGAGATGTCTGTGTGCACAGTCGAGGCGTGTTGGCTGGGGCTGACTTCAGATTACGTCTTTTCTGGTTTTCGACTAAACTGCCAGTTTCTCTCAGCAAGGAACCTGCCTAATGACTCAGCTCATGCCTGTTTGCTCACTGGGGAGTCGAACACCTTGGTGGGCAATAGAGTATTTGGTGAGGCATCTAATGGGCTGACTTTTGAGCCAGTCCCCACAACAGGCTAGCAGAATCCACAGAACACTTACGAGCTTTAGCATCCTGGCACGGAGCAGAGCATCAGCCCTCTCCTCAGGGATCCCATAAAGACACAGCTGCCATCCCATTACTTTCAGGCTCCTGCTTCTGGATGGTGCTTACCCCTGTGGAAGCTATGCACTGTAGCTCAGCCACCCTGCTTCTGGCAACTCAGACTTCAAAGCCCTCAGAAATGATGGGGAAAACAAAAGTACCCTTTCCTTTATGCTGTTGGTTTTCTGGGATGATTACTAGCAAGTCAGACACACACAAAAGCACAGCCAAGTTCAAAGCCTTGCCATGCAGTTTAATCTTTCCTGCTTGTGGAAAGTTTTGGGTTCACCCAGTGAGGGGCACAAACTGCTCTGGGAAATGGAGGCAGGGAGAAGATAAAGCTGGGATGGATGTAGAGCAGAAGGGAGAAGGGCTCAATGCTGCTTCTCCCTTATCAATGAGTAACCACTGCTGCTGGTGGGCACACATCTTAGGCCTGCTCCCATGCCATGGGTAAATCTCTTGCTGCAAATCCCCAAAGTCCTGGGATAGGTGGGGATGGCTGTAGGAAAGCATCTCTCAAGGAATTTGCCTGCTGAGGCTGCTTTCTCCCACGGCAGCAGTGCTGTGGGAGCATGATCTGCCCACCAGCCTGGAGCAGTGACGTTGCATTGCATCTTTTCCTGGCAGGGAAACTTTTTAGAGGGGTTTGATCACTGTGAAGCCATTTCAGAAAGCTGACAGCATTTGCTAATGCTGAGCTCACGCAGCCGTGCAAGTCATGAGTCACATTGTGAGCTGGTCTCATTTTTTGTGCAGCATGTCAGATCAGCTGAGGAGAAGGAATGCCAGGGCCTGTTCAGGGAAGAGTTGCTGCGTTATTTTTCTTACCAGGACTTTTTTTTCTTCCTTTTATCTCTTTGTTTTCTTACATGTGTGAAGACTTGCCTATTCCAGGCCGATTGCCGTTTCAGAACAGAGCCTTACCGCGATGGAGAGTGCCAAGGGTTACTCATGGGGGATGCTGAGGCTGTTCCTTCCCAAGCACTCAGATATCCCAGGCCAAGAGCAGACACGGCTGGGAGAATGGTTCACATTTCTGTGTGCAAAGCCAAGCTCTGAAGTGCTTCCCCCTTCACTGCCCAAGCAAGACTCTCAAGGAAAATTCTCCCTGAATCAAAAATGTCAGCCAGGCCTAGGGGATTTTGCAGACAGAGATTAAGCTCTCTTTCTGTATCTTCCTCACCAGAGTGAAGAAAAGCAGCCCAGGCTGACCTGTATTAGACCTGAATGGAAATATAAAAGGCTCAGTGTAAAATGCTCCCAGACCCACTGCTGAGCTGAAGTACAGACCCTGTTCCACTTTGCTTGGAGACCTGCATGTCTCTGTCCTGCTGTGCCCCAGGAAACTGCATGATTTTACTGCCAAGCTCAGAGCTCCCTCTGAAAGGTGTCAGTAGCATTAGAGAAACCCAAATGAAAATTCGGAGAGCACCCACTCCCAAGTCCCCACCCCTAGGAATATCTGAGCAGATTAAAGAAGAGATGACTGAGTATCTCCTCTGGTTTTCTTGGTGGCAGGCAGCAAAACATCAGGACTCAGGAAAAGCAGTTTTCAGATGTGAAAAAGGTAGGCAAGGTCTTCAAGGGGCAGGAACACACTGCTGGCAAAGGCTGGGTACTCACACTGTTCTTTGCATTTTCTTTCCTCCAGGAACTTCAGAGAAATCCTTATTTGATCATGGATGGAGTTAGCAGATTTGATATCATGCAAGGAGAAATAGGTAAGGTGATATTCTTGATTTGGAAGAGATCTGCACAAAGCAATAACCTGTGACTGCTTTGCCACGTTCCAAGTGCTTGGTGGGAAGGTGTGAACCTTGGTAGCTGCAGTAAACAATCACTGCAGGTCGATCTAGACTGGCACAAGTCCACACACAGCTTATTGCAGATATTTAACAGGATTCCCAAATGCAGCAGCTCAAATCTTTGTTACTTTTGTCTGGCATCTGCCTTCTGTCTGTGTAAGGCCAAGCTTAGAAATGGAGATCCAGCTGAGATCAGGCAGATGCTTCAAGAAGAAGGGTCAAACACAGTTAAGTGTAAGTAGGTAAATAGGCACGGCTCCAACTTCTGTAGGGCTGATTTTTCTTTCCATCCTAATGTCTTCATTTGACTTTCAGTGTTTTCTTTCCTGTGGATATTTCTGTTCAACTGCTGCAATACTTACCCAGTATCAGAGTATGTATCTGCACCCTGTGTCAGTTCCATCTTGTACTCCTTGACCATGTTTGTCTTTGGGAGCAGCTCTGCTCCCATGTAGAAAGAAATGCCTTCCCATTTCTCACTCCACTGAGAAGTTTGAAGGTTTCCTAAAGAGTGTTCTAGACTGTAAGTCTCAACGTGACTGTGAAAGATAGGAGCAGCCTGAAAGTAGAAAAGGGTGGCTGGGTGACAGCAGGGTTCCCAGTGGACATTGCTGGTGAATCCTGGGCAGTGCTTCAGCATTTTGGAGGGGGGAAAGGAGACAAAAGAATGTTGGTGGCTTTTAGCAAAATGGTTGTTAGCTGTTGCAGCCCATTCTCTTCTAAAGAGTCAGCTGTGATCCAGAACAGCAAGTAACTGACTGAATGCACTGGATTCTTCCCTCCCCTGAGGTGACTGCTGGATGCTGGCTGCCCTGGGCTCCTTGACACTGCGAAAACATATTTTGGAAAATGTTTTACCAAAGGATCAAGGATTCCAGGACGATTATGCTGGGATTTTTCATTTCCGGGTATGTATTCCCTGTGGTATTGGTACCACTTGAGCTTGGCTGGTTGGATTGCAAAGGGGGGTCTAAGCTGCAGCCCCACATCTCAACATCCTCGAATGCTTTGGTTTGTCAATGCTGACTCCCAATTCGTAACTTTGCAGAAAATCCTGAATTTTTTAATGATTCCTTGTGCTCCAGGTGGTGCAATTGCACGTCAGGGAATTTGATGCCCTTTTCTGAAAGTTACGACTGCAAAGGGAGCGGTACCAGCTGTTCAGACAGATTTGTGTACATATATGTTTTAGATGGTATTCTGGTGGCTGCTTTGATTTGGGCAGTCTGTTATGCCTGTCATCTCACCTGCACTATCTATTTGGGCTCATTTTCTGTTTCCCCACTTCACCTTGCCCTTTTAGCTCATTGAAATGGCTGGAAATTACAAATCCTTGGAGACAGATCAGAGGAACAGGCTTTTGATATTTTGAAAAGAGATTTGTTTCAGAGAGAGGAACAAGGCTTTTTAGTAATCTCACTTTCTACCAACTCCTAAAATTGTCTGAATCTCCCAGGAGGGTGACATCGGTAGCAACTGGCAGGCTCTGCTTGCTTGTATCTGAGTCAAACAAATATCTGGTGGGATTAGAGGAGCTTTCAGCACCATTAAACTCCAGAAGCTAAACTGGATGTGGAGGAAATCAGGATAAACTCAGCCATTCCTCATCCCCCTTATTTCATGAATCTCTTTTGTTTTTTGCAGTTCAGCACCAAACAAAGAGCTCTGGCAGTGAGACTTCTTTGACCTCCTAGGCTCTTGCGGAGCAGCACCAGGAGGACTGTCTTGTGGGCAGTCTAAATTTTGCTCTGTTCCTTTGCTCCTTAGAATACCAGATGTTTCTATCTTGGCCCATTTCCAGCATACACTGCCACAGTGTATGAGATAAACCAGCTGAAGGGACACCAGTCTGCTTAAAACACGTTAAAAGGATGCAAGCTAGATTGTCTTTCATGGGAGCTTTGAAAAGATTAGTTAGGTGCAATCCTTAAATCTTAAGCAGTATAAATACCTTACAGTATTTGAAAATGTTTTCCCTGTCATCTCATCTGCAAATCAATGCAACTGTTTCTGGCTTTCCTTGAGCAATAAACCCCTGAGAAAGCTCCTCTGAATGGAAATGCTTTTCTGCAATGCCTTTCAATTATTCCATCAAAGATATTTTACTGCCATCCACAGGCTAAGCAACCAGTCCTCAGTTCAGTGAAGAATCGCAAACAAGGCATATCATATGCTAATATAAAAATTTTAGCTTGCAACTTTTTTCCCACCATTTTGGAACTGGAGCATGTTGCCTCTCAGGAATACAGGGGGCTGCTCCAGTGTTCCTGTACAGCATGAGCTGTTCAGCTGCAAGAGTCAAGGGTGTTAAGCACTTCATCAGCTGTAGTTAAGATGGGCAATGTTTTTATCTAGGGAATAATTGCAGTGATGTTATTTCCCCAGGGATTAAGTTAGTCCCATGTTTGTATGGGAATCCCTTTGTCTGCCACAGAAACTGTGGTGTCTATGAGGCAGGGTGTGTCACTCCTCGTGACAGTGAGGAGCAGCACCTCAACTGGGGAAAAATCCAGAATTCTCCAGGGGACTACAGGGATTTATTGCACAGCGCATCAACACAACTGGAGGGATCTGCCCTGCGTGTTAATGTCCCTGCTCTCAGGAAGAAATGGATGAAATCTTTAAAGACCATAAATGGTCAAGACCCCAGTTTCAGGAAACATCCAAAAAGTGCTTTTTAACACCATACAAAAGGTTGGTGTTAGTTCATAGTTGATAGACATGCAATTTTCTCCTTACTTGATTCCAGAACTGGATTTTTCCAAGATCCCTGTCTAGGAAGGAAAAAAGGAGGCAAAATAACCACACAGCATTCCCCCTTTGACCATCAGGGACTTAGATGTGTTGTTGTCATCTTGGGACTGTCCATTTCTTTTTCCTTCTCTTAAGCCCAGAAAAATAAAGTCCTGATTTAAAAGGCTTATCATAAACGTGGAAGCGAAGAACTTCCCTCTTTGCATCCTGCCTAAATAGCAGCTCTTGGTTTTATTTACTACCACATTCACAGCTGCAGTACTTAAATCCCATAAAGGGATATAAAAAAATTTCATGAAGCCAGACTCAAGCCAAAAATTGACCCTCTCTGAAAGCAGGAGAATGGCTTCTCCTGTATCACTCTTGTGCTTCCAAAGCACTCTAGGATTCCCCATGAGGTTTCTTTTTCCCACTGTGGCTTTTTCTGTCCTTGTGAGCTCAGATGAGGCCACCATCTGAAAGTCTGTGACAGTCAGGACAAAGCAGCTGTCTTTATCCAGCCGAAGAAAAACACAGTGCTGCATTCAGACGGCCTCCAAGCTTGGGCTTGCTACCAAACATGGCCAAGGATCTTGACTTTTGGAAAAACATCACTCAGTGGGTTTGGACTGCATTAATCCCCTCAGCGAGTTCTGTATGTTCTCCTTATTTACCTGTTGTGTTTGCACATGAAGCGCTGGGGGGAGGTGTGGCTGGATGTCACACCTTTTCTCCATACAGACCTGCTCCTAGGTGTTGGCTGGTGACAGAAGGGCTCCTTAGGTGACCGAAAGGACAGCTCCTTTTGGACAGTCCTTTTGCCTGTCTCTCCTTTGGGCAGAGGACAGCCAGTGGAAGGCTTTTCCTCAAGCCCCTTCCTGCCAAAATCAAGCAGAAACCTCAGATCTCTCCTGGAGCTCAAGTTCAAGGTTCCAACTCTGCTGCCTCCTGCCACCAATAACATAGGAAGGGAGAGGCCTGGGTGAGGCACAAGTAGGATCAGACCTGCTTTGAGCTGAGCAGTCTGTAAGCTGCTTTGCTGCTGGGCAGATCTGGTCTTGTGCTTTTCTAGCAGAACAGCTCATTTTGGGGTTTTTCATTGACCGAAGCTGTTGAAATAAAATCATGCCAGACTAAATCTATTGCTGGCATACTTCCACTAGAGTCCTTAGCATTACTGCAAATAAGAGCTTGGCCTCTTATGATTTCGAATCATGCTAAGCTACATTAATCTGCTAATGACTCTGGAAATGGCTCCTTTAGTTCATCCCCGCAGATCTCTATTCCTGTCTTTTCCCTTGAAAAGTTTCATCAGCTGGAGAAACACCTGCTCTGTCCACATGCTGGAGAGACTGCCTGTGTCCTTCTCATCCATCAAGGAGATGGATAACACCTCAAAACTGTCTTTAGTCACTACACTGTCTCTGTCCATGACAGCGTGTCAGAGTCTTAATTGAAACACAGAGGAAGGAAAATTTAGAGGCTGGATCTTGACAAAACCTCTCTGGCCAAGAGCTGCACTGTGGGGAAAAATCCAAGTGTGGCTGAGGAGTGAGGCTCATGGAATCCACCTGCTGATCATTCTTTATCTTCTTGAAATCTTGCTATTGCCCAAGAATATTAGCATATTCCCCGTGTTGAATTTCTCCTCCCACTGATTGCAGGACTAGCTATACTCCCCAAGGACTTTCCCTGCTGCTGGGAAATCCAGCCAATTGGTAGCTTGTTTAACAATGGGGACCATTAGCCTGAGGCAGTTCAGGAGAGAACTTGCACATATCCATGCTTTAGATTAATTCCTATGCTAGTTCAAGAGGCTTTTTCTTGGCATGGACTTTAGTGCTTAGAAGAGGCTCATTATTTTATTTTCTCTCTCTCTCTTTTTAAAATACCTTTTTTATTTTATTTATTTCCAGTTCTGGCAATATGGAGAATGGGTGGATGTAGTGATAGATGACCGGCTGCCGTTCCTAAATGGAAGATACCTGTCTGTACACCCTCGAACTTCAAATGAATTCTGGCCATCCTTGCTGGAAAAAGCATATGCCAAGTAAATATACCTGGTCTGTTCTTCCACCCAGTGCTGAATGCTTTCTGTGGGTGGTTTCACCCTCTGCCTGGTGCAAAGCACACAGGAAGGGCTTCAGGCTGAAACCTGTGTATGTGGTACTGTGCTTATGCAGAGAACCGTGGCTGCAGCAAACATAGGGCCAACATAAACTGGAGATGTTGGCCTTGGGTTAGACCTAACTCTACCCAGCCCTAAAGGCAGCCAGCCCTAAATCTGCCCAGTCCAACCCTGGGATGTTAATGCCTGAGAAGCAAAATGAGCAGGGCAATGGCTGGTGACACAAAAGGGCCTGGAATCTCCTCCTGAAACTTCTTTGTCTCTGTTCTCCTTTCCGTGTTGTCCTCTGTTTAAAACTGCAGATTCTAAGCATGGATTACCTGTGTTTACAGTCACTAATCAGAGATCATGTGGCTATTTGGAGCAGGCAATGAGGAAGCATGACTGAAGAACATGCCCAGGCACAACACACACACTCCTGGGACTCTCTGGTCAGCTCACACTTCACAGAGAGCTCTGACTCTTAGCTGAGGTCCCCAGAATATGCAGGGTAAATAATGCCTAATAAAGAGATAACTATTTTTAAAAATCCTCTGGAGAGAGAAGGGATCAGATTGTGGTCCCTTAGCATTTGCCCATTTCCCATTATTAAAAATGCTGAAGAAAAAGTCCTGTGTTAGGGGTGGTACGAAGGGCTGTAACTTGGCACCTGAAGCTGGTGTAGCATTTGCAATGCAGTGAAAAGGAGATGAAGAAAAGATATAATAATTTTGGCAGATTTGGTCAGGAATAAGGCAGCATGAGAGCGACTCAGGAAGAAGATGCATTTTGCCCTGAGATATCTCAGAAAAGTTGACTCAGGATTCAGTATCAATTTGCTGCATAAGATTTTAATTACAATGCATACCAAACCTCTATTAAATTAAAGTTGCAAGCAATGCTGTTTATGAGAATCCCATTGGAGAAGTTATTCCCCAGTGCCCAAGACAAATTCTTTTCATCAGTGTAGGACAAGGACAACTCTTCAAAATACAATTAGCTGCAGACTTCATTTGATTACATTCATTAAATACAGTGTGTATGGTGGGGTTTAACAGCATGCTCTACCTGCTCTAAGTACGGCATGTTCCAGCTTATTTGCTGTCTCAATAAAAACCACACGATAAAAACAACAAGGACTGTGTTGGCAATATTAAATTATTATCCTATTATTGCGCTCTAGCAGAGTGAACTGGGAACAGTGCTGAGAACTCATTTCTGCCTTGCCCTGGAAGCATGGGTAACTACCTTCACCTCTCTTTTCCTTTTTCTCATTTGCAAAAGGAAAACTGGCCATTTTTGTGGAGAGTCCTGTATAAGTACAATGTAGAAACTAGCAGTTCAGCTCCATTTGACCTGAAACATCCATTTGAACTAGTCATCCTTGGCTCCCTTCCTGTTCAGAAAAAAGAAACTGAATGCTTCAAGATGAGATGCAGCTCATCTCCCTAAAATGCCTGTGTTGGCATGAGATGCACCTTATTATTTTCCACTGTCTGTAAGTGGCTCTGGACAGCTGCCTCAGATGGGCATGAATACATAGAAAAAGCTCCCCCTTTGTCTCGTTCCTTCCACAGGGCATGTGTTGTGCCTGGCCAAGTATTTCAATCACGTTTCCTTTCATTACCTGGCCACAATGTCTGCACACCCCAGGCTCCCCTGTGCTCACCACCTCGATGCACACGTTCATTTTTAAAGCAAGCACTGTGCATTGTTTATGAAAACACAGTGTAAGGATTAATTAACTTCTCTCTCCCTCTCTTTTTTCCTTTTTTTTTTTTTTTTTTTTAATTTTTTAAAATTTTTCCATAGGCTGCGGGGCTCCTACGAGAACTTGAATGGAGGCTACCTTTCAGATGCTTTAGTAGACCTCACAGGTGGAGTCCAAGTGCAGTTTTCATTGAAGGATCCACCTCCTGATCTGGAGGAGATCCTGAAAGCAGCTGACAAATCTCGGTGTCTCATGGGGTGCAGCACCTCAGGCCAGGTGAGTCACAGGGCAGGTCACATGCCTCTCCTTGTTTACTGTGTTTGCACAAAGGTTGCTCTTTGGAGGGGAAAAGGAAGTCCATAATCACTCTGTAAAATAGTTACAGTTTATGGATGCCCGAAGGGATCTTGGCAGCAGAAAGTAGATAAGATCATTTGGTAAGGACTGTAAAGGCATTTGGGCAGATGTAGATGGGTTGGTCTGTCCGAGAGGGGGCTATAACTTCTCTCCTGGCTAATTCCACTGCAGTAGAGTGGTGTCCTCTTGCAGCAGGCCTGATTTTGGCCTCCTAACTTTGTGATCAACTCTGGCAAGGTCAAAACACACCTCTCTCCTGTAAGACGATGCAATTATCTCATTGTGGCTTGCAGGCTTACTGCTATTAATGCTGGGAAGTTGCAAAAGGCTCTGTGATACTCAGCAAGTACCTCTGATAAAATGTCTCCAAGGCTTCCCTGACAGCACGTGACATGTGGCTGCCAAGGGTGTGACACTGCTCCTGTGGTGCCTGCTTCCTCAGGGCAGGAAGCTTGGGTGCTACAAACAAGCCAAGGACTATTGCCTCAGCTCAGGTGGCTGACCTGGCTGTGAGTGGCAGGGAAATTCTGCAGTCCCCCAGCCTGTCTGCAAGTCACCCAGTCCAGGTCATTCTGCAGTTGCAGCAGCTCTGGGCTGTGGAAGAACTTGCAAAGAAGTGTAGATCTGTAGCTTTGTTAAATTTCCTGGCTTGCTTATGGCTGCAGGGGGAACCACAGTCACATTCCTGTGGGGTATCTCTGACACACTGCTGCGGTCAGACCCGAGGCTTTGTTTAGTGCCGTGGCAAATGACAGTTCTGGGAGCTGGTGGCTGTGTCTTTATAGTGTGGCAGAAGCTAAAAGCTGTGCTCTCTCCCTTCTGCAGTCAAGGAGGAACATAGAGCTGAGGAATGGGATTGTACAGGGTCATGCCTACACCGTCACAGGAGCTGTGAAGGTAAGATCAGGGACTGGCTCCTGCCTGGAGATCTTGTACTGACGATGCACTACAGGGCAGTTGTGCTGCTGTTCCAGTCAGAGTGATTTGAATTAGTGTCACACTTATTGTTAAAAGCACATAGTTCAAGTTCCAAGAGATGGAAGGACTCCAGCACAATAAAAAGAGGGAGGATATCTGAATCCATATTGTGTTCTAATGGAAAATGCAACTGAAGCTGACTTTTGTTTTGGGACACTTCAGCAGCAAATACAACATTTCTGGAGATTTTCATTCCATGTTGACTCTTAAAAAATGTGCTTTTGTGTTTCAAATGCAAGTAGAAGTGCTGGCTGAAATTGTGGGATTTGTCATATGATGCAAATCTACATTTGTTCAGCTCAATCACAAGCTGCCAAAAATCACTGCGTGAAAAGTAAATCGCTGGTTCAAGAACAGCGTTTCTCCATCTTTTAAAGCTGTTGTACTCATGCAGAACTGCTCCTGGCTCAGTATTAATATTGATGATCTGAGAACCAATTTATCACATGGATCAAAAGAAATTAAGGATTTTTTACAGCCAGAAGTCAGAACATGGCTTAGCTCAGTAAGCTGTAGTGCACACAGGGAGAGTTAACAGTGAAAAAGAAAACCAAACAATAGCTATGCTGTCAAGCAAGATAGCGACAAAACCTTTGAATCTTGGAACCTAAAGTACTTTGGAAAGGGGATGTTGCTTTCCCTAAGCTATTTTCTCCCTTATCCCTCTCTCTCTGTTGGTTTTCTCGTGCCATGGCATGCTTGGTGCTATCATCACCAGCATGCTGCTTCTTGGAGGCAAGGAGCTAAAAATGGAAAGATGAGGATTGCCAAGCTCCAGAGAAGGCCCCAGCTGTCTCTTTGCAGGGCAGAGGCAGAAGGGTCCCCAGTTCTGTTGGAGGAGAAGCAGGCTGTTCCAGCCTCCTGCTGCTCCTGGTGTGTGCAGAGAGGAGAAAAGTCTTTGCCCCACTTAAAGAAGTGCCAAGACATCCAAGGGGTTGTCCTGAGAGGAAATGATTAGAGGCTGGGCCTTTGCCTGGGAAGAGACTGCCATGGTATTGTTTCCAACACTGCCTGTGTGCGTAAGGAGAGCCAGAAAACAAAGGTTTGCTTCTCCTTTCCACTTCCACCATTTTGGCTTCACTGGCAAAAGTTAATTGCTTCTGACTTAAATCAGTGGCAGAAAAAGGAGGAAAGCACCAGAAACCCCAGCTGTTGCAAACCACAGTATTGTAGATACAGACCCACAGATTCTGTTTATCATCAGCTCTCTGTGCTGACTGTTGGCTTTCACTCCAGGCAGTCTGGTGACCTCATTCCCCAAAGTCTCTGTCTTTGCTGACTCACAGCATCAGATGTGCAGAATTAGGCACTGGAATTTCCCAAGGCTGTTGGATTCATGCAGTGTGACAGGAATGCTGCTGCTTCTCTCTGTGTCAGCTATTCACTATCCTCAGGAAAGCAAAATGGGCGCAGTTTTCTCTCACACATCATTCCTTTGCAATGTAGCAGAAGGCACTGATTTTTCACTGCTGGGAAAATGAGATCAGAGGTTAAATCTGGTCTCTAAGGTACAGAGGAAGTTCCATTTTATTACCCTTCTCTTCACTGAATATCGCAATTGTGAAAAGCTGTGACTGAGTTTGTTTTTCTTTCCTCTTTACAGATCCCCTACAAGAATGGCTGGAAACATATCATCAGGATCTGGAATCCGTGGGGCCATGGGGAGTGGAAGGGGCCCTGGAGTGATGAGTAGGATCTTAAAGCTTTAATGTCATAGAGAATCAATCTTTTATAAGAACCTCTGCCCTGCACCCATTTTAACAAAACAGATATTTCCAGATCAGTTAATTATAAGCATTATTTCCATCTGTGGAGCAACTGCCCGCAGAAATCCAATCCAGGGAAAACTAATGCAGCCTTGCTAGGCTCAGGTGTCCCTTCTTGTCTGTGTGTATGCATTTTACCCAGTGCATAATTCTACATAAGTCATGGATGAAAGAATTCTGATTTCCTGGAGTAAGCCCTGACCATGTCCTTAGATGCTGGCTGGCTGCTGCTATTGAATTCTCCTGCAGAAATCACACATCCACCTTTCTCCTCTTTCTTCTGCTCCCATGAGTCTGACTCTGGGAAGAGGAGGGTTAGACGAGCCCATGGAGCAGGGCAGTATTGAACACAGAGGGACAGAAAGGGTCCTTGGTTATTCCAAAGGCAAAGTGCCAGGGAATGGCTTGAACTAATCTTTTGGATCCATCATGCAGCTTTGGGGATTCAAGGACCACTTTGCTGCCTGTGTGGATAATCCAACATCTCTTTCCTAAAGAAAGGAATGATATAGACTGCAACAGTGTTTTGTAAACAAGTAGATCTTAGTTTTCATTTTGGAATTGCATCAGTGTTTCCATGATTAGAGAGGTGTTCTTGTGACACCCTTAGGTTATTTAATAGCATCCCACCCCTCCCTGTTGCTAGGACCACACACAAGAACTCTGCTGAGAAAAGTCAGGCTGGAGTGTTGCATCTGGAAGGGTTGGTGGGTTGTGTAGACATGTCTAAGGCTGGGATAACAGCTCTCTGCTCAGGCAGCATCCTCCCATTCTTTTGGAAGGGTGAACTACAATCCTAAGTGTAATTGAAATGTCAGTAGCACGTTCACAGGTAAGCTGCACAGATCAATAAATTATTGATTCATGTGCTGGTTTTATTTGTCTTAAACTCTGCAAAAAGTACAATTGTCACTTAATTATAAACATGCTGCTCGGAAACAACACATTTGACTGGGTAATGTGCTCTCTACATGTCAGTGGAATATCAGTGCTCCAGAGTGCTGTGGCTTGGTGCCTCACTAACCTCTCCAGCATGGGGACAGGTGACCAGGACAGCGGGGAGGATTCCCCACCCCAGGGTGGGCAGCTCAGGCACAGCAAAGGCACAGAGTTTTATTTGCTGGCCTCGGATATGAAGGTATCACACACGGTCCTGTTTCCAGTGTACAGTTTCTTCACCCCTCCTGATCCCTCATGACCTGACAGGCTGGTTAGAGGAATAGGCCAAAGATGAAAAATTGTGCCTCACATCTTGTTGATTTGCTCTTTTTTTGCAGCTCTCCTCAATGGGACCGTGTTGAGCCTAAATACAGAGAAGCCCTCCTCAGAAATAAGGATGATGGAGAATTCTGGTATTTCCCTATTGATCCTTTGTCTACTGGGTTTTCTTTTCGCCTTCATTATGGAAAAAGTAATTTTGGCAGTTCTCTGTTCTTGGTGGTGGCGCAAGGTACCCTGTGTTTGCTGTGTGCAAACAGCAAATTGGAGATTGTCCTGACCCTGTGGTTTCAGAGGAAACAAGACCTGAAAAAATGGAGTTGGCCAAGATTAAGTGACAGGCTGATAAAAAAAAAAAGAAAGAAAAGTGAGAGAAGTAAAAATCCAGCCCTCTGTAACCTGGTCATTTTGTCACACTGCCTCTCCTCATAAAGTGTGTGGTTTGAACCTTGGACTGACAGATGCTTGAAGGGGACAGCTGGCTAAGCAGGTCACTGAGCCCGTGCACTTGACTGCTCTGCAGGTGCTTGTGGTTTTTCACTGCCTCTGATTGCTCTCAGATACAGCTTAGCCACACGTGGGCTGTCCCTTAGAAAAACTGATTCTTCAGAAAGTGCACACGTGCCCTGTGGGGCTCCGAGGAAAGCAGGGCAACAGCAGGTAGGTCTAAAATACACACTTGAGGCTTGAGTGAAGCATGAGCATGGGACAGAACACCGTGGAGATACAAAGGCAAGGGACAATGGCAGAGGTGTGCTGGAGATGGCAGTGCTCCAGCAAGATACCCCTGAACATGCCCTGTGGTTTACCCTGGGGCATTAGGGGCACTTAGGGCAGCCCAAAATGCATCGAGAGCTGAGCTCTTCTGCAAGGCAGCAGCCAGCAGAGCTGCAGGTGCCTGCAGTGCTCTCAGCAATCCCTTTTTAAAGACATGGGGTGAATGTGGATACCTAACTGGTGTCTTCACAGAATCACAGAATGGGTCAGGCTGGAAGGTACCACTGTGGGTCATCTGGTCCAACCTCCTGCTGAAGCAGGGTCATCCCAGAGCACATGGCACAGGATTGTGATGAGATGGTTGTGGAATACTCCACTGAGGGACACTCCACACCCTCTCTGGGCAACATGTTCCAGTGTGTGGCCAGTTGCTCAGTAAAGAAATTCTTCCTCATATTCAGGTGGAACTTCCTGCATATCAGTTTCTGCCCATTCCCTCTTGTCCTATTGCTTGGCATCACCAAGCAGAGCCTGGTTCAAACTCTGAAACCCTCCCTTCAGATACTGACAGTGATGAGGCTCCCTCTCAAGGCAGAACAGGCCCAGCTCCCTCAGCCTTTCCCAGAAGGGAGAAGCTCCAGTCCCTTGATCATCTTCGTAGCCCTCCACTGGGCCTGCTTCAGCCAGAAGGGAGATCTCTTGTACTGAGGAGCCCAGAACTGGACACAGAACTCCAGATGTGCCCCACCAGGGCTGAGCAGAGGGGCAGGATCCCCTCTCTTACCTGTTGGCAATGTTCTTCTGGCTTAAACTGAATGATGAGATTTTCCTCCTTCTCCACAGGATGTCCTGTGAGAACTTCCAGGAGCAGTTTTCATGGCTGTATATATGTAACAACTCCCCAACATTTCTGGACTTTGGAGATGAGCACTGTGCAACGTGGTCTCAGAACAGCTACACCAACCTGTGGAGCCCGGGTCTTCCCACAAGGAGGAACCGCTATTCCCCAGGTAATGGATGCTCACTGCAGTCACCTGTCTCCTCCTCTCCACTGAAACATCCACTCTGAGCACTGAAATGCAGAAGTATTGATTGCCAGTTGTTAATGCCTGCTTTTTCCCATTACAGCACTTATCAGCTAAGCAGGCAGAAACAAAGCAACAGCACTGGCTGCTGAGTTAAAACGAGAGACTCGTGATTTAGGAACCCTGGACTCTTTAAGTCAAAATGAGCTTGTATTTCTTCTTTCAGCCAGTTGTAAGTAGGTGTTACTGGGACCTCATCAGAAAGTCTGGTCTGGCAAATATGCTGTTGATTTTACAGAGCAAAAAGTACTCTAAAATTAAATGGATACGGAATGAAAAAACTGTGCTACAAAGCTCTATTTTTTAAGGTAAAAAGGTCTTTGGGCTGATAAGACCAGTGGTTTTACTGCCTGTGCAAGAACTCTTCTGGCATTGTAAGCTCCAATCAGTAGTAGTATATTTTAAAATTTTTATCTTATCTCATCTCATTTTTTTTTTTTTTTTTTTTTTTTTTTTTTTTTTTTTTTCAGCTGCATCAGTGTTTGGGCTTTGTGTTTTTAATCTAGGATGGTAGTATCTTCTCGGTGAAGAGGCTTCTTTTTTTCTCAAATGACGATCCTTGACTTAACAGCAAACAGGTTTTGGCTTACAGATTTCAGGCTCCTGCTGCTAACCTGATCACCAGGTCTCAAGGTGTGATAACAAAGAAATGCCTGTGCTGCTGCACACCACAGTCACTGGGGCTGAGCTGAGAGTGTGCGGGCAGAACTGTCTTCCTTGGAGCTGTGTTTTCCAACAGCCTTCTAGTAAAGTCCCTGTCCAAGTACAATCATTCTAATCTGCAACTTTCAAGGCCACCCAACACAGGGATATGGCTTAAATTCTACTCTGATGCCATCTCAGTCCTTTTTTCCCCCCCACTTAAGGCAGTTCATTGGGTTATTTTTAAATCAGGAATGCTTCCTGTTAACCAAAGCCTTGGCCAAGACACAGCTGTTTCCCTCTGGTGCTCTATATTCTGTCTGTCCATCACAAACATTAGCAGGAGGGAAGGAGAGGATAGCTTTGCATCATTTTGTCCTTTTCTCTGTGTTTATCATCTCAAAGCCACAGTCCTTTTCAGCTCAGGCTCTGGGTCAGGTGCCTGAATAAGAGCCACTGCTTTTCTGCTGCTGGGAAAGTGTGCCATGTAGGTGAAGCAGATGTAGGGGGGTTGAGAAATCCACACGACTTCCGTGACTTTGCCAGAGATTTCTAAAATGATAAATGTGCAATTAGTTTACCTCCAGATGCCTCAACTTCTAGTGCTAGTGTGGAGACTACAGTGCACTGTTGTATTGAAAGGATCTTGGAGCAGTGACTGCCTGTTCCTCTGGGTCCACACAAGCAAGATCTTACACAACAGGCTACTGCTGGAACATCTCTGTGCCTACTGTTAACCTATTAACACTTTCTCAGCAGGTGCAGCTTCAACAAACCCTCAGTATTTTTTCAAAGTGCTAGATCACAACCCAAACACCTATAATGTAGCAATTTCACTCATGCAAAAACACGCTGACCACGTGCAGGATGAAAAAAACCTGAAGATTGGCTTTTTCATCACCACGGTAAGCACAATCAGATATCATGTGGGCACTGTTGTTCTCTGTGTGGTTTATTTTACCTGTATGTGGGAATGCAAGACTGAATTGCCTTTTGGTCTGTTAAAAAGTCAATATGTGGTGTGAATTTCTGGGTACCTTCTATTGTAGAAACTCAGAGTAAAAACAGAGTTAAGCAGGCTTAGTTTCTTTTATTTATGTCTTAAGGAACAAAGGTGGCACTTATGCTTCTGTAGCATCCCAGAATAGCCCTGAGAAACTCAGGGAGTCCCCAGGTTAGAAGATATGCCAGGGCAATGTCCTCTGCACCAGCAGTACTGGTGACATGCCGTGCTGGCTGGGCACAAAGCATGACAGCCGGCACTAGCCACAGCCCTTGAGGAGCACTCCAGGTAGAGTAGAGAAGCAGATGGTCTCTCATTACCCAGAGTGGGCCTGTCTTACTCATCCTCCTGTTTTCTATCTGAAAAGTCATGTAGAAACATTTACAAAACACATGAGAGCCTTTGCTCGAGACCAGTGTAGAGGAAATCCACTCAGATACCTGGGACCTCTGCTACAATTTCTCTGGGTTTTTTTCCTTGGTGACTGTCCAGAGAGGTGCCTTTTCAAGCTGTTCTCAGAGTGTTACCAGGCTTACTGAAAGCACAGTTGCTAGTGTAGATGGATGCTAACCTTTCCCCAAGTATTTTTGTTGCTGGCTGATGACTGTGGGAGGCTATTGTTCTAAACCCATAGACTAAAAAGGAAGCAGGGATTGCTATAACCCTAATTTCTCCTCATTCTCCTCGTTACTGGAGAGGTTTGCCCTAGTCCCAGACTTTAAATAATTGATGCCATAAGTTTAACAGCTCCTCATAAAGGAAGAGCATGGCTTTGTAGCTCATAAAAAAGTGTGTCTGAGAAATAAAAGATATCATTAAAAGGGCATCCCTCCAGCAAGTGGAGCTCAGTGTCACTATGGGAGGATATCCTGTGTCCTGTGCAGGTATCAAGCCTGCAGGAATCCATGAGGCCAGCTGTGCCACTCAGAAAGAGCTGCTGCTCCTGGTAAATGGGGAATTGCTCCTTCCAGCATCCCCAAAAGTCACCAGGCATGGAGGTCTCCTGTGCTCTTGCACAATGCATGTCCACCTCGATTAGTTACCCATTTTAACAGGCGTGACCTGCACTGGGAGGTGATGATATAGGTCTTGATTCCCTCAAAAAAGGGGTTATTTAATCAGGAAGCAGACTAGGAGACAGATTTTCTCTATTCTTGCTTTATATTTAAAATTTCTCTTCCCCTCCAGTTGATGCTCAGGTGTGTTTTCTCTCTCTTGGTATGAGATGGATCAAGGATGGATGACCCTCCATGAGTTTGTCAAGCCTGGATGACATGGCCTCTGTGTCAGCCCATAGCTCACCTCAGGCTCCCTTTGGGCTCAGGTCACTTGGGTTTCTGACTTTATGAGTGACCTCCTGTACAGGAGCTGAAGGGCAGGGCCAGGACAGAGCATTACTGGAGGCACCAGGATTACTGTGCAGCACCTGGGCAGTGAGGGAAAGGGAACAGTTATGCTGCCCTATCACACCACAGCTTTTATTAATATAATGATATTGGTGCATATTCATACAAAGGATTATACAGAAAACATTCCCTCACGGACTCACACTAAGTATTTTAATTTGAGAGCTGCTCTACCAGCTCCTCACAGCCAGCCTGGTGTCCTGTCCTGCTAGCAGCAAAAGCCAGCTCCAGGAGCTAAAACCAGAGTGGGTGTGAGTGACATTCCCTCAGTTTATTTCCCAGTGTTCAGCCTCAGTGCCTGAGGACAGTCAGAGCATCTTTGGGTAAAAGTTTACAAGGGGTTTCTTTGCACAGGGAGAGTGCAGTTGGCAAGATTCATGTGGCTTCACTCTTCCTCCCTGATCTGCTTTCTCTGCTATGATTCATTAGCAACACCATCCGTTGTTCAGTACCTTTTGAGATGCATCAAATTGTTGCTGTGAAGCAAAAGGAGTATTATCCCTCAGCAGGATGAGAGAGTGCAGTGCAGGCAAGGATGCAAACCAGAATGGACATATCTGATAGCTCTAGGAAGCCTTTGATTAAATATAGACGTGGAACACTAATACATGGCTGTGAGGGAAGTTTAATGTTGTGTGATAGAGCTGAGAAATGTATAGAGGCTGATTCTTATCTCACACCAGTTTTGATTCCATTGAGATATTAATCTGCTGCTGCTTTTTACCAGAAGGAATGTGGAATAAGGCTCAAAAGTGGGGAAAAAAAGTATTACACCATTTATTTCTTTGCAGCACTGCCCATTTCTATCTGCTCAAGATCTGACCCATAATACTTGGCAGTCTGTGTACCTCCCAGCCGTCTGTAACAGTAGTCATCCTATTTTTTTTTCCTTCCAAAATAGCAGTTTTATGTGATTGTCTCCCAAAGGCATGGCTCATAAATAACTCTGCCACGCTGTATAACCATTCTAAATGGAATTTATACACGCTGATATATTTTGGGGAATATGTTAAGGAAGGGTTTTTTATTATGCTATCTTTACATGTCATCATAGTAATAGCTGTTGCATTATATTTGTTTCATCTCAGCAAAAAAATACTGGAATAACAGATGAAAGATCAGAATACTCAGTTTTCTTGTGACACTTGCTGGTTTGCATTGGGATTCTTGAAGCACTGTCATCTGGGTGACATGCTTAGAGGGCTCTCTGACCTCTTTGAGCCACAGAAGATCTCAGGGAATTTTTTGGTAATAGCATTCATCCTTGATTCCTTTGTGAACTCTGCTTAATGTTAATTGAAGTTCTCTTCAAATCTCCTTATGTTCATTTTGGCTTCTGTTTCTTTCATTTTCTCCACCTTTGAGCAACTTTGATATGTCCTTGAAAAAAAGCCTGTCCCCTGGATGGGCTTTTCGGGCCACTGGGGAGGTGGAGGCACGATAGATGCAGTGTGTATTCAGAGAGGTGTGGGAATGGCAGGCTGCTGTGAGTGCGCTTTCAGATTTACTTTGGTTCCTAACAGGAAGACAGCCAGCTGTGTTTTTCTTTCAGGAGAACTCCAGAGTTCTGAAGCAAATCTTTCTCCGGACTCGAGATGTGACCAGCTACTTTATCTTGAGCCCAGGAACCTACGCCGTTGTTCCTGCTGCAACAGAGGACCAGGAATTCGAATTTCTCTTACGAATTTTCATAAAGAATCAAGACTACCATGAGTAAGATGATATGCACTCCTTAAGGGCCCCAGGCTCCCAGTGTACCAGGAATTAACTATTTAATGTCAAGATAACTGATGTGGCAATTTGCTTTTAGTGTATCCTTGGAGGGTGGGGAAGGCACAGAGGAGTGTAAAGCACCTGCTGAGGGGGATCAGGTGTACAAGCAGCTGCACAAGGGTGGCCACTGCAGAGCAGGGCAGGAGCTGATCTGCAGCCACCAAGGGTCTCAGGGTACAAAGAACCACACAAGGGAGCAATAATTGTGAGACATGTCCTCTACCCCTGATTGTGGGGACATTTCTCTTTGCTGAAAGGAGGACCGGGAGCTTGTTCTCCCTAATTCTTAACAGTTCTCCCTAATTCTTAACANTGAAAGGAGGACCGGGAGCTTGTTTTCCTTAATTCTTAACAGCTGTTTGGTGGTTTCTTATGTTCTGCTGGCTGGATGCCAGATGGATCACGTCCCATTCTGCTCGGAGTGGGACCTGGAGAAGCCAAGGGCAGTGAAAGGCCTAGATCCTTTCACTCAGCCACCTCCTAGACAGGCAAGGCTCCCTGTGGGCATGAGAGTGGCCTTGAAGATAAGTTTAGTGGAAAAATGGTATCTGAGTTCATGCAACGGCAGCTATTACCACACACACACATTCACATTACCGTGTGAATGTGGTATTGTGTTATATTTGGGTGTGGTTTACTCCAGGTAAGCAAGCTTTGAGTCCCAGCTTTCAGCCTCACCAAATGACCTGCAAGCGTCACCTATGCAATGCCCTCCTTTCAGCAAGCTTTAGAGTGGATAGGATTGCAGCTCTTACCTCAGTGGCCCATATCTTAATAATGAGATTGCTTTCCAGGCTTTGGCCCCTGGCAAAAATAGCCCAGAACCAACTGAGGCAACTCCTGAGTTATGGAAAGCAAACACAAGGAGTCCGTGCTGTGGGCTGGACTGCCTTCAGCAGAGTGAGTCATGTGTGAGACAGCTCAGCCCTGGAAGTGAGCTTTTCAGGAGAGCCTCTGACCCTCACAGACCTTCCTGAGCTAGGCCAAGTGTGAAGATGACCTTCCAGTGGGTCTTTGCAGCACTTACCTATACAGATGGTATAAAAATAGAACCTGGCTTGTCTAATTTCTCTACTGGAAGCAAAACTCAAGTACTGAATGTGTACTTAGAAATGGTGACCCTGGCCCAGTTTCAGGCAGTCTGCAGACATTTAGATGTTGCCTTTTAATAGCCTGGATGCTGTTTTCATTCCTGACTGTTAAGCTGAGTAAAGAGAAAGGAGGTGAAAAATTTCTGTGGCTCAAGGCAGGCCAGCCCTGTGTTCTGCGTGGTGAGGTTAGTCCTGGCATGCTCAGGGTGAGGCAAGCTATCCTTTCTCTGCAGCTGGTGCCAACAGAGCTGCTTGGGGAAGGCAGTGGCCTCAGAGCAGCTGGAGACTCAAGACCTGTCTGTGCCTGTTTGCACAGAGAGACCCAGGACTGGTGCAGCAGCCTTGTCTGAACTGGGCCAGGCTGGGCCATGGGTGCTGAGCATCTTGTGGGGCTGTGGGCTCGGTGAGTGCTGCTGCTGGTGCCTGCCTTCTGCCACGGCTGCCAATCAGTGCTCTGGAAAGGCCTCTTTTCTCCCAGTTTGATTCTTGTAACTCTTTTCTAGGAACCCAAACTCCCTGACCAGCCCAGTGCTGCCGATGGTAAGAGTCTGAAAACTGGTGTAGGTTCTGGTGGTGATCATTTGGTCACCTTTACTGACTCCTCTTCATCTGCTCTTTTCTCCCTTTACCACCCACTACTGTCCCAGAGTTTGACTCTGGCACCCAGCAACCTTGCTGGGAGGGCAGGACACCTCTCTGGAAGATGGGAGTGACAACAGAGCCCTTCCTCTTCTCATGAGTCTTTTTCGGAGCCTGGTTTTTGAGGAAACAGGTCTTATACAGTCCCTTTGTCAGCCTGTCCATCTGTCTTTTTCACCTTACCATCTTCAACACTTTGATAAACCAAATATAGCAGGGGAGAGAACACTTCAAAGATTCTAATTTCTTTCAATGTCTGTAAAATGGGTATATATATCTATGGGGGAGAGAGAGGGAAACTTAATTCCTATAAGTGGGATTGGATATGCCTTCCCCATGGGAATGATTTCATTTAAGTGCTTGTACCCTGTAAAGCACAGGAGTCCATAGGGATGGGACTCAAATCAGATTTCTGCTGATTTTCATCAGGATATCTTCAGAGACAGAGACATAAAGCAAATTGCACTTTGAAACTGGCTGCATCTCTAGTTCAACCCACATTTTTGCCTCTCCAGCCCAGCGACCATGGGTTTTTTGACTTCTTGCTGTGAGCTGTGCACATTGCCAGGGCTGGTCCAGTCCCTGCTGGTCCCACAGCAAAGCCCTGCCACTGAGAGGCTGCTATTTACAACCTTCAAAGACACAGATCTTTGAAGCCAGAGGTGTGAAGCTGCTTCAGGAGAACAGAAAACTGAGTCCTTTCCTTGTGATTCATTTTCCAGCACACAATTAAGCCCCATTAGGGGGGTAGTGTAAATGGTGACTTTTTATCTCTTTCCACTGACAAGCTGTCAGTTTACCTGGCTGTTGTCCTTAGCCAATGTTTCGACTTTGATGAATTGAAACCCACAGTTTCTGCTCCTGTTCAGGTATTTGGGCTTCTTTGGTATGAAGTATCTCACACAGAGATGAAGGCATTGGGTTAGAGTTTTTTTTTCTGAAAACTTTATAATGCTAAGGAAAATTCCCCTCAGTGCCTGGTGGATCTTTTCACTGGAAGGTTGGAAAAAAATCACTTAACCATTGAATTGCAATTGCTCAGGTATAGTCCAAGCTTGTCTTGGGATTGAGAAGGTACAAGAGAAAGGACAAGTCAACTCCTGCTCTATTTTCTTGGTTCACATGAATCTTCACATGCCCGGAGCAGTAGTCCCAACCAAGGTCCACCAATAAGGATCAGGCCTTGTATCTCTACTCTCTTGTATTGACTTGCTGAATTCCACCCTGGATGTGTTCTGTCACCTTCCTTAAGCCCTGAACTGCTCCTTTCTGGTTGTATTAGCTGCTAACATCCAAAATATGCTTCTTCCTTCATTGTAGTAGCAGTTGCTCACTCCTAGTCCACTTTATTTTGGGGGTGTGAAAACTGCAGCCTGTGCTGTACATTCCCTGCCCCTCTAAAGTGCTGTTTGGATCCACAGACTTTTGCCTCCTGTTGTTTTGTAGCTGAATTATTTATGTCTGCTCTTTGTTTTCGATGCAGGATGTACCAAGACAGAACCAGGACAGCTCCTATAAGGCTCTTTTCCTAAGATACGCTAAGCAGGTACCCTCTCTAGAACATATTGTTGAAAAAAAAAATAAAAAAACCACATGTGGACTTGCAAAAAGAAAAAATGATCTATGATGTTGATACAAATCCATTTAGATTTTTTTTTTTGGGGGGGGAAATGTAGTTCCATCCTCAAGTGGATACCCTGAAAATGGTATTGATTGACCTGCCAAAACACCCAGAAAAATGGGACATTCAGCTGGGATGGGTTGTCTAGTGCCATATATCAGTGGAATATTGGAGATTTATAGTTGAGCTGGTGATGGGCTTGCATGTGTACNTTTTTTTTTTTTTTTTTTTTTTTTTTTTTTGCTTCGGTTTGTTTATTTGCTGAAAGCAATTAGAAAGCCTTGGGTAGTCCCCCCCCCCTCTCATCAGCATCATTTTCCATTTGCCTTCTCAGCACTTGGAAACCAGACATCAGTCAGCGTTTGAGTAATTGATTCCTGCTCTTTCAGAGCCAAGCTCTGTGTTCACAGGAGATGCTTTTAATGGTTTAATAAACTGTTATAAAGAACTCCTTGACTTAGTCAAGAGGAAAAAAATCACTGTCAAAAGTCTCTGCACAATGAACCTCTAGCAGTTAATGGTTATATCAATGCGTGAAGGTGACAAAGAGCAGGGCTGCCACGCCGGGCGCCCCGGGGGTGTCTCGGGAGGGAGGTGGCCGGGATCGCTGATGGGCAGCTCCGAGGGAAGCGGACAGCAGTGCCTGTGCTCCCAGCCCACCCACACAGCTGCCTGCTGTGCTGCCCACCCACAGCTCCCCGTCCCTGCAGAACACACCCCGGGGTGATGGCAGCGCCTGGAACTCCCCTGCAGCTGTAGGGAAGGACCTGGAGTGGCCCAGCAGCGTGGAGGGCCTTGTAATGCTCCAGAGGGAATACTGCTGCTCCTTTGATATATATAAACAGAGGTTCTTGGTTGCCACAATGCCTGAGAAAAAAAGTTTGGGGCAAAAGTGACACAGGAGAAAACTTTATGCTCACAGACCTCTCTTTTTGTTTTATTTTGCATCAGGGCTCAACTATTGATGCTTTGCAGCTGCAACAACTCCTTAATGAAGTGATCTTGCAAGGTAAAGCTTTTACAGCCCAACTAATGTTTTTGGTGCTTCCCTCTCCTTAGACGAGAGTGAATTAGACATAGGGTTTAATGGGGTCCTGATGGTCCTTAAACAATCCTCATTGTGGCTTACTGCTCTGTGGGATCAGAGCATGAGAGGGGCACGGCTGGAGGGCTGCAGCCAACTCAGCCATGCACAAGGCTCAAAGTGCTCTTAGGACTTGCTACACCAGCTTAAGTGGCCTTTCTTGTCACTGTCGCTTCCCTTATTCTTATTTCAAGAGGGAAGAGTTTCCATCCATGGGCAGGGACTGTGCAGAGTGAGCCCAAGCAGGGCCCCTGTCCTTGGGGAAGGTAGAGATGTCTCAGATGTGCAGATTCCCTCAGCCTGGCACAGAGCCCTTGCTGCTGTTTGAGAACCTGAACCAGAGCTGGGGCTTTTCAGCTGTGTGAGCCTTCAGCCTGGTGTCCTCCTTCCCCCCAAAGGGTGTCCTGATGCCTGTCACAGCCCTTGCTCTTGCTAATTCCTTCTGTTTTGTCAATCCTTGCAGATGAAATGACCAGCCTGGGAGGGAGATTCAGCTTTGATTCATGCAGAGGCATTTTAGCTCTGATGGATGTATCCTTTCAGCAGAAGCAATAACTTCCCTGGTGCTGCCCATCCTTGCCTTGAGTTATGGCTGAGCTGAGCATCCCAGTGTGAGAACCTGCAAGTAAATATTAGCCCCAGTCCCCAATAAATAACTGTCCCATAGTCCATGCAGGACTTTGCTGTGGATGCCCTGGCTCTGGTGTGTCTGCTGAAAGGTGAGGACCAACCTTCTGCTACCAGCTGACTCTTTGCTCTCATTTTGCCCCCTCTGGGCCTTGGCTAAGCTTCACCCTTGGGTGGGGGTCTCAGGCAGAGCTGAGACAAGGAGGCAGGACAGAGTTTAGGCATAGCTCAGCTGTTTTGTGGTGGCTGCACTACATCAGCCTGGGGTGGCACTTTAGCAGGCTGCCAGCAATGCTGGTGTCAGGGGCAGAACACTGTCACTGCTGAATCCCAGGCACTGGCCTGGCAGGCCAGCCCAGTGTATATTTCCAGTGAATCTTTCCTATTTAGCTGAATCACTCAGTCTTTTTACTGTTAACAAGGCAACAGAAGAAATACATTTCTGGCCATTGTAGAACAAGAAGGCTTCTTGATGAAAACATACATCTCCCTTGTGTGTTTCTTCCCCTTTGGTTCCTCATTTTCTCTTTTCCTCCATGCCTTGAAAAAGCTTTGACACATTTTCAGACCTTTAAAACCTGCCAGAGAATGAATAAAAATGACCAGAAGTCCCTCTCTCTTTCCAGCTTTCAGCATCTAGCCAGTGAAAGAGACTTTTCCTCCTTTGCAAAGCCTGTCCTGGGATCAGTGGGCACCGTGAATGCGTGGCACGTGCAAAGAGCTGACAAAGCCTCTGCTCTGCTATAATTCAGGATGGGTTTTTAATTCTCTGGCCTGCAGATAACCCATGTACAGTGTGACCTATCCTGGCCTGCAAAGCCAGGATCAGCTTTTTTCACTCAGGTTCCAGGACAGTGGCACTTGTCTGCTTGTATTTCACTGGTGATTAGTTTGCTTTCGGGGAGCTTTCACCATCCTGCATTAGGGTGGGTGCTGCGTGTCTGCCCAGGGCTCCAGGGCGGAGAATGGAGGGGAGCAGGCCCACTGACCCTGCCCTCATGCATTCCTGGGGGGCGTCTGCCTCAAAGGCCGCTGCTGCCATCTGACAGAAGGCATCGGGATCATCTCCTCGTGCTCTTGGCTCCTCGGTGCCTGCTCTCCTGGAGGATCCAGGAGGAGCAGATCCTGTGGTGCCCCGTGCAGAGGCAAGGCCATGGGGCCATGTTCATTCACAGGGGCGTCCGTGCTCCGGGGCTAAATGTCACTGCAGCTTCCCCTGTGGTTAAAGGTGCCTTATAAATTGAAACCTTTTGTGGTTTGTGAGCACAGGCATGAGCAGCTGTACAATGTGACAAAGAAGGTGGATTTAAACACGACTGAGAGCAGGAAAATCGTCTTTTTCAGCACGCAGTAACCGGCAGAAGAGGCTGCATCTTACGCGTTTAGTTCTGTGGAGGCAGCACCCTCGCCAACAAAGGCAGCCGGGTTTAGCTCTCATTAAGTGCTCGATTCTTAACTAAATGCACAGCTCAACTCGAACGGAAGACTCACCCTGCAGGAGTTCGGGAGCCTCTGGCGAAGTCTCTCTAAGTACATGGTACGGGGGGAGGGGGTGGCTCTCTCTTGGCCGTGGGTACTATGGATACTGTGGATTCTGCAGCTACTGCGGACTCCGTACCCCGGGGCTTTCCAGCAGCGGGGAGCAGATGCTCCGTGCTCTCAAAGCGCTGCGGGGAGAAGCCTTGCAAAGCTTGCTTGCTTAGCGGGTCAGAGTTCCCTCCTCTCACGCAAGGGAGGCAGTGGTGTGTGTAAAGTGCTCCAAATGAGCAGCCCAGGCTTTTCCAGCACAGACAACATCGAGGGGAAAGGTAGGAAGGCCAATTAGGCTCAGAATCTGATGGAAATCTCCATGTCTGTGCCACCACTGGCAATTTTTTTTTTTTTTTTTTAGGAAAGCTTTCTAATCTGAAATGACTTCTTGAACAGAGTCATCTGAAAAATGTCATTTCCTCATTTCTGCAGTTTCTAGTGGAAATATATAGGATCTGATGAAAGCTTGTCTGGGAGACAATATCTGAAATGTCTCTGCTCCAGGATAAGCACTGGAAGCAGTGACATGGTATTTAGAGTCCCACCTAAATTCTTCAGGGTATGCACGGCAGCATCTCTGTGTCAGGTCTTTCTCCCTCAGTCTTGGTGCAGGACAGAAGGGTTTCCTCAAGACTCAGGTTTGGGTGGGCTCCAATTTATTCCATTCCTCTTGAGATGGTCTGAGACCACCTAGTTCCCCATCTAGATATGATGCTCTTCCCACTGACAGCACCTCAAATGTGGCTTGTGGCATGTTAGGAAAGCAAAAAGCTTTCTGCCCACTCCAAACTGTGGGATTTCTTACACAGTAACATTCAGAGCCTTCTGAAAATGGGTCTCCCTTGTCACGGCCACCCCATCTCACCTGTTGAACTTCTTTGCAGCATATTAATTAAGGGAGGAGAACTGGTTGTAGTACTAATTGTGGGGAATGCTGGTAAGACCTTGAAATCTGCCTTTGCACTGTATTTTAGGATATCTTCTTCAAGGAAGACAGAAACCATTCTGGATTTCTTGATGTTGCTGAACTGAAGAATGCGATACAGGCAGCAGGTATGCCCAGAGGTGCAGAGCAGCTCCCTGTCTTTTCCCTGTGGCAGTGAAGGAAAGGATGAAAAAGAAAGAGGAAAGAAAAAAAGACCTTTAGGGAGAAAGTGGCTTGGATTTCACAGAGATGCCAGTTAGATCACAGCTCTGCTGAGAGGTCTGTGCTGGGGAGCCAGCAGAGAGATGCAGAGAAGTGCAGCACTGGCCAGACTAGCTTCTAGGTCATGGATGGAACATCCAGTAGAGGAAAGGAGAAAGGAAGAGTGGATTCTTGCACTTGACTCAGTTCCTGCAGTTTCTCTCCAGGGCAGTGACTAAGTCTAGAAGGGAAAGCCACACCGACAGGCATTTATTTAGTTTGCACTGACCTCTGTTGGCTACTGAGTGCTGAAACTCTCAGTGAGCGCACATGAGTGAAGCATTTTAGCTGAGTCGAGACTTTGTGAGGGAAGTACATCTCTGACACAGCGATCCCCTTTGAATTGTACAGTAGAGAAGCTCCCATTTGGCTGCCTGGAGCTCGGAGGGGTACTGTCCCAGGAGGAAGCTGGTGCAGCATTGCTATCCCTGGAAGCCATCAGCTGGGGGGATGCATGCATAATTTTTTTGCTGCTGAGAGCTGGGCAAAGCATCAGCATCTGTCTGAGAAGCGCAGCACTGATGTGCTAAATGTCAAAGGAGAAGTTGCCAGGGCCATTCTGTGAGAAAGATGCTAAAGTGTAAAACCAGGAGGAAAACTGTACATGGAAAAGTCCTGTCAGCCAAAATGATGCAGCTGTTTGAAGGCATAAAAAGACTGATAAGTGGCAAATTCAATACATGTTTGGCTACAAGTAATTCTGAGCAGGGAAGAAAATTACAAGCTCAGTCTTGCTGCCCTCTGAACCAGACATCTGCATTTGAATCTGGCTTGGCAATGGGATGATCCCTTTCCTGGCTTTTGAGCAGGAGCCCAAGAAGGCATTTGGGAGCTCAGTGCTAACTCTGGGAATGGTGGTGATGTATCTAAATCCAGCTCCTAGCCAACAAAACACTGCAGTGTGTGCTAATTTTCACTGTTTTCCTAATGCTTCCAATAATAATAATGGATCAGAGTAAAGCAGGCCAGCTGCATTAACAGCAGCACTGCCCTGAAATGCAGCAGCATTGGCCTGATGTATTTACAAACTCCTCTTTGGCAAAAGTAAATGATTCAAAATATTTTTTATAAATAGGGAAACATCAAGTCAGTAATTAAAAGCTTGGCTAAAACCAGAGGGAGGAATCCAGCAGATAAAAGGTTTGGGGCGTAGTTTTACAAATCAGCTGAAAAGTCTTGGGAACAGGGAGGACTGACCCTTCAGTCTTGTTAATGAGGTTAATTGAGAGACATTGCCAAGTGAGCAGATTTCAGAACAAGTGTATCCCTGACTGACCAGGCCAAATTGTTGGTGTTTTACTAGTGTAAGGCTAGATTGTAGCATCCCATAAGCAATATTTACTGGAATCTGCTCTCTGGAGAGAGCTTGATTGAATTCCCACTGTCTTCAAAAGGTTAAAAATAGAATTCATTGCTCATTGCTACAGTGGCTTAAAATAAGACTTGAAGAAGACATTTCATTAATTAGATTTATTTTTAATTACTATCTTTATCTCCTTTGAAAAGAATATAAAATCAGGTTTACCTTCCTTTGAAATGTATCCTAAGCCCAAATGTATTTCCATTCTGTAATTATTCAGCATTGTGTACCCGCTTCCTGCTGGAGACCTCCAACTAGGCTCATGCAACCAGAGTTTGTCAATGATAGTACTAAACCACTTCCATCGGCTCGCTCTTTCTCCTTACACAGGTGTAGTGAAGCCATTTCTTTTATTTCTGCTTTTCCAACTAATTTAGCTCCATGATGAGTTCATTTAAAACTGAAAAGTTTGGAGCTGGTTGAAAAAGCAGGAAAGTTACTTCACATCCAGCTGAGCTACTAAAACTTGGAGTGAGCAAATGAGACTTTTCTGAAGTCTCAGAGAAGGCATTAAACCAAAGCTATCAGTCCAGCTCTCTGCAGAAAATTTCCCTTTTGTTTTGCAAATCAACTTTTAGTGCAAAATATATTTAAATCATTCCTCTTATATAGCCAGCACATTTAGGGTAGTTTTATTTAACTAATAAAAGAATCATTCTAAAAAGCAATTTTTGTTCATTCAATTGAATACCAATTTCCATCCAAACAGACTGCGACACAAATACTGAATAATCAGCTGATAAAAAAAGAAATGCACCCTTCACCATTTTCTAATAGAAGAGAAAATGTAAAAATTAAGAATCCCAGGCATGCTATGCAGCATAATAGCCCGAGCATGCAGCAATGCAGCATCTGCCTCTAGCAGAAAGAGCCGGTGGTATTGTAAATGCTACACTCAGACTTTTACAGTTATGAGCCAAAGAAAATCACCCTTTCTTATAGAAAATAAAAACTAAAAAGGCAAAGCAAGATAACACTGGATTAGTTAGCTCAGTGATTGCAGCTTGCTGACTTAAGCCACAACGGGAGTCAGTGAGTAAGGCGGATTTGGTTTTCCATTACCCTACCCCGACTCTTAGGCACAAAGTGGGGGAAAGCTCTCCGGGAATGTATGACAGGGGGGGCAGGGGGCTGAGGGTGTCCCCAGCTTGTTGGCAGGGTGCAGGAGGCCATCAGGGCTGGCCCATCCTCTCCCAGTGTGTCTTCCCTCGGCAGGTCTGGCCACCAACGCGCAGCTGCTGCGCCTGATGACGCTGCGCTACGGCGATGCCGCCGGCAGGGTTGGCTTCTCCGACTTCGTGTGCTGCATGCTGCGCCTCGACACCATGACCCGTGAGTGCCAGCACCGCCAGGGCATGGCAGCAGGGCAGCCTGCAAAGCCAAGCTGGGAGCAGGGACAAGGGACACGACACAGGGCATAATAATATGTGTCTAACAGCGTAGCTTGGAAGTGACACACCTGCCCCAAGTCCAGGCATGGCCCAGGCAGCTCTTGGGGCAGCCTGTTTGCCAGGAGCTGGATTTATCTCCTGTGCACTGGAGCAACCGGGTGCTAGAGAGCAGTTTAGTGTTCAGTAAAGTTCTCTCTGTTTTTCGGTAAGGAGAAAGTCCAGTATCTTCTGTGGATAAACAAACCCATTCCCTGTGTTGCATCCAGCTATTGTCTGGCACTTGCAAGGAGGGAGTGTCTGTAAATGAGCTTTTGCCTGAATGGAAATGAAATTCTGTTTCACAAAATCATAATTTTTGCTACTCTAATAATAAGCATTTTGACTGGAGATATTGGTAGTTAAACAAAGTCAGCAACTGTGACCCCTGTGCTAGAACATTGCTACAGCAATTTATTTCATCTTTGGAATGAGCTGGGTTTCAGCAGTGCATGGAAACGAGCGTTCATTTTCTCCCATGTGTTTTTAGCACTGATGTTTAATGGGCCAGTAGTGGTCAGCAGATCTGCTTGGATGACACTGCCTAAAATCCCATTTCAGGGGAGTACAGCAGAAGCAGCTCTGAAAGTGTTGTAAAATCAGAGCGTGTCCTGATTTTAATGCTTTCATTAAAAAAAAAAAGCTTGTAAACACCCATTTTTTGTGATTATACATGTCATGTCACTTGCTGTAGATGAAAGTTTTTATGCCTAAATTAGTGCCATAGTATTTTTTTTTTTCATTTAAAAAGGATCCTTTTACATTTTAAGTGCCAATGTAAAGACAAATCCTTTGCATCCATGTGGAAAGGAGTCTCTAAAAGTTTCATTGCTGTCTGTAATGAGAATCTTAAAATGCTCTCCACTCTTTCAGATATCACTTTACAGAGGGTTTAATGTGGAATACATTTCTCAAACTTTTTAGATCATTGTGAATAAGTTTGTTACAGGAGAGGATAAGGGTGCCAAGTGGAAATAAAAGGAACTCAACCTTTATGATGATGTGAATGCAGCAGGGAAGATAAAAATCTGTCCCATTAAATCATTACTCATCCTTTCAAGATAGCCAGAGACGAGACTCAAACCAAAAGCAGCAGCTTCTTTGCAAATTCTATTTAACTGGAGTTAATGAAGCAGTAAAGAGGCACTTACCTCTACCCAGAGGAGGTAATTTCAGCGCTGCCACTTTTTCCTAAAAAGACTGCTGGGTGCAAGCCCAGCCCTGCAAATACAGCCTTGTCAAGGGACTGGGCACAACATAAGGATTTCCTTGTTCTGTGCCTTTCTTCAGAGCAGCGTTGGCTGGATGTGCCACCTTTCCTCCCTGCTCTGGGCCACACAGGTAGCTCTGGTGTCCCCTTAAGGGGCAGGTGAGCAATGAGCCCTTGGGTCCTTTTCCTACCCTCTCCCAGCAGCGTTTTTGCTAAGGCTGGGCAGGTTTCAAAACATCTGTAATCTTACAAAGTCTTTTTCATTCAGGGTGGGAAGCTCCAGGCTCCCAGAGAAATGTGTCATTCAAGGATAGACAGACTTAAATTTGTTTCAACTTTTTATTACTGTTTATAACAGCACATTTCTAGGAGAAAAGTAATTTCAAAATAAATAAAAACCCTCAAAATACTGTGTTTTGAGTATCCAAACACTTGGGTTTGAAGACTTCTCCTAGACATACTGCAATATAAATATGCACATAGAATAACAATATTTGAATGGATTTAAATTTTCTGATGGCAAAGTGTTCTGTCAAAAAAACTTTCAGCAATGTTAATTTCAAACTCTAGCTGAATAACAGCAGCATCTGCATTTATATTCCCTGCAAAAAGCTTGCAAGGCATACTAATGACTTCAAGAAAATCACTTACTTTAGGGCACACTGTGATCACTCACTGCCAGGGAGGATGGAAAAGGACCAACAGAAAGTTTCCCTGTGGGAAGATGTGTTTCATTAGCTCACCATCCTCCTGTCACTCTTCAGGCAGGAAAACAATTGCAACAAATTATGAGAGACGATGAAAGCAGCCACATTGAGCACTGCCTGTCCCTACACTTCTGCCAAATTCTGGCCCCAACATTGGGATGCCTTCCCAGACTGTGATACGAGGGCCAAGGCAAAAGGGGTACCAAGCACAGAAATGAGATGTGGCCAGGCAGGACACCTGAGCCAGGCAGAGCATCCCAGCACAGGGATTGCAGCTCTGCTCCTTAGCTGCCACAGCCTTATGTCTGCATTGCATTCTTGCTTCTTCCTCATGAAATAAGTTTTTTTTGTTCTGGCCCTAGATGCATTCCAAAACTTAGCAGAGGGCGGATCACAAATTTTGATGACGGCAATGGAGGTAAGAATGCTCCTTCCTTCTCTTCTCTCCAGCTCCAAAGTGGGACCACATGTTAGCAGAAGGGTGAAGTTAAAGATGATGTGTGATCTCTGTTGCTAGGCTTTTGTCCTAGCAGAGAGTGGTGGAGGTTTTGCCTGGCTGGAAGTACATCCTGTGTGGGAGGTGTTTCCCTGGGCTTCCCTGGCCACACTGGTGCACAGCTCAGAGGTGGCCATCCCTGGCCAAGGCACGGAGTCTTCCCAATGACCAGCCTGTCATTGCTGCAAACATTGCTCAAAGTGACTTTCAGGAAGTGACCGAAAAAAAAAAATAAAAAAATCCATGCCCTCCTTTCTTACTGCCCCATCTGTTAATCCTGAATTGCAAAACATCTTGGTTTTAAGAAAGAAACAGCAGACAAATGCTTGCTGCTGCTGTTTGTCTTAAAAGCACAGCCTGAAGGATAGCTCACTGAATGGGGATACATCAGGCTTTTTATCAGCTAGTCTGAAGCAAAAATCCTGCTGTGCTCCTTAGTGATATGCCTGAGTACTGCATTTTATCAGTCTGGGGACTGTTATTTGACAAGCCAGTGTTTAAAAAGATTTTTTTAAAAAAGCCTTTTACAATCTTGCCAGCTCCCGTTTACACTCTGTGGTTAGTGCAGAGCCTCATTGTTCATTAAATCTGTTTTGCACCAAGGGCAGAGCACAGTTTGCAAGCAGAGGACCTGGACCTATTTTATAGGGTAGTCTGTAGGGCAGCCAGATTCCCAGAAGTTGCTATCTGTTCCACTTGCAATCAGGCAGGTGCCACCCTTTCCCACCAATTGCTCCTGCTGCAGCTGCTGCAATAATTTATCATGGAAAACAACATGTGGAAAGAGTTTCTCATTCTGAATTGTAGTAAGGGAAAGAGGCACTTCCAAAATCCCTTAACTATCCTGTGCAGTACGGAAGCACTACAGTCATTGGGTCACCGCTGAAGGTCCTGAGACAAGTCTGAAGACTTGGTGTACCATCACTGTCTAAATTTTCTTCTTAAAGCACCTTTTCTTCTCCTTTTTCCAGTGGCTGACTCTTGTCATGTACACCTAGAGAGATGCCAGAGGTCATGGTAAGAAATCTCCTCAGTGCTGACAGGAGAGGGTGGGGCCCTTGCAGGAAGCTCAGCCAGGGGTTATGGGGAGTTTTGAGAGAAGAAGCTGTGGGAGGAAGAGGGAAAGAGCTGAGACCTGCAGCATGAGAAGGTCTGCAAAGGTAATTGCACTTTGGGCTATTTTTTCTGGGGAATTGCTGATGACTGTACCAGTCAAGCAGACCACCAATGGCTCAGCCAGAAACTTGCCCCTACCTGAGATAATAGATCAGTGAGCAGAACTTATTTTTGTCTTCTGAGGGGTGCAATTACCTCTGCATATTTTACACAGCAGCAAATGTGTAGTCAAATAGAGGGTGGGTATATGAAGCTACTTAGATTTCTTGGTCAGTCTGATTTCACATTTTTAACAGAATTATGTGATTTGCTTTACATTTAAACAACAGTCCCTACCTTGTGCTTCTTTTGATGTTTGCTCCCTTCATGTCAGGCCTAGAGAGGGACTTTTTTTCCTCTGGACTTTTGAATTTTTGCTGCTTGATTCTTGTGAAAGACTGTGCCCTTTCCTGCAAAACTTGTTCAGTTTATACATCTGAGAACCATCTCGGCCATCGTCCTTCTGCTAACCCTCTGTGATGCAGCTGTTCCAGTTGCAGTGTTAAAGTGTTAGTGCTGGTCCCAGACATTTGTCACTGAGGAGAAAGCAGGGAGGAAACCCAGTCCTTAGTAAAATGTGCAGTGGAGGGGTAGGTGACCCCAGGAATTTGTGGAGCAGCCTTGGGCAAAGTCAGATACTTTCCTTATTAGCCCGGTCTGAAAACGGAGTGAAAAACCCAAACCCATGACATTCTTTGAAATCCATGAGCTGCATCCAGATAAGCCTTCCTGTAGCCAGGAATTACAATAACAAATAATACAGGAACAACATCTCTGGTGTCTCACACCCTGTTTTCTGAAGGCAGTTTGCATTGGATGCCAGCTTTGGTGAGAAGCTGGAAGGGGAAGTGTGTAACTGGAGTTTAAATAACACTCCCCCAGTGAGAAAGCATGGTAGGTTCAGAGCCAAGGCAGGGATGGCTCCATGTCTTTCATCTTGACTCCAGGACAACATTTGTGTCCTGCTGCTCCTCCCTCTTGGCTCCTGGTTACATCCAGTGTGTCCAGCTGTGGCAGGAGCTGGGCTTCAGCACTGTGATGCCTTCACTGCCCTGAGCTCTGCTTGCATACAGTTGTTTGTTTGAAAGTCTGCCCTTTGCATTCAGAGCTGTGGACAGTGCAAACCTGCATTTTGATGTGTTGATGTGTGGAAACAGAATATTCACAACACTGCACCCAGCACTTGCACTGCAGACTATCGTTAGATAAATATGAGAAGGACCTCACCTTGGAGATGAAGTTGCTTAAATTATTGCTTGCAAATTATATTCATAGTCTATTTAGTCATCTTTTTATTTTTCATGAATCATTCATAAATTGATCATAACTTCTGGGAATATATAATTAATCATAATTTTCACTTACTGGTTTGGAATGAAAGCCTGCCTGTAGGGTGATTGTAAGCAGTTCACTTGAGCAATTTAGCAGACACTTGCAGCTGGAGCCTGGGCAGTCATGGCACAGGACCCTCAGAGGACCAGAACTGTTAAAACTGGAACCCAACAAACTGTGACTGATGTGGGAAAACACACTTGGCATTTGCTGAAAAAATTCTCTTTGCAAAAATATTCTCATTAGTGACTCGTAAAGGCTGACCTGAAGCTGGCTGTGTTCTGAGTGAGCCTCTTTACCTCTGTTTTAGGTGACTTTTCTTCCTCCTCAGTAGAGCAGTGCCCAAGGCCATCCCATACAAAAGCCATCCACGGAGCTCTTGAAAAACCACTGTGAAGGAGTGAAGCCAGGTGTCCTTACGCTTGGCGGTACTCAGATGTTGGGATGAAGAGTCCTTTCCAGGCAAACTGGAGGTGCCTTGGAGAGAAAAGAATTGCTAATGAAAGCACTCCATGGGCAAGCTGGTAGTACTTAATGGCCTGGGCAAGCTGGAAGTGTTGACTGTAATCTCCTCTCATCTTCCTGTAAATAGTACAGAAGTTAGGAACAGCTCCATTAACTCCACTATGAAAAAGAACAGAGCCATGCCTTTTGTGTGGCAGGAGTGTATAAGATGTAGGTTACAAAAACAATCAAGACAGATTTATTTTAATTATTTATTCATTTTCTTGTGTGCCATTTATAAGTGCCAGAAAGTGATTGAAGAAATTAGTCATAATTCATAAATAACACCAGAAGCTTTTTGATTTTCTTTATACTTTTTATTAATAAATTAGAAAAAAAAAAGTCTTAGGTATTGTTGAGTTTGTCAACTGTAGGGATTCCATTTTATTTGCTACAGCAATGGGGTGGCATATTAGAGATGCAGAACAGATTGTTCAGTGCTTTTTTCTGACTTCCAGAATCTATATTGGGACTGTCTGGGAATAGAAAAGTTTATCTGAACTGCATTCTCTTCCTCTGTCCTGATGTCTTTAAAAATGTAGGGCTTCTTCAGACATAATTCCTGCTCAAAAATTTAACTTAAACCTGCAAAATAACTGTAACCTTTCTGTACCCACACATGAACTCCATACTTTTTTTATCATGGCATTAATAGCAAATTTAGTGATCTATTCCACTCAGCTATTGAAAAAAATTCTTTTTTCAAGACTCTATTTGTGAAAATGTCAAAAAAGAAGGATGCAAATGTCAATGGATGAAAGAAATCCAGGGTTGCCATGGCAATATAATTCACACCCTGCCTCACCCAGACCCTCTGCACAGGTTTCCATTGAGGCATCCACACGTTAGCAACAGATTTACCCATTTGGCAGGGAGATGTTGCACAATGGAGCAACAGCTACATCACAAGGTAAAGATGAAACCCAGGTCTTTGTTATCATGAGGTCAGTCTGTGTTGTGTCACTGCCTCGTTCAGCAGCCTGGAGAGCAATACTCATGTAGGTATGTCGTAGGCAAGAGGGGCCACTGAACCCACTCTTCCACTGAAAATTAGAGCAAGGGGAAATCAGTAAAATTAGACTACTTTAATTTTTTTTTTTCAGTAATTTTTGAACAAACTGATTCCTTCTCCAAAGCGGGACTTACACATCCCATCTGAAATGGTTAATCACTAATTAAGCCCTCTGCAAATGTTGGCAAAGAGAGAAGATAAAAAGGGGGCCATGGAAAAATAAATTTGCTTTGCTAAAAAGGTTTATTAGTAGAATAATTTCAGAGAAAGGTTTATGTAGCTTAGCCTGGGAATTCAAAAAGGATAATTAAAAAACTTCAAGTGCATCTGGATGACTTCCACCACACAGTTCAGCAGTGCTCAAGATGGCTCAGACCTGCTGGGAACAAGCTCTTTGTAGCTACAGGGAAGTCATCTCTGTTAAAGTCACAAAATTCAGTTCAAGTCAGCTGGTTTAAATACATTCTTGTTGTGTGAAAGTCTCATCTATAAAAGTACCAAGCCATTAAGATTAATCTTAAAAATCTTAATTAGCAGCCGATGTACTACTTCTTTTGTTGCTATGCATAATTGCCTTTCTGTGGAAGGCAATTCTGCCTGTCAGGAGACAAAGATCCTTGTCTCATAACTCAGCCTGGCCACAGACTGAAATGTCTCCTCTTCATTAAAAAGCAGGCACAGACACCAGGCAACCCTGGTGAGAAACATCACCTATCCATGAGTAGTCTCCCCGTGAGCAGCTGCTGGGGCAATGCTCTGGGGAGTGTCCCCAGGCACACAGCCCCTGCAGAGCCCACCTTCAGCTCCATCCCACTAGCCCTTCACCCAGCTGAGTGTGGCTCTGTGCACACCAGCCCTCTCAGGGACCAACCCATGGCCTCTCTGGCTTTGCAAGCTGGTGCCTGCAGGCTGGTCCTGCACTGGGGCAGAGTAATAACTCACTGCTGTCAAGCTGAGCATGGCTGCCTGTCTGTGGCATTGGAAGAATTGGTATTCCACTTGATTTATACCTGCAACCGAGCTAATTAAGCAACAATTCAGGAGGAATCCATCATTGTGACAGACTTGTTGATTAACCATCCCACGAACAAAGTCAAGGGTGTTTGGTAGCCTGAAAAAAAAAGGGGGTCAATAAGAGAGAAAAGCAATGATTTGGCCATAATACAGTGGTGACTGTTATTTCCAAAAGCAACAAGAAGCTTAAAACATTTCACAAATACTGGGGCCAACACTGAAAACAAAGGCAGCTCAGATCAGTGGGGTGTTAGATAAAAAGAGAAAACTTCTACATTTCATCTTTGTGTGATTAAGCTGTGAAGGCCAACTTTATGGGGATGGTGCCCCTATTAAAATCTTCAGGCCCCTTCATTTGTGTTTGCCAGCTCTGAAATGTGAGTGCAGTCCCCATGAGGTTTCTGGCACTTGTGAAGGCTCTGAGATTCATCCAATTATGATAATATCATCTCTAATTTTTTTTATTAAAATCAGTTCCTAGTCCTCAGGGACACAAGTCTGAAAAGCCCTAAGAGAATCTGCTGTTAGAAATTGAAGAGAAGGACCTCGAACAAATGCTCTATTTTTAAATCTTCATGAGGCTAAAGCCTTCAAGAGGGTAAGAAGCAGGCTGAAGCAGATGAGATTAGTGATGCTGAACTCCCTAGCACAGGAGATGGGATATAGAGCTGATGAAATTAGGTAGGATATAAGCCAACCATTAGCTTTAGAAGGACTTTGGTGCAGAGTGGTGACAGCTGACCCTGCAAGAATAATCTTGGATGTAATCTTGGAGCCCTGCTATTTACTGCCCTTCTCCTGAGACCCAAAGGCCCCATGTCTTACATCTGCCTGGCAAAGGCTGTGCCCAAGTCATGCCAAGATGGACAGAGGAGGAAGTTCTCACATGTCTTACCTACAGGGTCTGTTTCCTGAGCTTGCAGCTGGGATCAAGGCTTTCCCAGGCACCTTGGGGGCTGTGGTTCGATGCCTACACCTCAGTGAACACATCTTGCTGTTGTGGCATGGGAGACTGGGGGTGTTCATGGCCAGTTTTGGAGCAACTGAACCTCCCTCTCTATCTCTGGCTGTGCCTCAGGTCTCTCAGAGAAACTGCAATTTTTACAGAATAACTGTAACATTATCAAGGAAAAAAAAAAAAGGCTCATTATTCCATAACCACTTGCATGGCTGGAGAGGGGAAGGCTGGGTGAGACCCTGCCTGTGAGCAGCCCAGTGGCCCGTTCACTTTATGGTGTGCACTAATGATTTTTATTTTTGTTTCTTAATGCAATGCATTTCTCAAAGCAGGGAACAGCCANTTCAATGCCCACACCTCAGTGAACACATCTTGCTGTTGTGGCATGGGAGACTGGGGGTGTTCATGGCCAGTTTTGGAGCAACTGAACCTCCCTCTCTATCTCTGGCTGTGCCTCAGGTCTCTCAGAGAAACTGCTGCTGCAATTTATACAGAACAACTGTAACATTATCAAGGAAAAAAAAAAAGGCTCATTATTCCATAACCACTTGCATGGCTGGAGAGGGGAAGGCTGGGTGAGACCCTGCCTGTGAGCAGCCCAGTGGCCCGTTCACTTTATGGTGTGCACTAATGATTTTTATTTTTGTTTCTTAATGCAATGCATTTCTCAAAGCAGGGAACAGCCATGCCATGCCATGCCATGCCATGCCATGCCATGCCATGCCATGCCATGCCATGCCATGCCATGCCATGCCATGCCATGCCATGCCATGCCATGCCATGCCATGCCATGCCATGCCACGCCACAGCAAATGTCCTGACCATGGGCTGCAGACTCACAGGCCTCTCTCAAGCAGAGGTGCAGCAGTGAGGGAGTGGTATTCCACTGGAGGGATACCAGCCTGGAGGGAGTGGTGCCTGGGAATGCTCAGGTCCTGCTGCTCCCCTCAGCGAGATGGTGACCCTTTCTCAAAAGAGGTACTTGTCCTTCTCTAAGTAGAAGTTCTGTCAAGAGAGACCCCTCCCCATGTTCAGGTGGCTCAGCAGGGGCACAGACAAATGTTGGGATCATTTCTCTGGTGGGGGGTGCCAGCTCTATTTGGCACTATCAAGCTTAGCCTTAGCACCTGTCTTTAGGATCTCTTTGCTGCCGGGCTGCAGCTGAAACATTTCCCTCTTACCTGGCAATTCCTTACACAAAAGACCTTAACCTGCAATTTCTGGCTGCACTCCTCGCACCTGGTCCCACCCTGCAATAGCTGCACCTTTTCAGCCCTGGGGAGGGGGATGCCCAGGCAGCCCCAAAGCACAGCAGCCTCTTCAGAGCAGGTTTCCCAATGCTCCCCACCAGGCTGCCCATTGCCACCCTGTGTCCCTGCTGCCAGCTGTGCCACCAGCTGTGCCTGGGCTGGGTGTCCCCAGCCCGCTGTGGCTCTGGGGTCCATTTCTGCTGCCTGGCAGTGACATCTAGAGGCTTCCTGGCCTGAGCTCCCGTCTCACTGCTTGCAGCTCTTGGCATGTAGAAACCTGGTCCTCACAAAACCCCTGGGAAGGATGAAGCACTGCAAGGCTTAAATCCAAGTCCTTCCCTTGCCCCTCCTTCCCTAAGCCATCATGGGAAGGATGTTTGTTGTAGTACCCCGAGAAAATTTGACATTGTTTCTGGGATACCAAAGTTCTGGGAGAGCCAGCCCATATCCCTTCCCTGAGAGAAGAACTGGTCCACATAAGGCTGGTGCTGGCTAAATAATACATACAGCTTTCCACATGAGGAAATATTATTTCCTTGCTTTACATGCCATCCATTAGATTTGATGCCATCCAGCATCAAAGGCAAAGCTGCCACAGAAATACCTCTGTATCGTGGCTGGCTGTACAAGATGAAAGATTATTGTGCAAACAGTATTATGCATTTTAAAGCAATGCATTCAAGAAAAGAAGAGGAAATATATCATCTCCATAGGCTGAATTATTCAGCCAGGTGATGAATGCCTCTCCTGAAGCATTCCTAGGATTTGAGCTGAAATACCTAACACGGAGAAAGAGAGGGAATACTATCGCCTATATGAAAGGTACTTGGTATTCAATAGAATGTATATTCTCTAGGGTGATATCCCATGGGCATTTTAAGTCAGCAGAGCAGATTGCAAACGATCTTCTAGCCTGAAATCAGGGAAAAAGCAGCTTAGTGGAGTAGGGCTTTCTCACAATAAAAAATTGGCAGAATATTGCAGTGAAAAGTGGGAGGAATGGCTCTTGCCCATCCTGTGTCCTAGATCCACCCTCCTCTCCTCTTTACTTATTTTGTCTGCCTGGTGCTGAGGAGCTGGGCTGTGATGATGGTTCCCAGCTCCACACAGGGAAAAATGCCAAGACAAGGTGGGAGGCACAGCTATGGGATGAACCTTCTCCATCACCCTTGGATTTCATGGCCCAAAACCCCTTCTCCTTATCTCTGAGGGACACAAGTCACATCTCCATCCATGGGGCAGGAAGGTGCTTTGCTTACCAATGGTGTGTATGATTTGCAAGACCTAAATACAGTCATTAATCTGTAGAAATGTTAATGTGTCTAGTTGTTTGGGGTTTTGGTTTTTTTTTTGGTTTTTGTTGTTTTTTTTTTGTTGTTTTAGTTTTTTTTTTTTTTTTTTTTTGTTGTTGTTTTTTTGTGGTTTTAGTTTGTTTTTTTTTTTTTTTTAAACCAGAATTCCATGTGCTTTAGAACTCAGAGGCGATAGGAGATATGAAACAAAACATATTCAGGCTGTCTTGATTTTACTGGATTGAAGGGAGAATGGTTAAAAGAAAATTGTAGCTGTGAGTGCCAGATTTTTCTTTTTCTGATACTTTTTTTTCTCTCCTAGACACTGCCATAAAAGCTTCCCTTTTCATTATTACATCAGATAAAAGGATTTTTCCCCCCCGACTGGAAAAAAATGAATAGTTTCAAGCTTTTAGGGTGATCAGTGAAGGCCAGCACAATGTTTAATCAAATTTAGAAGATGAATTGGATACCTTACCCATAGCTCCTATATATCATTGGTTACCACAAGAAGTCCCTTGGACAAAGCCTTCCACAACAGGCTGAAGATGTTAGGAAGCCAAAAGGAACAATGTGCTGTGGTGGACATGGACATTTTCTTCTGGGCCCTGGTTGCCAGGCAGAATTCTCATTAAAGGCAGCAGAAGGGAATTCTGGACTTCTGAGTGGCCTCAGCATTTCAAACTCTGCATTTGGATGTTGGCTCTGGCCTGGGGAGGGGTTGACATCATTCCTCCTTCCCAAAAGGAGGCATCACAAACTCCCTGTACTTTCATGGGGCAGGAGGACACCAGGTGGCCTGGCTGGAATAAAGCAAGAGGAGCAGTGAGTATGAAGTTGGGCATGGATGGGCCTGGGTACAGGCAAGCAAAGGCAGCACTTTCTGTGCCTCTGCAGAAGTTTCTTGGTGCAAGCACCAACCCCTCCAGCAAGTGCCTGTGCCAGAGGTGGCTGCAGAGATGCTCTGGGGATGTTTCTGTGTCTTATTGCCCTGGAAAAATCATGGGGCCTGGGAAAGTCACACCAGGCAAACTAGGAGATCTTGGCGTGCGGGCCTGGGTCACCACATCCATGGGAAAGTCTGTTTCCTGCAGGCTCTGCTGCTGCTCCTGGTGCTGACAGGGAGAACCTTCTGGAAGGTTTATAAACCCTGTGTTCCTCCAGGCACCAACAGGCAGTTCACCTGACAGCTCCATGCTAACAGATGCTGGGAAATGCACTTCTGGCTCAGTTCTTGGAGCAGGCGATGGATCCAGCTCTCCTACCTAATGTTCACTTCATGTGAACAGGTCCTGGGAAAGGCAGGTATCTGCAATCACTCAGCTCTGCTGCTGAGACATGAAGGCATGGCTTTGCAGGAACTTCTTAGACAGCAGGCTGGGTTTAAAGCCAAAATCACAACATGGGATAGAAGAAGACTTATCCCATTAAACCACATTTGTAAAAATAATTTCTGGGCTTTTACCCTTGAGCAATTTCACTTTAAGTCCTTATTACTCTCCTTGTCCCCGAGGCTGGGAGAGGGTCATGCTGCTGGACAGCAGTCACATCCCAGAGGCAGCAGGCTGAGCAAAGAGCTTTGCTTTGTCGAGCTGGAAGCACCAAACTGAGGAAGGCAAGGGCCAGAAGCTGCTTGCAAAGCTGCTGAAAGGTTCAGGAAGCTGTGGTATCATCACTGAGCCATCAGGGCTGTGCCTCAGGACGTGTCCTCTGTGCTGCCAGGCCAGTGGTTGATTGACACACATTCCCATTGACCTATATTAGAGAGATTCATGAGTCACACATAAAAAAATCATTTCTCTAATGAACAGGCTGCTGTTACTGAGATGGGAATTTTGCATGAGATACTAAGCAGGAGCCTTCGATTTTTTGAATATAATGATGTACTTCTAACGTAGCATTAACAAAAAATAACTGGCATTAGGCCTTTATGCAGATATTCATGGCTTTCAAGACACTTTATGGATGAATTGATTCTGTTCAATCAACCAAGGCACAGAAGACTTATTTCCTTCTCTAGCTCCAGAGTGAGTCAATAAAAAAGGAGACAGGATTTCCAAAACTCCCTTATACTTTTACTGAACAATAGAAGGGCTTTTAGAGAGGCCTGAAACTCAAGTGTACCCAGTGGTAGAAAGTCAGAGGTAGAAATTTTTAGGTCAGGAACAGATTGTTTTGTTTTTTTTTTTGTTTTTTTTTTTTTTTTTTTTTTTGATGGGATATGCTGTGGTTTAATGAAGACTTCATTAATCCAGGGATGTGCCATGTCATGCAGAATACAGGAATTCAGATGGATGGAGCACAATGTTCTCCTCCAGCACAGGGATCTGAAGTGGTGAGATCTGGATGGGGATGATGACAGCTCCCAGAGTTAAACTGGGATTCAGCTGGGCGTGGCTCAGAGGGACACGCTGGCAGAAGAATTGGTTTGGTGGCAGGGGATTGATCTTTAAGACCCAAACCATTTTATGATTTCATGAGAAAAGCACTGAAGGCATGCAAAGTTTTGGCAAGTGGGAATTTCCTGGGCAAAGTATTTGAATGAACATTATTCTCCCCTTGAAATGGATAGATTCTGTAAGAACTGGGAAACAACGTGGCTAAGAGCCCCCTGTACTGCTGATAAGCAGACACTCCCCCGAGGCTAATCTCATCTTAATTTGTCAGGGGTGTGTGTTTTAACTACTTAATCATTCGATAAAAGACTTTATCTCATTTACAGTATATTCACTCCTCTTGAAGCCGTGTTTCTCTCGCCTCGGGGAATTTTAAACCCAGAAACTTCACCTGGGAAGGTTATTTAAATAAGGGGTTGTTTGCCCATCTGCAGGAGGGATCTTGCTTGTGGGCAGAAGATGCTGCCGCAGTTCCAGCCGGGAGCTGCAGATGGCAGGATTGAACTGCAAACTTCGGTCGGACCAGCGCTCTTTGCTCTCCTAACCAGCAAATGCCTTCAGCCGAGGGACCAAGGTACACGCAACACCGTGTAGGTGAGACTGGGAATACTTTGGAAGTGTTAAACCCCTCTTGAAAAAAAGATTCTTTTCCTCCACAAACACAGGGCCAATGTTGGTACCACAGGGGTTGCCCTGAAGGTGCTGCACCCACCTCCTTCCACACACAGAAGAGTAGAAAACTGTACAGAGAAAGGCACCAAAGTTCATCAAAGTCTTCTGAGCAGCTTCTGGTTGAGGAATAATTAAATATGTAAGGTTATCTTAGTCTGGAGAAAAGCTGCTTACAATGATGGTAGAGAGCAGGTGCATAAAAAAAGACCATTCATTGTCCTGGAACAGAAGAACCAGGAGCAGCAGATAAATCACTTGCTGGTGTGTTCAAATAGGCCAGATGAAGTACTGCTTTCCATGGCCTGGAATGGTAGAGCTCATCTCTGTGGGGTGCTGGGGCTGCCAAACCTTTGCAGAGCTTTTAGAAGTGATTGGGCCGCTCCATAGAGAGGAATCAATCAGAGGGTACCATACTCAAAGGCATTCCCTCGTGTTCATGAAGAAATTAGTTCCGGGCATTAAGCCCTTCCCAGGGTCTGCTGCTGGAGTCAGGAGACTTTCAGCTGGCCTGATCCAGCACTTTGGTGGCCCTGGCCTGAGGATCCAGTTTAGGGGATGCTGTGAGCTGCTCAGCTTTCAATTTCAGAAGTCCTTTTCCAGGACAAAACTCGAGCTGTGACCCAGCTACATTGCATGAGCTCTGAGGCTAGAAGATCAGAAAATGTACTTATTAAAAAAAAATTTAAAACAAATCTCTCTTTGACCTCTAAGTGGGTTTTGTAGGGGGAAAGGTGGGATTCCTGGGTCAGGGTTTCCAAAGGCATGGGGTGGCAGCATTGCACTGTGTCTTTAAGCCTCTTTGCACTGAACCAGTAGGGAAAGGCAGGGTGAGTCCCTGGTGTTAGGACTGTTGAACTGTAAAGTGTCACAGAATTATAGAATCATTTATGTTGATAAAGACCTTTAAGGCCTTTGAGTCCAACCATTAACCCAGCATTGCCCAGCCATGTCCCTAAGTGCCACATCTACATGTCTTTAAATACCCACAGGGATGGTGACTCAACCAACTCCCTGGGCAGCCTGTTCCAGTGCTTGGCAACCCTTTTGGTGAAGAAATTTTCCCTAATATCCTTGTCCTGTCGCTTGTTACTTGGGAGAAGACACCAACCCCCAGATCACTACAAACTCCTTCGGGGAGTTGCAGAGCACAACGAAATCCACTCTGAGCCTCCTTTTCTTCTTGTCAGCATTTGGTAGGCAGAGCTTGGGCCTGTTGCTCACCTACAGATGGTGCATCTCTTCCATGGTCTGTATCCCAGAGCTGGGGAGCCTGGGTTGCCCTTGGCTATCCAAGTGCAGAGAGGCTGGAGCAAGCAAATGTTGGGTTCAGCATAGCTTTCCTACCAAAAGGTCTAGTTAATGGGTCTGGATCTGTGTGAGGAGGAGCAGGAGAAAAGTAGGAATCAGACCAAGAACGTCCAAGTTAGTGCCTTTCTCAAAACCTGTTTTCTCTTTGAGGAAAAAACAACTCTTTTCCCTTTTTAGTTAGGCTCAGTTAGCAGTATGGGAACGGCCCTAATTCATAGCCATTTCCTGGCAGGGTTAGATTTAGTGCAGCATGGTGGGGATGGTGGCAGCAGCACCTTTAAAGCCAATAGAGGAGAGCAGCAGGATCTCAGTACTAAACCCTAGAAGTGCTGATGCCCCAGTGTTAACAACTAGATAATAGGAAATGATGATCAAAAACTGCTCAGGTCCATTGACTGGCTTCTTGGCATGAGCCAAGAGACCTTTTTTGCTCTTCCTGACTGGACTTGATATTCAGGCTCTTTAGCTTGCTGTCTGATCTGGTTGGACAAGGGGGCTCAGTGTTCGTGTCTGTAGTCAGATTTCCAGTGTTATAAGGTTATGAAATCTGCTAGAACCAGGGGAAATGGCCTCAAGTTGTACCAAGGGAGATTTAGGTCGAATGTTAGGAAAAAAGTTTCATGGACAGGTTTGCAAAGCATTGGAACTGACTGCCCAGGGAAGTGGTGGGGGTCACCATCCCTGCAAGTATTTAAAAGGCAGGTGCAGTGGTGAAAGTGACATTACAAGGGAAATTGAACATGTGCTGACGTGAGATCATTTGCAAAACTGTTTGGAGTCTCTTTTTTTGTGTTTTTTTTTTTTTTTCTTTTTTTTCTTTTTTTTTTTTTTTTTTTTTTTTTNTTTTTTTTTTTTTTTTTTTTTTGACTGGCCAATGAACAGGACTATCAAGGTGGAAAAATCTACTGTTTGTTGGTTGATAACTATGGGAAATGAATAGCCCATGTTTCTGATCACCTGGGCTTGGTGAAGTTATGCTGCCAGAATAAGCTTTTCCTCACCTTGTGTAGCTAAATGAAGCAAAGTCACTTGGTTACTGACAGGCCAGAAAGCAGAACAAGTCTGAGCTTCACTTATGCCCTGACTTGACTTGCTGCTGTGGCAGGGGCCAGGGAGAAGGCACCTATCTCAGTGCTGGGCTTGGCTATCCACACTGGAGAAGGGTCAGCCTGGCCCAAAGCAGCATCCAAGCAAACACTGACCAATGCAGAAAAGGATGTTGGGATTTTTCCCTCAGCAGCATGCACTGTCCTTGTTTCCAGATCCTTGGTAATCTCCATGTACAGTGCCTGATTTCCCCTCACCCTAAATGTACTCAAGGCCTGGCTGGAATCCAATAGTGGAAATTGCTGGAATGCAATAGTGCTGGAAACCATTTATGGCTGGATATGCAGGGAGGGCCCTGAGGAGGCAGCTGGGCTTGTGTGTGTGTGTGCACGTGTGTGTGTGCGCGTGTGTGTGTGCGTGCATGTGTGTGTGTGTGTGTGTGTCCATGCACACGTGCCCAGGGGTGAAAGCACAGCTCTTGGCATGGCACGTCCTGGGCAGTGGCTGCCTCCAGCCCTCGCTGGGCTGAGCTTTGCCTCCACATGACAGTGGCTCCCATCCCAAGTGATTATGTGGAGCTGCTGTGTGCCAGGCATCTGTTCTGCTTCAGAAAAAGGCTGAGCAAAGGGCTTTCTCCACTCTTTGTTCAGACCTACCTCACAGGGCAAGGTAAACCAACAGAAGAGGTAAGGCAAGGACTGGTGATGGTTGTGACCTGGGCTATTCCGCCCGGCTCCATCACAGCAGAGCCACTGTCATACTGACAGGACCCACCTCCAGGAGCTTGCTGCTCCAGGAAAGGATACAGCCATTTGGCTTCATCACTTTAAGCAGGAAGGTTTTGCAGCTGTGAAGTCCAGCTGAGGCTTGGCAATCTCTGGCCCTTGCCCTGCCCTCATGTGGGACAGCCTCCTGCCTCTGCCCCGCATGCAGGGCCCAGGGATGCTCAGCTGTGAGAGCTGAGCGGCTGCTCCAGGCTGGTGGGCATCCTGCTCCCAGATGAGCAGTGCTTCAGGCAGGGAAGTCAACCCAGGAAAGCTCCTCAGGGGGTTCTTTTTCCTGGGAGGTCTCTCACCTATTCCTGGACTTACCCCAAAGACGTTTTGCACAAGAGCACACAGCCCTTGACTGTGCAGTTCTCCTTGGATTGTGATGATGTTGAGCAAAGATCAGTGCAGTGCTCTGCTGGTCCTCCTGCTCTCTGCCTCCCACAGGGACTGCTTCTTCCACCCTGAAGAGATCTGCTCCTGCTCTCCCTCTCTATCTGCAGCCCCATCAGTCCAAGAGCAAACACACCAGACAGCTTGATGTGAACTTGCTTGCAAGAACAATAACCTGCAGGGATGGGGCTTTGGCTGCTGGTACACAGTGTTTGCCTTCACAGATGTTTCTGTGGAATTTTGTTTTGCTTTGTTTTTTTCCAGGAAAATCAGAGGAGCTAGATGACATGGGAGAAGGGGATCTCAGCATAAATTTTGTTAGAAGCATTACAGTAAGCAGCCCTCCAGCACTTAAGCTGGATCATAAATTTTGTTTAGAGGGAAAAAAAGAAGCACAGAATAAAATCAGGTGAAGAGGGTCTAACAACCTTTGTCCTGAAACATGCTGGAGAGCTTTTGAGCAGCGTAATGAAAATCCTCCAAAGAGCAAAGGCAGTGGAAGAGCCACTGTTACAGATGCCCTGAGACCCAGTTAGCTTAACTCCTTTATTGATCTTCCCTGGAAATGAAGCACTACAGCAGAGAGGTTAAGGGAAACAGGTAATAAACAGGAGAGACTTTGAACACATGAAAGCTGGGATGACAGTTTTAGGGAAGACATCTCAATGGAAGCACAGTGCCCAGCTCCCCGGGGTTTTAGCCAACAGGTGTTAGTAACCAAACACTGAACCCACTTTTCTGGCACTGAACCAGGAGCTTGAAGTCCAGCTCCTTGTCTCTGCAGGAGGGGGCACGTCAGGCATCAGTTGAAGTGGCAGGGAAGAGTTGCATGTGAGTGCCAGACAGGACAGTGAGGGCTGGACTTCAGTACTTGGGAGTTTGGGTCCTTTGCAAGGCAAACCAGTTAGCATCACACCTTCACATTAAATCTGGTCTCTGCTAGACTGGGACTACTTTCCTATTTGGCACCTGTTTCCAAACCCAAACTTTGGAATACTAAAGAAAATGGCCCATGGTGCTCTGCTGAGATACCAAACTGTGCCAGTCACAGGTCAGAGGTATTTCCACTGCCCAGGGGAAGCAGGCAAGGAGAGACCCAGCCTGAACACTGCCCTGCTGCTGCTTGTCCTCTGCCTCTGGGTCCCCAAGGCTTTGCTGAGAAGAAGTAACACTGAGTTAACGGTAGCATGAAAATGTGCTGCACCTATTTTTGAATTGCACAGCTGCAGCTTTGCATTTTTGAAGGTTTAGCACCTAGGAAATAAGAAAAGTCAATATTACCATATAGTTTTCCTAGGGTGATACAAAATCCTCCAGCTGTCAAGTTAATTTAAAGCCAAAAAAGAAATCAAGTTTAATCACAATTTTGTGATCATTTCTGCCTCTCACAGGAAATGTTCCTCTGGCTATGCTAAGAAGACATTAAATGTTTCAAGGACATTGATTTGTTAGAGAAAAACTTGCATTCCTTGAGCTGAACATCTCCCTGAGCACGGGAGGAGGGCATATCCCAGGACCAGGAATGAGGATCTGCTTGAAATAAATACAATACAGGTTCCTATTTTAGATCAAGAAACTGCTCTTGGCTTTCTGGTGGCCTTCAGACAAGCTAATGAGCACGTTTGGGAAATGCACCTTCTGAAATAACCTGCAACCCACCCCAGCTCCTACAGGTAGTCACCCAGCCTAGAGCAGCACCTGCCCTGGGGTGCTAGAAGCCCTCCAGAGGCACCACCACCCATCATTCCCACCACGGGTTTTCCTTTGCAGCTGGTCTGGAGCCCTTGGGAGCCAGCCCCAGGAATCGGCTTTCCATTCCCCATTCCTGTTTGAAGGGCAGGGAAGGTAGCGGAGCAGGGAGATTTGGAACAGCGAGATTTGAAACAGGGGAGGGGGAGAAGATTCTTGCCAGGGGAGCAGCCAGAAGAAATTCCAAAGAGGTGTGAGATATAGAGGGCCAAAGGCCCCAGCCAACATTAGCAAGAGGAATCCAACACACCACTGCTCAGGAGGGGCTGGGCTGTGTGTTTCCCATGGAAAAGGGCCAGATTTCATGTCCAGGGGCCTGCGCCCCGCCCAGGGGCCTGTGGCCTTCTGCCTCCCAAAATTCCGAAGGGTGCAGGACTTCTCCCAGAACAAAGCTGCCCCCACCAAGAACTCAGGCTGTCCTAGGCCACCAGAGGGGTGCGACGTCCAAATTTGCAAACTTTGCAGGATTTCTCCCAAACCAAAGCTGCCAGCAACTTGGACCCTGGCTGGCCTTGGAGCCCCAAATGCCACCTCTGAGCTGACACCCAGACCCTCGGGATATGCATTCTTTTTCCCATGGAAAATGGCCGCCATTTGCGGCCACTCGCACTGGCTGACAGTGGGGTGCTGATGTCAAAATTTTCAAACTTTGCTGGACTTCTCCCAAACCAAACCTGCCAGCAACTAGGACCCTGCNGGAGCCCCAAATGCCACCTCTGAGCTGACACCCAGACCCTCGGGATATGCATTCTTTTTCCCATGGAAAATGGCCGCCATTTGCGGCCACTCGCACTGGCTGACAGTGGGGTGCCGATGTCAAAATTTTCAAACTTTGCTGGACTTCTCCCAAACCAAACCTGCCAGCAACTAGGACCCTGCTTGCCCTTGGAGCCCCAAACGCCACTTCTGAGGTGACCCCCAGAGACTTGAAGCACAGAAAGAAGACTCTTCAACTACTTGAAGTTGAAAAGTGGCGTGCTTATTCAATGTCAGACACACAGGGGAACATTCCCCAAAGACTTGTGTAAATTTCCAAAGCTCCAGCTCTCCATATGTTTACGGAAGTCATGCATATTCCAAAACGCCTATACACATCCATCACCTCTCTCTGACCATTCCCCCACTTTGTATTAAAATGAACTGAATGTTCATTATGGCTGCGTCGTTCTCGCCTTTAATTGGGTTGATGATCCTTTTAAATGAGTCAGTGGTCTTCTGAAGATGAAGTAAGTCATCCTCCTCTTCACCTTTGTCTTGCTGCCAGGACTACCTGACCCACTGGTCATGATCCAAATTCCTTTATCCTGGTTTTAATTAGCTAGAGGCCAGGTGTGTTTACAATGTATCTACAGTTCTTAATTTTATATAATGATCGATACACCCTACCGCTTCTTGAAATACCACCAAGTCAAACTAACTAATGTACTATCCTCGCTTTGGCTAACTCTAACTAGTCCCAGATGCTAATAATTAATTCTTGTCAACTTCTAATTCTCTTGATAAGCTCTTAACTATTATTAATTACGTCTACTAGCTACATTCTTAGTTCCTAAGATCTTTAAAATTCCATAAATTATTCCTTTTTCTAACTAAACTCTAAACTTCTAATTTTCTCTTGATTTATTTCCCCCCTTTTTCAATAAAGTTAGTAAATTCTTTTGCTAATTTACCCAAAATCCCTTCCTTTTTCCTGAGTAAACTTTAGTTTCAGTTCATTATCACCCAGTTTTGCTTTCCAAGGAACTTGTGGAGCCTTTTTCACTTGCGTGTGGTGAATCCAGGCATTCTGTTCTTTGATCTTGATTGCAGTAAAGATAGTGAGAGCACCTGGAATGGTCCTTCCCACTGAGGCTCCAAGGTCTTCTCTGTAAAAGACTTAACATACACATGATCTCCAGGTTGTATGTCATGCACGGGGCCATCTAATTCTCTGCTTCAAGCTCCAACCACATGCATCTCAATTTCTCTGAGCTGTTTATTTAGGGCCACCATGTACCTGTGTAGGGTTTCTTCCCCTGCTGGGGTTGGTGTTCCCTCTTGTACCCCATATAGTCTTCCATAAAGAATTTCAAAAGGACTCAACTTCTCTTTGGTCCTTGGTTTAGTCCGAATCCGCAGCAATGCTAATGGAAGTGCCTGGGGCCAAGGTAATTTTGCGTCTTGCCCTAGTCTCACAATTTGCTGTTTAATCAAATGATTCATTTTTTCCACCTGACTGCCTGACTGTGGGTGATATGGGGTGTGGAGTTCCCAATCTATACCCAACAGGTGGATAATTTGCTGCACAATCTTTGAAATGAAATGCGGCCCTCTGTCTGAGGAAATTGTGACTGGAACTCCAAAGTGGGGTATTATTTCTTGTAACAATGCTTTGGCTACCTCTCGCACTTTGGCTGTTCTGGTAGGAAAGGCTTCTGGCCATCCTGAAAAGGTATCTGTTAACACTAATGAATATCAGTACCCCCTTTCCTGGGGAGTTCCGAAAAATGGATTTGTCATTGTTGCCCAGGCCCCTAGCCTCTTCCAATTTGCCCAAGTTTCGTTTTGGGAATATTTTTGGGACTGGTTTGGAGGCAAAGACTACATTGTTGGGTCACTTGGATAACTGTGCCTTGTAAATTTTTGCCAACAATTCTGTCCTTTAAATTATTATACAAGGCATCTACTTCCCAGTGTGTTTTCTGATGTTCCTCTTTTACCAGTGACCATAACAAATGGGAGGGAACTGCAAGCTTTCCTTTCCCTTCCTGGGTGATGTCTCATCCCTCCTGATTACAGCTCCCATTCTCTGTTTTAATAAGCCTCTTATCCTTTTTGTTATAATTTGACTTACCTTCTAAGGAAATCTGTCCATCTGGAATAAAAACTGCTTCGATAGGTACCTCACCTTTGGCTGCTTCTTTTGCCTCTCTATCCGCCAGCTCATTTCCTTCTTCCTGTTCAGAGCTCACTTTCTGGTGTGCCCTAATATACATGATAGCTACCTTTGCAGGTAGCTGAACTGCATCTAGCAATCTTGTTATTTCTTCTGCATGTTTAGTACCCTTTCCTTGTGAATTCAACAGTCCTCTTTCCTTCGAAATAGCTCCATGTACATGTACAACACCAAAAGCATATCTTGAATCTGTATAAATGTTAAATTCTTTTCCCTGTACCAATTCTAAGGCACAGGTTAGGGCAATTATTTCAGCTTTTTGTGCAGAGGTATTTGTTGGTAACAGTCCAGACTCTATCACCTCTCTGCAAGTGGTAACCGCATACCCAGCATGCCTTCTTCCACTGATGACATAGCTGCTTCCATCAGTAAACCAGGTCTCAGTGTCTTCAAGAGGAGTGTCCTTCGGATCACGGCGACTGGACTAGGTAGCTTCAATAGTCTCCAGGCAATCATGGATCACAGGTTCTCCTGTATTCCCACTGAGAAAGGAAGCTGGGTTCACAAGGTTAGTAACTAGAATTGCAACATCATCTTGTTATACCATTATTGCTTGGTACCTCAAGACTCTCTGTGGGGAGAGCCAATGTCCCCCTTTCATTTCCAATACTGCGGACACTGTGCAGGACACTAGCACAGTCATCTTCTGGCCCAGGGTGAATTTGTGTGTTTCCTGGATATTTAATACTACTGCAGCAATGGCTCTGAGGCATCCTGGCCATCCCTTAGCTGCTGCATCTAGTTGCTTGGAAAAGTAGGCAGCCACCCTCTGGTACGGGCCCAGGTCCTGTGCTAGTATTCCCAAGGCAATCCCCTGCTTCTTGTGAGAAAACACAAAGCATGATTTACTCACATATGGAAGTCCCAGGGCTGGGGTGACATAAGGGCCTTCTTTGACTGGTTGAAGGCTCACGTAGCTTCTTCTGTCCACTGAAGATCTCTGTTTCCTTCTGCGATTAGGGCATACAGGGGTTTAACTAACAGTCCATAATTGTAAATCCACAAGCTGCACCACCCCGTCATCCCCAAGAAGTTTCTCAGTTCTTTTATAGTTTGGGGTTGTGGAGTCTGGCATACTGCCTCTTTGCGACCTTGCCCTAGGGTCCTTTGTCCAGCACTGATCTTGTAGCCCAGATAGATAATGGTTTGCTTCACAATATGAGCTTTCTTCTGGGATACTCGACACCCTTGTAAACCTAAAAGTTCAAGAGGCTTACCGTCCAGTTTGTACATGCCTCTTGGGTTTGAGGAGCTATCAGGAGGTTGTCCACATCCTGCAACAGTTGTCCTTCTCCTGATGGGACTTCCCAGGATTCCAGGTCTCTTACAAGTTGTTCTCCAAATATCGTGGGGCTGTTTTTGAACCCTTGGGGCAATACCATCCATGTGAGCTGGGTCTTACAACGACTCTTTGGGTTCTCCAATTCAAATGCAAACATTTTCTGGCTGGCTTCATGGAGAGGAAGGCAAAAGAAAACATCTTTCAAATCTAAAACAGTGAACCAGGTTAGTTCAGGTGTCAAACATGTAAATAAAGTATACGGGTTTGCAACTACTGGATGTAAGTCTTCAGTTATCCTATTAACAGCTCTCAAATCCTGTACTAATCTATATGATCCATCAGGCTTTTTAACCAGTAAAATAGGAGTATTAAAATCAGATTGACATTCTTTTAATAATCCTACCTGCAAAAAGTTTTCAATTATTGGGCTGTTTCCTTCCCTATCTTCCTTTTTCAGGGGATACTGTTTAACTCTCACTAGTCGCTTTCCCTTGATAAGTTTAACCTGCACAGGGGGCGCATTCTGTGCCCTTCCTGATGTGCTAGAGGCCCACGCTCTGGGAAATACTTGATCCATTATTTCCCTGTAAATATTTTCTTCATCTTTAGTTTTGGCCCTTTTGATTGCCTCATCAACTATTGATGTCAGGCTTAACATTTCTACGTACTGTTGGTCTTTTACCTCCAAAGCAATCTCTCCATTCTTAAATATGATCTTCACTTTTAGCTGTTCCAACAAATCTCTACCCAAAAGTGCTATTGGAGCATTGGGTATATATAAAAATTTATGGATTCCCTATTGTTTCCCAAGTTTGTATTTTAAAGGTTTGCAAAAAGTATGCTTTCTCAGTTTGGCCAGTTGCCCTTCTTACCATAACATGATCATTTGTTACAGGCATTAAAGCTTTGTTCAACACGGAGTATGTTGCTCCTGTGTCTATTAAAAATTCCATTTCCTGTCCCTCATTCCCCAGCTTAACTATAACCAGAGGGTCTGCTAGGGTGAGACCCTCCAGTCCTCCTCAGTGTTCTTTGACGTGTGCAACCACCCCTTCCCTTCTGAGCTTTCTTCTTCTTTGTTCATCGCCTTCTCTTCGTTCTGGACATTGGTTTTTCCAGTGACCAGTTTTCCTGTAAAGTGCACATTGGTCCTTCCTGAGCCGGCGTAGGCCTTGTTTAGGTGGTCCTTGCTCACATCTCTTTTCTCTCTCTTCTTTTACTTCTCTTACTACTGCTACTAGTTTTTTCATCCCTTGTTTATATCCTTCTTCTCAATTGCTAAAACCTCTCCATGCTACATCTAATAAAGTCTCTAAGTCTTGTCCCCTTGGCCCTGTAATTTTCAGAAGTTTGCACCTAATGTCCCCTGTGGATTGTCCTAAAAATAAATTTACTAGTTCACGTATCCCTTCTTCAGAATCAGGGTTTAGGGTCATATAACGTTGCATTGCATCTTGAAATCTATCTAAAAATTCAGAAGGACTTTCCAAAGGACCTTGCCTGATCATATAAAGGGCTGACCAATTTATGGTTTTGGGTATTGCCCTCTCCATTCCCTTTATTATAACATAACCTTGTCAACATCATCGTTTGGATTCCAATTTGGATCTTGGAGAGGGAAAAATTCTTTAATATCCTGATTTTTTCCTCTGTAATGATCTTCCACTAAGTTTCCTGCTGTTCTCAAAATTAATCACTTTTCTGTTTTAGTTAAAGCATCCAGCATTAACTGGATGGTACCTATTGGATCTCTTTGCTAGTCCTTGGCAACTTTCCCCCTTGCCTCTAAATCATTTGTAGAAAAAGGCATTTTAACTAACATTCTCGTTCCTCCTGGTCCCACTGCCTCCCGTAAGGGTGCTTGTATTACCTCTTTTGTCCGTTTTCTGGTTCAGGCTGTTATGGGACTATTTTGGGGAGACGGCTCATCATCATTATTACTACTTCTAGGTAAGGGAGGATATGGATACAAGGATTTGGCAGATGAGGACTGCTGAGCGGACTGCTCAGTCTTTTCTTTACCAAGGGGACCAAAGTGGGGGTTAAAGTTGGTGATCCCTCTGAACCTATTTCTTCCTGCCTTTCAGGGGGTGGCCTGAACAAATAATCAATTATCTCCTGTTCTTTTTCTTCTGGGCTATAAACGTTATCAGGCTGGGTGCAACACTGATTTATGGAACAAGTGCTGCAGCATTGCTTGGGCTTCCCCCTATTAATTTTGTTGTCTTTTTCAAGAGCTAATACCAAGGGATCAGAAGGAGGTTTAATTCCACAATCTCTCTGTCATTCAGGATGGCTTCCGAGAGAGAAAAGCATATCAGCATATGCCACAGCATATGCCACTTCATCCCACTTTCCTTCCCTTCTTGAAAACAACATCAATTGCAGTAGAGTCTCGTAATTTAGGGTCTCAAAAGGGCGCTTCTCCCAAATTATAGAGTGGCCACCACTGGGTACAAAATTTCACAAGACTCCTCTTATTTCCAATGCCTCCGTAACCCACTATATCCTTCCAGTGTGCTAAAATGCAGCCTAAAGGACTGGCCTTAGAAATTTCCTTGCTCTGGCTCGTACCCATTGTCTTTTCTCTCTTCCCAACGCTTTTTCACTTTATCCCAGCTTTTTTGTTTTAATTTGAAAATATTGGGGTACAAAAATATACTGAGCACACAATTCTAATTATCTCTGCTCCATCCTTCAAGGTATTTGAGACCCCGTTCTCCAATAGCTCAAACAACTGACTGCTTCCTTCTCCTGCATGACTGGTCTTTAGTAAAAACTTTATTGCTTTCTGAGTTGCCTTTGTTTCTTCCCCGTAACACAGATGACAATGTGCTCTTGGTCGCTGCCACTGGAATAGCTGTCGATACCACAACTCTTGGCGCCCAATACAATGAAAACTAACCCAAAGTTGGCACGGGCAACCTCTCAGGCACACCACCTCTGGTCTTATTGGTCTCCTCCAATTTCTGCTCATGAATCTTTCTCGTCTGCTCCACAAAAACCTCTTATCACTGGGCAAAAGTCATAGCAGCTTTCTACACAAATTCCACACTGTAAATAGTCTTACACAAAATGCTGCTCCTGCCACAGGCTAAAATTCCATGAACATAGCCCCGTCTCCGAGCTAGACCATGGGGGTTGTCCTCTGGTTTGTTTTACACCGTTCCCAATTGTCTTCAAAAATGTCTAAATTCTCAGAATGACCCTTTCCACAAACCAAATTCACTATCTCACATTGAGCATGTGCTCTCTCCCAGTTATAATGCTGTGGAAATTCTGTTTCTGGGAGACACCTGGAGCACACCAGTCTCCATCTATAAGATATACAATACCACCTCTTATTGCACCTCTTGCAATAAAGAAGGACTGAAGCCGCGTGCCACCCAGGTACCCAAAACAAGGAATTACTCCTGGCCTTCCCCACCTCCACGGATTTCTAAGATTATTCTGAACTGGGGGTAGCTCCCAATCAAAAACTAAGTAACAGTATGTTCGACTTGAGCATATCCCCTCTAAAAACACTTTTTCTGTCCTTCCATCCTGCCGATTTGTAACAACCCAGTCTCCTCCTATAACCAAAAATTCATCTGGTCCAAGCCCAAACCACCTAGAGAGTGCCTCTCTGGACGGTTGAGCTCTTGCGGCTTGAGCCCAAGCTTCGCTAGCCACTTCTACAATTCATTAAAAATACAAAACCCCCAAATCCAAAACAGAGCCAACTAAAACCCAACTAGTTGCAACTATAACTTTCACAAATGGGCTAGAGAGCTATTGGCTTGTTGCAATTATTGCTTTTGACACAAGATGGTAGTGCTGCCTCAAAAATACACAATAGCCACTAGAAACTTGCAACTACAATTTTCAATACAGCATGACGAAATCAAAACTCACACATCTCGTACACTTTTTTAAGCATTCACCCCGATTTGCTTCCTTCCTCTCTGGCCGTTTAGACCACACGAGAATGGAAATGCAAATTGGAACTCCATCTCGTGTTGGACTTAATCGTACGTCTCACCACACACTCCCACAAACACTCACACACTCAGGACACAGTCAAAAATAGCAGCTCACGGTCAAAATAACAGCAATTAGCAAGGATTTGCCCAAATTCACCCCCAGAAATGCTAGCAGTGCACCTTACAGCATGGCAAACCCTCTTGCCAGCAACCAAAACCTTTCAATGTTTGCAAGCAAACCTGTAGGCCCTTGTTGCGCACAGGGTGTCCCCTGTGACATACCAACTTAGCCTCCCAACCCCGGGGTAACTTTTATAATTATAAACATAACCTTTTTGTCCATAGTACCAGTGGTCTTATCTATCTTCCACACTGAAGCAGCCAAGAGTGGAGGTCTCCCCAGGAAAGGTCGCAGAGTGGAGGAAAGGTCGTGCCTGGGGTTGGCGCCTGAGATGTCGCACTCCCAGTCTGTTCTTACAGACTGACAGAGAGCTCCTGCCTGGCTTGCCAAAATGAAGCACAGACAGAAGACTCTTCAACTAGTTAAAGCTGAAAAGTGGCGTTTATTCGACGTCAGACACACGGGGGAACATTCCCCAAAGACTTGTGTAAATTTCCAAAGCTTCAGCTCTCCACGTATTTGCAAAAGTCATGCATATTCCAAAACGCCTATACACATCCATCACCTGTCTCTGACCACTGAATGTTCATTAGGCTGTGTCGTTCTCTCCTTTGATTGGGTCGGTGATCCTTTTAAATGGGTCAGTGGTCTTCTGAAGATGAAGTAAGTCGTCTTCCTTTTCACCTTTGTCTTGCTGTCTACCTGACCCACTGGTCACTGTTTGCAGCCACTCGCAATGGCTGACAGCGGGGTGACGACGTAAAAGTTTGCGAACTTTGCTAGATTTCTCCCATACCAAAGCTGTCAGCAACTAGGACCCTGCCTGCCCTTGGAGCCCCAAACGCCACTGCTGAGATGAGCCCCAGACCCTGGGGAAATGAGCTCTTTTTCCCATGGAAAATGGCCGCTGTTTGTGACCACTCACACTGGCCGACAGTGGGGTGCCATTGTAAAAATTTGCAAACTTCGCTGGATTTCTCCCAAACCAGAGCTGTCAGGAACTTGGACTCTGCTTGCCCTTGGAGCCCCAAATGCCAAAAAGTCATGCTAGAGCTATCATCAACACTTACCCTGATTGTCAGCTTGTGCAACCTCCTGTCTTTACAAGAGCTGTCAACCCACGGAGTTTACAAAGCCTACAGTTATGGCAAACAGGCATCACTAAGTACCCTTCCTTTAGAAAATTTAAAATTTTCCATGTGTCAGTAGACACCTCCTCAGGCACAGTCTTTGCCTCTGTCCACACATGAGAAACAGCCAATCATGCCTGTCAACATTTTTACAAGCATTTGCTTCACTAAGTGTACCACAAGAAATAAAAACAGATAATCACCCTGCATACACAGGCCAAAGATTAGCCACATTTTTGATCGGCTGAAGTGTTTGCCACACTTTTAGTATTCCCTACTCCCCCACAAGTTAAGCAATTATTGAAAAGACACATCACACCCTAAAATGCATTCTAGACCAACAGAGGGTGGAGTAGAGGCAACACCACAGCTGAAGTTGAGCAAAGCTTTATACGTTTTTAATGTTTTGAACAGCTCTTTTGCAGAACCTGATCCACCAATTTTTAGGCATTTTTCAAATCACACACAGGCAAAATTGAAAGAAAATCTTCCTGTTTTAATTAGAAACCCTGAGACAGGACAAATTGAAAGTCTTTTTTGTCTAATAACTTAGGGCAAAAGGTATGCTTGTGTCTCCACAGGTGCAGGACCTAAGTGAGTTCCAGCAAAGAACATTAAACCATATCACGCACAAGAACGTGCTGACAATTCCAAGAGCAGAGAAACAAGCACACAGACGTGAGCCGAAAAGAGAGACCATGGATCATGCCTGACGTCCCTTGTTCACTGTAGAACCTGCAAACCATGATTTTTATGTCATTGTGAAAAGTGTGTAAATTGTTAGTTTCATGGAGCTCTTATAGCAAAAGCGTGGTATCCACATTATAGAGACAGAAAGAGTGTATCCCCCTATTGAATTTGCAAAGGTGAAATTACCCCTTCTTGCTTCTAGTTGGCTAGTCCCCAAACAAATTTGGGAAAGTACAAAAGCAGAATTTAGGAATTGAGATACATAGAAAAGTCTTTCACCAAAAAATAGCTCATGAAAGGTATGGAGCAAAATCGAGTGCTATGCTGGTGCTTGCTAGTCTTGCTTGCCTCATGCAGTGCAGATTTACCTGTGGAACAACCAAAAACAAATGTTTGGGTTGCCTTAGCCAAGGCTGCAAGCTCAGACACCATATGCCTGTCCAATTTGAACCCAGAAAAGCCTTTTTCAACCTGTCTAGTCAGTGTGCCAGTAAAAGATTAGCTGATACCTACATATTATGATCCTTTGACCAAAAAGCAACTTATTAGTAAGCCAGGCAAGGTCGCTAACGGGAGAAATCCCGTGAGTGACTGGGATGTTTAGACCAAAGAACTTCCCAAAGCAATATCTGAAGCCCAAGAATTGGAGATTCTTAGTTCTCTAACAATAGATTTCTGCCTTATGTTTTCAGCTAGTAATTAGCGAGAAAGCAGTCCCTCAAAGTACAATGTTACTCCCCATTACTTTGCATACAGAAACTCAAGTTTTTGGTGTAATTACTCAGACCTTTGGAGTGGGCTTTGCAGGGTTGACCAATATCCATGACAAGTACCGAAAGGATATTAGTTCATTTGTGAAGATAAGGCTTAGCAAAGCATTCCATCACGCCTTGAAAGTGGTTCATGCAGCATTGGAAAGCTCACTGTGATAGCACCTCGTGCTAAAGCAGTCATTAAGAAAAAACATAGAGGAAAAAGATTTGCCTACCAATATGAAGAGAATTGTAAGAGTGATTTTATGCCCTGGAAAGCTGCAAAGAGAGTTTCAGCAGGTTTGCTTCTACCCCAACTTGCTTCAGCCATGGGATTGAAACAATTAAATTGGGTAGAGTGTTGGCTCGAAGAACGTCTCCCAACAGTCCCGTCCCATTATTTAGAAGAAACAGGTTAGGGTTAGTGTTATGGTTAAGGTTAGGGTTAGGATTTATGGTTTGGGTTATCATTAGGTTTATGGTTGGGGTTAAGGTTAGTATCAGGGTTTAGGATTAGGGTTTGGGTTGAAGTTAGGGTTAGGGTTTGTGTTGGGCCTTAGAGGCAGGGTTAGGCCTTAGTGTTATGGTTAGTGTTTGGGTTAGGGTTATGGTTTAAGTTTTGGGGTTGGGGTTAGTGTTAGGTTTATGGTTTAGTTTTTGGGGTTAGGGTTAGGCCTTGATGTTAGGGTTGCCGTTAGGGTTCGGCCTTACGGTTAGGCCTTAGCTTTACGCTTAGACCTTAGGGTTAGTGTTCAGCCTTAGGGTTAGGTCTTAGTGTTCAGCCTTGTCACATCACAGCTGTTTTTTGACTGGGCAATTAATTCAGATATTAATAAGAAACCCAGTTGTTCTGGCCTGGTTCTATAAACAGTTCCCGGCATGAGCAATTATAGGATGCATTCAAACCCAAACAGAGTCTTCACACAGTTTTGTTCCATCCTTAGCTGCAGATATCTCACTGATCAGGTAGGTGGGCAGTATTAAAACCCTGAGCAATCAGTTGAATGAACCTGGGAGTTTGAAACCCCCTATGTAAGGAGGCTTCCATAATTATCAGTTGCTGCTGTTGCAAGGATCTCTGAGACTTTTTGTCGTCCCTGTCTCCAACCAATGACCCCATGTAACACATGTTGCCCTATGAAGTCTTCTGACTTAGCCATTTCCTGTGAGCAGCAGGGGGGAGACAGGCCACTGACTGGGGAGAGCCATCAGAAAAACCAGAGAGAAAAGCTGAAGAAAAAATTATAGGCATGTGAGCACAGCCGCCTAAATATATAGTGTCCAGAGGTGTTTGCAGTGGAAGGCTTCTAAAACTCCGTCTTCCCTTTGTATATATCCCTTTTACACAGAAGAAAAACTCCACTGAAGATGTGGGAGGATTTGTCTCCATGGAGGAACACCCAGCAATTAAGGTATGGACTGACTTTCTACAAGAATGGGATATAGATTATGAAGAAAAGACTTTATTAAACTTAATATCATGGGCAAAAAAAATGGGGGTTGGAACCAACTAAAGAGACTGCATTAGATATAAATACCTGGACACGGACTGGGAAATATATCATAGATGCCGCCTCAAAAGGTGATCAAAGTGCAGGTAAAGTTCTAAGACCCCGGAGGCTCATCTTGAGGCTCATCTCCTTGCTAAAGCAGATAAAATCTGATAAGCGTAGCGGGGCCTCCATGGGTGGCAGTGCCAGGGAGAGCAGCTGAACCTCTGGTGGGCGGCAGCATGTTGGATTGTGCAAATTCCCCACCTGAAGTGGCTGCGGCGGGCAGCAGAGCCGAGGGGGTCGACCCAGCGCACGGCAGGGTGGTGGTGCCAGTGGCAGACACAGGTCCAGTGGTGGGCTCAGCTGGGGGCGGCAGAGAGTTTGATTGTACAGGCGAGCCACGTGGCACAGCAGCCACCAGCGGAGCACCTCACGCATGCAGTGTGCATGGGGAGTCTGGGTGGGGACGGATTTTTAAGAGAGGCCACTGTATTAGAGGGCGTAAGGTCTCCCACATTAGCTCTAAAATGGCTTACTACTCAACCTGTGGGGGTACATGCAGTGGTCCCTTGAAAAGGAGAAACCAGATGCTCTAAAAACCCTAGTACAAGAACAACTGGTTCAAGGACATATAGAGCCATCTATGAGCCCTTGGAACATGCTGGTATTTGTTATAAAAAAGAAATCTGGCAAGTGGAGGTTACTCCATGACCTGAGAAAAATTAACTCCATGATGGAGAGCATGGGCGCCTTGCAGCCTAGTATGCCATCTCCTACAATGATACCTGCCTCCTGGGACATCCTGATTGTGGACCTGAAAGATTGTTTTTTCACTATTCCATTGCACCCAGACGCCAAAGTTTGCTTTTACAGTGCCTTCTGTTAATATTGCCGCACCAGTGCAATATTATCACTGGAGAGTTCTTCCCCAAGGCAAGAAAAACAGCCCTACAATCTGTCAATGGCATGTTGCACAGGCGCTCTCATCAGTGAGAGAACAGTTTCCAGGGGTGTACTGTTATCACTACATGGATGACATTTTGATTGCAACCCAAACAGAAGAGGAACCCTGACAGATCCAGCCAAGCCTATTGCAAAAACATTTGGGCTGCAGGTAGCACCAGACAAGGTGCAGCAGCAAGCACCCTGGAAATATTTGGGACTCAAAATAATGAACCAAACTGTACAGCCACAAACAATTTAATTTTCAACCAATTCAGACTCTAAATGATGCACAAAAACTTTTGGGTATTATCAACTGGATCAGACCATATCTAGGATTAACCAATTCACAATTAGCACCTTTATCTGACCTCTTAAAAGGTGATCCTGAATTAACTTCCCCCAGAAAATTAACCCCAGAGGCAAAAGCCGCTCTTGAAACAGTAGAGCAAGCTATCACAAACAGACAAGTCCACCGGATATGCCCAGAGGTGTGTATCACTGTATTTATTCTCATTGTTAATTTTCATCCTGCTGGTATCATAGGACAGTGGAATATTCACTGGCCTGACCCTTTGCACATTCTAGAGTGGATGTTTTTACCTCATCAACCAAAAAAGACAGCACCCACAGTGTTTGAGCTAATTGCACAGTTAATCATCAAATGTCATCACAGGTGTTTACAGTTGAATGCTAGAGATCCTTCACAAATTATTAATCCTGTAACACAAAGAGCAGTTTGAATGGTGTTTTGCTAACTACACAGCCTTGCAAAGTGCTTTGCAAAATTTTTCTGGACAAATCACTTACCATTTTCCAAGCCACAGATTGCTGAAGTTAAGTGGGGAAACTGCACTATCTCTAAAACCTCTGAATAGCCAAACACCCTTAAAAGGTGTTACAGTGTTTACTGATGGCTCTGGGAAAACAGGAAAGGCCATTGTAAGATGGAAAGAGGAAGGTGAGTGGCAAACGTTGGAGGATTATGACAGTGGATCACTTCAATTAGTAGAGCTACGGGCTGTAGCTATGGCTTTCCAACATTTTCCCCATATTCCTCTAAGTGTTGTGACTGACTCTGCCTATG